>WNGS01005997.1:13970290-13983515 GCA_020271785.1 Procambarus virginalis | reverse complement strand
TTAAAGAGAATAACATCTGCGGCATATGCGAGGCTGGCTAACATCAGAACAGCGTTCAGGAACCTGTGTAAGGAATCATTCAGAATCTTGTACACCACATATGTAAGACCAATCCTGGAGTATGCAGCCCCAGCATGGAGCCCGTACCTTGTCAAGCACAAGACGAAGCTGGAAAAAGTCCAAAGGTATGCCACTAGACTAGTCCCAGAACTAAGAGGCATGAGTTACGAGGAAAGGCTGCGGGAAATGCACCTTACGACACTGGAAGACAGAAGAGTAAGGGGAGATATGATCACAACCTACAAAATCCTCAGAGGAATCGACCGGGTAGACAAGGACAAACTATTCAACACTGGGGGGACGCGAACAAGGGGACACAGGTGGAAACTGAGTACCCACATGAGCCACAGAGACGTTAGAAGGAACTTTTCAGTGTCAGAGTAGTTAACGGATGGAATGCATTAGGCAGTGATGTGGTGGAGGCTGACTCCATACACAGTTTCAAGGGTAGATATGATAGAGCCAGTAGGCTCGGGAATCTGTACACCGGTTGATTGACAGTTGAGAGGCGGGACCAAAGAGCCAAAGCTCAACCCCCGCAAGCACAAATAGGTGAGTACAAATAGGTGAGTACACACACACACACGCGGTAAATTCACCACCCCCCTCCCTGCGTTACCTATGACCCGTTCACCGTGTCAGAAAGAAAGCAAGAGTCAACAGCGCGACAGTTCTGGCTTTTAATACATACAATTAAAACGATGCCAACAGGAAAAAGAAGACCCCCATTGTATTCTAACTGGTAACGACGGCCCATGGAACAACCCCTGACTGCCGCCACTGCCGCCACCACTGATGTTCCCACTCCATCACGGGCAACACCATGAAATGTACGCTGTAGCCGTCACACCACACATACCCTTCCATGCCTGTCCCCCCAACCATCACCTCTCTCTCTCTCTCTCTCTCTTCTCTCTCTCTCTCTCTCTCTCTCTCTCTCTTTCTCTCTCTCTCTCTTTACAACAATACGTCGAGGGTGGTGTGTGCGTTAGGGCGAAACAGGGTGCCGACCCTCTTAATACAAACTCTTTATCTCACCGGCAGTGAAAGTCTTTCGGGTGCCGTATATAGACGAAAAATGAATGCTGCATTTTTTAACATTCCATCCGGGTAGTAGCTTAGTGTCTCATTTGCATGGGGAGCGTACATCATGGGGTATTTGGGAATAGCAGTAAAGGGGGGCTTAAAGCAATTGGATAGGAGGGGCCGGCTTCATTTCAATAAGCATACATCAAGGCCTATATTATTGCAATCTCCCACTTCACTGGTTGCCTTACCCGACCATGTAATGAAGTCTGTCCCATTGGGTGACACCAATGAATTGTCAGAGGTGCCACCAACGAGCCCGGGATGCTCCCCCTTCCAGCACTTGGGTTATTCACAACATGGAAACGGTATCTGTGGCGTAAATTGTAAGAAGGCGGGGGAGGACAAGCACAACTGGGCAAGTCTCTTAAAGGCGATGATCCTGGGCCAACACCACAGCAGGATGGACCCTGAAGACTTGGCTTAATTCGACCTGCCTTCCACTGATGCCGTTCAATTGGCACTTCGGAACAAGAGGGACCCAACACTGAACCTCATGTCGGAGAAAATAAAGGAAAATAAGAAAATGGAGACTCGATACACTGCAGGCAGAAGTAGAGTGAGCAGTACGCACTGTGCTTTATTCATCAAACCATGATTTTCAAGCAAAGCACAGCCGTCTCTGTACCACGTGGATAGGCTAAACAATAGAATTACTCTCAATAACCAAAGAACAGAACAGACCAAGATGCAGGTATTTAAAACACGTAAACGCTGTAGTGCATAACCCCTACCGAAGTTAAAAGCTCATGTAATACCCAAACAAACTAGAAGTACGTAAACAGAGCTTCTCTATTTGCGTACTTTGTTCATCGCTGGTTAAATTTATCAGTACACAAATATAGGAATACAACTATCATGAAATGTGTTTCAGTGTTTATCCTCTTGCTTCCCTATGTTCTCACTCGCCTACACGACCTGTAAGAGATGGGGTTAAGTTCACAGGTCCACCTTCTAATCTTCAAATCAACTGGTGTTTATGTTCCTTAACCGCATGGACTCTGTCGTCTCTACATTTGAACCTGTGTTATGAGGCTGCCTCCACCACTCCACAATCCGTGATTAGAGGCTCCCGGCAACCCTTCATATATATATATATATATATATATATATATATATATATATATATATATATATATATATATATATATATATATATATATATACCCAAGGATGAGCAGGTCAAGATGCTGAGGGCTTCAGGAGTGTAATACAAGCTGGCCAGGCTATGGGCCCCGAAGGAAGCAATTAACCCATATAATATTACCTTAGATAGCCTCTAACGCCAAGGAAAGAAATTATCTTCAACGGCAATATTCCATGAGATCCAAATTTAGACTTCAGGTGATATCGTCTTATGAACAGTAAAAATGTATTCATATAAAAATGTAATGTATATGCGTATATTTTAGTAAATTCACAGAAAAATAAAGTGACTCTCACTGCACTTCAAGATGAAAGTCTGAGAAAGATTGTGAATTTTTTCGTTGGATTTTAAAGAATATATACAACCCACGACGATATTGTTAAATTTTTAAGTACACAAATATAGAAATACAATTATCATGAAATGTGTTTCAGTGTTTATCCTCTCGCTTGCCTATGTTCTCACTCCCCTACACGAGCTGTAAGAGATGGGGTTAAGTTCACAGGTCCAGCTTCTAACCTTCAAATCAACTGGTGTTTATGTTTCTTAACCGCATGGGCTCTGTCGTCTCTACATTTGAACCTGACTTAGGAGGCTGCCTCCACCACTCCACAATCCGTGATTAGACGCTTCCTGCAACATTTCATAATCGGTGTATGGAGGCTGTTTACATAATCCACAATACGTGTCTGAAGCATACATCCATCGCTCTGTTTACCTGACACTAGAAGTCTTTCAAACATTCATCGGTTTATCTGATTATTTTCTCTCCATGCGGCCTCTCATTCATGCCCCTCTCTCACTTTAAATATTTTAACTGCCTTATTTATTTCCCTGAGAATTTTTTAAGTTGCGATAATATGTTCCTTGCTTTAATTCATGCTTCTCACGCATTGGTTCAATTTTGGGAATGACAAAGAGAGCAGTGCATATTCTACACTAGCCAGTGATTCCATATTTCGATTCCTGAAGGTGGTTCTTGCGTTTATCTGCTTCAAGCATGCTGTTATCGTTATCAGGTAAGTACTTCAGATGATAGGTCCAGCGCGATGTTTTTATCCCGGGGATTTTTCTATGTTTGTGTGTGTCTGTGTGTGTCGGTGGGGAGGGGGAGAAGCTGTCTGTGGGCGTTGCCTTGAAGTCTCGTTATTTACAAAATAAAATGTGTTTGTGTAAACTAAGTTACTGAGAATAAAATATTAAATGAAAACAGAAAAAACAGAACCAAATATAGCTAACTTATTTTGCTCAGCTTTGTTTTGATTCTTAAGTTAGTTTAATCAAGAATTTTTTCATTTAAGTGCCAAACTAAGAAATACAATAACGATTAATACGTAAGAGAATATTAAATACATTAATATTAAGACAAACAAAACATTATTTAAGTTCCATCGCCAATGCCAAACTTGTCATATCAAAAGAACAAATATCTACCTTATATTATAGAAACCCCAGCACGCACACGCATCTATGTATATTGAACATACATAAGAATACTCAAGTCTACGAACACAAGAGAACTATGAAAAGAACGGGGGGAAGAAACTTGGTCTCCTTTCGAGCAGGTGAGAACATCATGGCTGCCCTCCTGGTCGCTTGTATTATGCATATTCAATTAGCAAATAGCTGGCTATTATGTAAGCTTTTATCGCGAATATAATACAAGGATGAAGCCCTCTCCTAACGACGCGAATGCTACGCCGAAAATTTAATATTTCTTGGCCGAGTTTCTTACGCGTTTTGGTTAGCATTTTTAGGGTGGTGGGGTGAGTCTCCCTATACTCGCCCATGAGGGGAGAGGCTTCCTATACTCTCCAACGGTGGGGTGAGGCTTCCTATAATCTCCCATGGTGGGGAGAGGCTCCCTATACTCTCTCATGGTGGGGAGAGTCCCCCTATACTCTCTCATGGTGGGGAGTCTCCCTATACCCTCCATTGGAGTGGAGCGTATTCCTTTACTCTCATTTAGTGGGAATAGGCTCCCAACACTCTTAGTGGTGAGAGGTATAAGTAGTTTACTTATGGTATAATGGAGGTGGAATATGTGTGTTAGCCTAACAAACTGTATATTTTTAAATTTTAGTTTATCCAAAAATTTATCTTAAAAATTGATATATAAATTTATCGAGTTTTATGAACACGACATGATATTATTTATATTTGAACCAAGACTAACTTACCAGCCAAGACCTAACCTAATTATGCATATTATTCCTTAATTCTGCCTCACGGAGATAAACAGGCCTAATTAAATTTGTAATTATTGTAAAATATATTTTCATAGAACCTCAAAGGAAATTTAAAATATAACCCCAAGCGAATTCGTGTTCATCACTTTAAGATACCTCCAACAGGCCAGTGATGATATGTTGAAGACCACGAAAGCTCTGGCAAATATTCTATATTTTATATTCTTTGATTATTATTATTATTATAATATTTTATATATATATATATATATATATATATATATATATATATATATATATATATATATTTATATATGTCGTACCTAGTAGCCAGAACGCACTTCTCAGCCTACTATGCAAGGCCCGATTTGCCTAATAAGCCAAGTTTCCATGAATTAATGGTTTTTCGACTACCTAACCTACCTAACCTAACCTAACCTAACTTTTTCGGCTACCTAACCTAACCTAACCTATAAAGATAGGTTAGGTTAGGTTAGTTAGGGTTGGTTAGGTTCGGTTATATAACTACGTTAATTTTAACTCCAATAAATTAAAATTGACCTCATACATAATGAAATGGGTAGCTTTAACATTTCATAAGAAAAAAATTAGAGAAAATATATTAATTCATGAAAACTTGGCTTATTAGGCAAATCGGGCCTTGCATAGTAGGCTGAGAAGTGCGTTCTGGCTACTAGGTACGACATATATATATATATATATATATATATATATATATATATATATATATATATATATATATATATATATATATATATATAAACGCGAAAACGCCTTTTCGGCTTAATTCGCCCTCATCAGAGCAAAGTAGAATCACCAAGAAGATTCTACTTTGCTCGGATGAAGGCGAATTAAGCCGAAAACGCATTTAGCATTCATTATTTTTAACATGTGGTTTTTCCGCACACGCACACACACACACACATAAAAATATATATATATATATATATATATATATATATATATATATATATATATATATATATATATATTAAATTTTCAGAAAATACAAAAGAATATAAACGAATGAATGATAAACTTGGATCTCAAAACCTTGTGAATTATTTAACTACAAAGAAATTCTAGAATAATAGACCTGAATAACAATGTAACTTCGAGGTCAGATAGCGAGAATTGGTTCACAGGGTTTATGTGAACCTTGAAGTAACATTTCCCTCCAAGTTCCGAGTGAAGTTAAAACAAAATTACATATACTAAATTTTCGAATTATTTACGTTTCTTGTGGGTGTTGTTATCAGGAAGCCCATACTCTTTATTTGCCTCTCCGTGAAATATGCGGCTGTATTGTACGGATAAAATCCGTAAGAGCCCATGGAACCAGCCTAACCTATCGATCCCGATGCGCAAAAAACTACAGTATTATGTGTTTAATTGTTTGTGATGCGTCCAATTTTTAACGAATTGGTCAATACCGCCAGAAAAGGCGACATATGTGATGAAATGATTCGTTCCAGCAGGGACATATTTTACAAGTAACACTGAACAGTAGGTGAATAATTTTTTTTTACATATGAACACTGTTAACAAAATCTATTTTCGACATGTACATTGCTAAACAAGGTCACAAATGAGTTGCATAACCATTATACACTATTAAAATATATAACTTATGACGAATATAACTGGCATACACATGGAGATATAGACACCGTAGCTTTCAGTGTTGCATTGAGAAGTGTGAAGCCCGTGTGTTACACGTGTTTGTAACCTGTATGTTACACATAGATTCTTCTTTTGATCCGTGTGAAGCCATAATCAACCTGCGTCTTACACATACACACACTTCGCTTCATCAGCGTGAAGCCGTAATCAACAATAGCTTTGTACGTTTTCTTTAAATAACGAGAAAGATAAAAACGATGGCCCTTCAAAAATTACGATGAAACCAGAATATCCCCACCGTGCATTATCCACACAAGAGACCCAGACATACTGGGTCTCTATCACCCCCATTTTTAACGTGATAATTTTAACATAAACGCAGGAAGCACGTATTCTAACATTTTATGGTCTCTTCACACGACGCCCGAAACTAAAACAGAAATTTCACAGCAAATTGCCTAGGCAGTGCTTTTAATCTCAAAGTTAAAAATTCAAGTTTATTATCGGAATATTAAACAGTATGGTGATGTGTGGAGAAAAAATGTGTATGTATATTATATATATATATATTATATATATATATATATATATTATATAATATATATATATATATATATAGATTGTATATTTATATTATATATAATATATAGATATATATATATATATAGATATATATATATATATATATATATATATATATTATATATATAATATATTATATATATATATATATATATATATATATATATAAATATATATATATATATATATATATACTGGTTCCTATTTACTGCTAGGTAAGCGGAGCATCAGGGTGAAAGAATCTCTGCCGACTTATTTTCGCCTTGCCTTCCACATAAACTTACATCTGTATGTGTGTGTGAATGTTTGTGTGTGTGTGTGTGTGTGTGTGGTGTGTGTGTGTGTGTGTGTGTGTGTGTGTGTGTGTGTTATAATTTATTTATGAAACTCTTTATCTGTTACAGTTTGCCATTTGCTTTCACGAAAATTATACAAAGATATGCTAATTTCCATAATAGGAATTTCATTACATTTTCATTAGAAATATTAGAACATATAATTACGAAATATGTACTTATCAAAAGCAATGGAACATATTCGAATAATTAAAGTATGTTAATTTTCTGTTATGGTCCAGGAATGAATGTTTGTGGTGTTATTGTCCCATTTAGAGTAATTGACTCAATGGTAGGGCATGTGTATGTATACCTGTGGCTGACCACATTAAAAGCTATCGCTGCATTAAAGCTATACATTAACGTTACACACACATACACCACACACACACACACACACACACACACACACAACACACACCACAAACACACCACACACACAACACACACACACACACACTCACACACGCTGTGCGTGAATAAGAATTTCAAGAGATTTTCACATTAGAGCAAGGGGAATTTTCAGAGCTAAGAGAGGGAATAGTTAACAGGTACTATTAGAAGAGGTTGAGATTACCAGTGGGGATATGAGGAAGCTCTTGCTAGAGTGGATGTGACAAAGGCTATACGCCGGATGGAATCTCCCATGATTCCATCCGGGCCTAAGGCCTTTGTCACTTCATGCCTGCCACTCTCCATAGTGTTTAACAAATCACTGGTAACAAGGGAATTGCCAAAAATTTGGAATACTGCTAATGAAGTCCCGATATACAAGAAGGGGGATACACAGGAAGTACTGAACTACAGACCCGTGTCCCAAACTTGCATACCATGCAAGCTGATGGAGAAGATTGTTCGAAAATATTTTGTGGAACATCTGGAGCGAAAGAAACTTTGTAACAGAGCATCAACATGGGTTCAGGGATGGCAAGTCCTGCCTCACACGATTAATTGAATTCTATGACCAGGCAACAATAATTAGGCAAGGAAGAGAGGGGTCGGCAGACTGCATATTTTTGGAATGCAAGAAAGCATTTGACACAGTACCACACAGAGGCAATAATGAAAAAGCTGGTGATGTTGGCAGGAGTGAGATGGAAGGTACTCCTTTAAATAAAGGAGTACCTAAGCAACAGAAGAAAGCGAGTCACTGTGAGGGGCGAAGCCTCAGATTTGCGAGACGTCGCCAGTGGAGTCCTGCAGGGTTCAGTCCTTGGACCTATACTGTTCCTGATATGTGTAAATGATTCTATACCCAGAAGGTATAGAATCCTTCCTCTCATTGTTTGCTGATGATACAAAAATTATGAGGGGATTAAAACAGAGGATGATAGTAGAAGACTACAATATGTCCTAGACAGACTGAATGAATTGTCCAACAAATGGCTACTAAAGTTCAACACGAGGAAATGCAAGGTCATGAATTTAGACAGTGGAAACCGGAGGCCAGAGACAGGATACCGAATGGAAAATTAAGTACTTCATGAAACGGACTGAGAGAAAGATCTAGGAGTTGATATCACACCTGACCTGTCTCCTGAAGCTCACATAAAAAGAATTACATCTGTGGCATACGCGAGGCTGGCTAACGTCAGAACAGCCTTCAGGAACCTGTGTAAGGAATCATTCAGAACCTTGTACATAGCTTATGTAAGACCAATCCTGAAGTATGCGGTCAAGCACAAGACGAAGCTGGAAAAAGTTAAGAGGTATGCCACTAGGCAGGTCCCAAAACTAGGAGGCATGAGTTACGAGAAAAGGCTGCATGAAATGCACCTCACGACACTGGAAGACAGAAGAGTAAGAGGAGACATGATCACTACCTACAAAATTCTCGGAGGAATTGACATTGTAGATAAGGATAAACATTTTAACACGGGTAGTAGGCGAACCAGGGGGACACAGATGGAGAGTGAGTACCCAAATTAGCCACAGGGACGTTAGAAAGAACTTTTACTGTGTCAGAGTAGTTAACAAGTGGAATGCATTAGGCAGTGATGTGGTGGAGGCTGACTCCATACACAGTTTCAAACGTAGATATGATAGAGCCCCGTAGGCTCAGGAATCTGAACATCAGTTGATTGACGGTTGCGAGTCGGGACCAAAGAGCCAGAGCTCAACCCCCGCAAGCACAACTAGGTGAATACACACACAAAACAGTATATATATTAAAAAAGAACCGAAACTCACACAAACATTCAACAATACAATACTGTCTTCTGAGACTAGTTCTAGAATATTCAGATTATTCCGGCTTGCACTGCCTATCAAGATAACAGAATGAAGCAATGGCCAAGTTTGTTAAACGACAAGCCTCCATGGCAATGCTAAACTACGAGAAAAAAGACGAGAGAGATTATAATGTTTGGCACGATGAGAATTGACATGATCGAGACGTACGAGATCCTCATTGATATTCACAAGGAGATAGCTATGACGCGTGTAAGACTTAGCAGCCATGGAAGGTTTTCTTACTGTCAGAGACATGACTTTTTAAACTCATTGCGGTTCCCTCCTCAGCCATCTATTGATCATTACAAGGACGCAACCGACAAGAGATGACTATATCCTTCTAATGTTTTTATTTTTGCTAAGTGAGCATAAGCATCAGGTGTAACAATAAATGACCAAAAGTCTTGTTCTGCTCAAGACCGAACCTGTAAACCATTCGGTTGAGATTAATGCACTCATCACAGCGCAACAAGACCCGAATAAAAGGCATGGTTGAAAATTAAAGACCCGGAAGAGTTGTAAGGGAGAAGGGCGCAAATGTAATGCAAATGAAATGAAAATATTTGAGGCCCCCCCTTACAGTTTAAAAGGCAAGGCCCAGGAGCAAGGCCACTAGCGTGAACACTCACACACAGATAAAAAGAAAAGTGTAGCTTCATTTCGCTTACCTCCTACCAAAACTATATGGCTACTCTTCTATGAAATAGTCTCATAGCGTGGCCACTTGTCTCCTCTACCCACATCAACTCTCTCACCGCATACATCCACCACGCGACACCAAATCATCCCTTACACCTTAATTACACAAACACACACACACTCACACATCAAATATATATTATTAAATATATATATTATTTATATAATAATATATAATATTAGATTATTATATATATATATTATATATCTATATAATATATATATATATAATATACATATATATATATACTAATATATATATTATAATATAGATATATATATATATATATATATATATATTATATAATATATATATATATATTTTATTATATATATATATTTCATTTGCTTTCTTCTATTTTTTTTTATAAAAATTAAATTCTAAAATTTCCTGACAACTTTTGTTCTTCGAGAGTGCCAATAGTTCGACCTTGTTTGCTCACGCAGGAAAAATGAGAAACATTACCATTGAAGAATATATTCCTCCCCTCCGCCTGGTTTTTTTGGGGGTGAGGCGGAAGGCTGAGGGGGAAAATGAAGGGGCAGGGAAGAGGAGGGGTTGAAGGGGCGGCCGCACAGGCAATAGCAATGAACCGCTGCTGGCGAAAGATGGACTCAAATACCCACCCATGGCCTGAAGTCATGGGTCGCTGGCATGCCATGACGGAGTTGACTAGAGTGTAGGACTTGGTGGCAATTGGCTACCAAGGAAATGACGAATTGAGTGATATTAAGGGTTGAAATGTGAGTTATAGTTTGATTAGGCGGAGATTGATGGTAATAGAAGGGGGAGGTGGTGGCGGTGTTTGGGATAGTTCCGCGTTCGTGGTGATTTTTTTATTGGAGGTTTTTTCTTTAGCAGTCAGTGGAGGTGACCTTTTTTATAATGGCGGTCGTAGTTTTTTGTAGTGGTCGTGGTAATTTTTTTTGGAGGGAGGGGGAATTTTGTTGTCTATGAGGCCCGATGCTATGTTGGTTTAGTACTGTATTATGAGTGAAAGTAGCACGCTCTGAGGCCAAGTTCTGCACTGTGACGCTAAATAATGCGTTGTGAGTCGCATTATTTAGAATGTAAGTACAATGCTGGGAAGCCAAGAACTGCGCCGAACGAACAGTTTCGAGAACATGGAAGCAAAGGTCTGTTCTTGCCGAGGTGTTCTTCATAGTGTGACTAATATTGTTTGTTCTTTCGTGATGACTGAGCGACGGCTTTCTGTTGCACGAGCACACACACACACAGGGCCGGTGGCTGAGTGGACAGCACGTTAGACACGTGACCCTGCGGACCGGGGATCGAGTCCCAGCGCCATCGAGAAACAATAAGCAGAGTTTTTTCACCCTGATGTCCCTGTTACCTGGCAGTATATAGGTACCTGGGAGTTAGTCAGCTGTCACGGGCTGCTTCCTGAGGGTGGTGTGTGGGAAAAAATATTTAGTAGTTAGTAACAGTTGATTGGCAGTTAAGAGGCGGGCAGAAAGAGCAGAGCTCAACCCCCGCAAGCACAAGTAGGTGAATACAACTAGGTGAATAAACATCCGAGCACACACACACCCACACACACACACCACACACACACACACACACACCACACATCTATGGTTATTTCTTTAAGGCAAGGTGACCGTGTTGCCAGGCCAAACGCTATGAAGCCAGGCGCTGTAAAGTCAAGCTATATAAACCCAGGCGCTGTAGAACCAAACACTGTAAAGCAGAGTGCTGTAAATTCAAGTGGCTTAACGCCACTTGAATTACGCCAGGTTCGGCACTGTAAGGCCAGGTACGGCACTGTAGGGCCAGATACGGCACTGTAGGGCCAGATACGGCACTATAAGGCCAGGTACGGCACTCTAAGGCGAAGTACGGCACTCTAATGTCAGGTACGGCATTGTAAGGCCAGGTACTACACTGTACAGCCGGGTGCGGCACTGTAAGGCCGAGTACAAGGCCGTTTAATCGAGGCGCGAGTGATTAATTCCTTCGCGATTACACACCGGCGGCCTTCCATTACACATTGCTAACGTACGCTCACTCACTCACCGACACACGAGCACTCAGGAGCACTCGTCGCCTCCGTCACAACAATCGCTACGCCTTGAAGTACGAGTGAAAAACAGTACCCTTGGCATCATACACTATGCTGCCCCCCCCCCACCCTCACACGTCGTCATAACCACCATTAATCCATCGCAACAGATCACTTTGGATACCCTTGGATCTATATATCCCATTTTCTCTTATCCGCGACCTCTAGTTCCAGGATCGGGCGCTAGATGGTGCCACTATCGTTCAGAAGAGGGAGGGAAGGGGGTCACGGACAGGCCTTTGGGGTCGGGGGGGTTGGGGGCTAGGACAATGTGGGGGATGGTGGAGAGAGAAGAGGGAGGGGTGGGGGGGGGGGGAAATGAGATAGAAGCTGGAGCTGGTGTCTGGGGGTGGGGAAGTTTGAAGGTGTGGGAGACGTGGGGTTTGAATTCCCCCTCCCCCAACCATCATCCACTTTAAAGGGGGCAAGAGTCATTTACATATGTGTGACCCGCATTGAAAGCTGCCGTGATATGTCTTCTAACACGGAAGGGAGGAATATGGCTATTCCGTTTCCCCTCCCGTCCCTCCACCCTCCAAACCCACTAAAACTTCCGATCCCATTGAGTTCTCCCACGTATGGCATCTGTATCGTGTGGCAGTTGGCACACCTGTGTTACCATCGGTTCCAAACACCTGGGTTCGCCTACATATATAGATTGTAGATGCTGTAGATAGTGCTTGTGTGTTTGTAGAAGATATGGAAAGGAAGGCAAGAAATTAGAGACAAAAATACGTTAGGAGAAATTAGATCCAGGAGGAAAACGTAAAGAGGTAAATAAAACAAAATAAAAAATCGCTGAAAAGAAGGATAAAGAGGTGAAATAGAGCAGAAGAGGCACTCCAAAAGCAGAAGATGTGCTAGAAAAGCAGCAAAGTTGGTAGAAAAGCAGAGGAGGGACTCCAAAAGCAGAAGAGGTACTACAAAAGCAGAACTGCTACAAAAGCAAAACTGCTACAAAAGCAGAAAAGGTGCTACGAAAACTGAAGAGGTGCTACAAAAGCAGAGGAGGTGCTTTAAAAGCAGAAGAGGTGCCACAAAAGAAGAATTGTGCCACAAAAGAAGAATTGGTGCCACAAAAACAGAGGAGATGCTCGCAAAATCAGAAGAGGGACTTCAAAAGCAGAAGGCAACAGCATGTAGCCATTGGATGGGCGTGTCTCAATA
>WNGS01005997.1:13907986-13949497 GCA_020271785.1 Procambarus virginalis | reverse complement strand
GTGTATACATACTAGGTGTACATAGAGTCTAAATGTCCTGTCCGTGTTGGTCATCTGGAGTCGAAGACCTAGGAGTGCAGAGGGGGGCAATCCTCTGGTCGTGGGCGAGGCCAGGAACCTCTTGCAGAAGGGAGGGAGGGAGGCAAGGGAACTCAGACTAAGGGGAAAGAGAGGGACTATCAAGGGTTTTCAACATCATTCCACATGGGGAGGAGGGTGCTCTTAGCAAATTCTACACTTTAAACTTCAGGTATGGCTCCAAACATTAGTTAAGGGTCATACTGCACTCTTTCATTATCTCTGATTGGGAGCCTATGGTTAATGCTCTGTCTGTTTCATTCTGACTCTTCCTGTTCCAGTTAACCTTTAGATAAGGTAAGATATATATTTTTCCTTTTAGTTCAAGATTCTCTACTACTATTACTCTGCAGTAATCACATTCCTTATGAAAGTCTACAAAACTTTAGTTAACCGAATTATCTTTTGGGTTTCTCCGCTCGACGTCCTCAAGGACTGCCCCTTGTACTTCGCCCTGGGTCTCCGTCCACCACCTCGACTACTGTGCTTGTAGGGTAACCCGGGTCAGGGATGTTGTGATGGCTTATATACCTAGGGAGCCGCTGGTCATCTGCATCACACTTTTAAGTTGAGATCCCTAACGGAATACGTTCAATACCTCGTAGTTAATATGTCCTTGCTTCTTGAGACTGTGCTGAGGACATATGTATACATGTCTTCAACCTCAAACCGTAGGGATAGCATTGTATTATCCCCAATGGGCGTAAAACAGTCATGTAAGCGGCTATCAGAGGACACAGATGTACCATACTCACCCCTCACAGTTAGATCAATATAAGCTTCCTAGTGATCAAGCTACCACTGCCTTGCTGACCCTTTCCTCGGACGCATTTTGCGGTGCAAACCCGGATATTAGAGACGACAGAGAGCCTGAAGAATATGATATATGAAGTTGTCTGACATCCTCCTCCTTCCAGGAACTCTTCGTCTGACAATTTAGATAAAACACCAGTTTTTTATATATATTTTTGGGGCAAAGGCTTTGTGTTCAAATAATTGCACAATATCCTAGATGGGCAGGAGTATGTTAAATGTTTTCTCATCTAATGCTGAGTTTGCACAGCCATATGCGTCATTTCCGTGTCTGTAGGTGTGCCCTTCTTGACCTCAAACGTTAAACACAAACAAGGCAGCTCCAAGCTCGACTGAAAACGTTGAGAATTTTTTTCTCCTTTCAGCTGATGGACCACTTTTCTTCCTCCTTGAAAGCGCGTTTGTACTACATCAAATGTAATTATATTGCGTTAGATAGGTTTTTTCCTTTCTCTCTCTCTCTCTCTCTCTTTCCTATATAATAATTTTCACCATTGTTGTAAGAATTGTTTTGCAGTGGCCCACGACCAGATAATACTTCTCTTTAAGTAAGCATATGTTTGTCCAGAAGGGTTGAATCATGTACAGATATGATTATTGTTTCAAGAATACTGTTTGGAACATTGAGGGGTCCTCTTTAAGCCTCTTATGTCAAGTGGAATAATGTACATTGTAGTCACCAAAACTAATAAACATAGAATACCATGTAACTGTTTGCTTCTCCAAGCCAAGAAAGGAGTATGTCCTCGTTTACTTACTGCCCTTCGCTGAGTCCTGTAGAAGGATTAACTGGATCTGAGATTGCAAGGAAAAACTAGAACTGAAATTGGAAGATAAACTAGGAATGAACTGAGATGGAAACGACAAAATTGATCTGAGATTGAAAGAAAAACTGAAACTAAGATTGCAAATTAAAACTGGAAGTGAGACTGAAAGGAGAAACTGGAACTGAATTGAGACTGAAAGAAGAAACTGAAATGTTCATGTACAGGTCACTGTGTTACTAGTCAGTAGATTGTTGTGATTGATAAAGTCAATAGCAAGAGAGAAATGTGAATTTACAGAAAGACATACTATCCAGTCGCTAACGAGCTACGAGAGCCGTAAAATGGAAGGAAACTCACAAGAATTACCGGTTGTCACAAGGGCGATTATGCGCTTGGCGTGCCGGTCCTACATATATAATTGTCGACACTATACTGCAGCTTTGCAATATAAATCCTCAGCTCGTATCTTGCCGTTGAAATTAATGAACAACGTCTCCGCCCCCTCGACCTTCACATAGAGGTTAGTTTGCCGTGTGAAGTTCAGTGGACGACCAGGCCGGACCTGCAGGTTGCCTGTCTCCCTTTCAAAACACACGATGGATATTGTTACCTGGATAATTACAGCGAAAACTGTTTTGGCAACTTGTGACCAGGTCATTTCTCACTAGGCTTAATGTTCCACGGTCTAGTATGGAAATTTTTGGATGGTAGGTGTGTGTACTAACCTAATTATACTCGCCTAATTGTGCTTGCGGGAGTGGAGCTCTGACTCTTTGGTCCCGCCTCTCAACCGTCAATCTACAGGTGTACAGGTTCCTGAAACCTGGTTCCTGGTGTGTGTGTGCGTGTGTGTGTGTGTGTGTGTGTGTGTGTGTGTGTGTGTGTGTGTGTGTGTGTGTGTGTGTGTGTGTGTGTGTGTGTGTGTGTGTGTGTGTGTGTGTGTGTGTGTGTGTGTGTGTGTGTGTGTGTGTGTGTGTGTGACACACACACACTTCCGAAGTGTCTGTGTGTTTGACACTCACACACACACACACACACATATCACAAATCATCCCATGTCGTGGCAATGAAGGTGAAATTAACTTGAGAATGTTGGAGTAATAGGGATAAGCTGCAACCTCATTGAGTCAAAAGTTAACGTGTTACAACTCCAAGAGGTTAGAAACCAAGCAACCGGTTGCTTGAATGTTAAGAGGCAAGACTCAACACAATCCTCCCTCCCTCCTACACGCTCACATATGCACTCACACCCACCCACACACACACTCGCCGACTACGAACCAACCGCCCAACTCATTCAAAACACACTTACAAACATATTAATAAACTTCATGTAAGAACTAACTATTGTTAACAAATAACAAACATGGATTCCGAGAATTAAAATTCTAACTAATCAAATACAATTTTACCATATAATTATCTAGATCAAGTTGAAAGGAAATAGTTGAGTAGAATGCATCTTCTCAAAACTGCCAGAATGTTTTTGATTCAGTCTTCGACGGTAGATTAATGAATAAACTTAGGAAATAGACTACTGACATATAGAGAAAAAAGGCTCTACAGAGAAAAAAAAGAAACCATAGCAAACTGTAGAGTGGGGTTAAGACTGATAGAATAAATCAGTGGGGATCAACATGAAATGAACTCTGCAAACAGAGATAAATGGTGCTGAATTGGAGATAATTTACTTGAGAAATTCCTCGTGCAGTTCTTTCTGGTATAAATTAATGGATAAGATAATTCTTTATGGTGATTGCTTGCAAAATATGATGACAGTTCTATGAGACGGGTAAGGACATACTAAGGTTGCAAGAAGAATCAAGATGGCCTGAACAAGATAAATAAATGGTCCATATAACTACCTCATTTAAATCCCTCTAGATGATTCTCTCCCAGCATGTAACCAAGACCTCCTAAAGCACAAAGATTCTGTCTAGAAGTTCCAAAGATTTACTATAGGTCAATCAAGATTTCTAGAACAGGCTGTGATACTTAAATCTTTGCGTCAATGTTTGCCGCTCAGATGTGAATGAATCCGGACATGCGAGATCTGCAAGATACTTCAGGAAATCGTTTATAGGCTGCATTCGTCATATGATATATAGTAATGAACTCCAGCACAAACAATGCATGCTTATGGGAATGGAATTCGAAAGAAAAACCCCATAATGAGAATAAGGCGTCCCTTATTGTCAATGAGAGAAATCTAACTGGGGATAGACATAAGATCGAACCTATCACACATATAATCCTACCAGTATCCTTTGCTAGACTGTCCAACATCTGGTGTCCTTCAAGAAATCTAGAAAAGGATGCTTTCACAATGCTGATGACGGTTTGCGCCCGGTTAGTTCCTCGATGCTTTTGTATGTCGAACCATCACAGAGCTTCCACCTGTAAAAGGTCAAAATTAACTTCCAGAAAGTTCAAAGGTTTGCTACAAGACATATTGAAAGAACTGGCTACGAGAACAGGTTGCTGCATATTAACTTAATGTTAGTCAAATACAGTCCACATAAACATGCGAAATACTTAGGGGGGACACAATAAGTGAGCAAAGATACAATCTTTAGAGTGAACTCGAACAGAGCGAGAAGACATGCACGGAAGCGAAACACGCAAATGTGCCACAATGAATGTGAAGAGGCCTTTATTAAGTGTAGGTCGAATGGATTAATAGAGTACACACTACACGCTACATTCATCAACACTTAAAAATTTATGCGACAAAGACAGGCAAGGATCAGAAAGACAGATTTGTTAACGACGAAGAGTTTGAATGGGACAGCTAAGGAGTTGAAGTGCGACCCTACATACTATTAGGTAAGAACTATTAACATGTTATTCTCCCCACAAAAATAAGCAAATTAATAAATTCTGAATAATCGTAAGTAACTCTACTACATACAGTCTCTCAAGTTTCTGTCATCAGCAATACATTTGTTAATATCAAATCAAATAAAAACCTACATATACATTTTCATAAGTAGAGCTCATGACGTCCGACATGACACTTCCACATGTCATGATGATGGATCAAGAAACCGGTTCCTGGTTCTTCTTGGGGTCCAGGAATTACAACTCATGGTGAACTTCGTCACTTCTGAACTCTCCTTCTGTCCGCAGAACCTGAAGAGAATCTTCCATTAAAAAGACCCGCAATCTGTCAATGGCGTGTGGCTGCTGCCACACGTAATAACTGCAAGACATTGTATGAGAAGTGTGAGGGTTGTAATGTCATATGAAACAAATCATAACATCTAATGGTGTGAAGAACCTTTTTATCGGATATACTGAAAGCATCGTTGTTTGCCAGTTCCTTCCAACACTGATATTCATTCACAAGCTTCATGAAGAATGTAAAGATTTGACAAAACTACTGAGCTAGACAAAATATTTGCAAAGTGGATCGTTCTGTTTATAGTTCAGTCACATACACGTTCATGGCCTGTCTAGTGAGACTTGTGTTACATGATTTTTATCACAAACAGTGGAACAAAGCAGGCGACTCTGATCACACGCCAAAGAAGAATCCGGGCATGCGACTACACAAAGATACACCATACTCACTCTCTTCTCTTTTTTTTTGGCGCCGTTGTTGTTCACCTCGGGGATGTATTCAAGTCTCCTCAGCAAGTATGAGCGACTCAACAACCAGGTCCCTTGTTGTCTGCGCTCCTTTGGTGACCTAGACTCCTTGAATATATTTGTATTGTGTGTCTAGCTGGTGCAATCATGGACCTTCCCTTGACTGAATTTTGTTCAGCTTCACACTCTCAAGCATAATCGATTACACCAGTGTCATGATTCCCAAATCTGATCTGTCTCTCATGTTGAAGCCTCACCAGCCAACATTCAGCTCCATATGTTTTGAAATGTTTTAAGCTGTTCTTTGTAGTGAAAAGCTATGCAGTTCTCAAGGAGTTGAGCAGCATGTTGTCCCCCCCCCATCAAACCTTCAGCTTAGATGTATAGGAGGGTTACTTGCGGATAGTTATGCATTATTTCTTATTTTTTCTTATTTTTTTTATAATATTTTTGTGATACAATAATTTAAAGCTGGAAAGTCGTACAAGAACTTCCTAACACAAGACATTGTATGAGATCACATCATCGCCTCACGGAAGGAGGAGGAGAGAAGGGAGATCAAACAGCAAGAGTGAACAGAACTTAACCACCTATATACAGAACAAGACTGGTCCAGTCTTCATGCAGACCATGTGCATAAGTGCAAGATATGAATATGTATGAACTAGAAGAGAAGTATAATGAGAATTACAGTAGACTAATGACAAATTACCAGCCTAACTAATTGCACTGGCACAGATAGACATAAGTATATACAGGAAAAATCACACAGACGTGTGTGAATCATTAGAAAACTAGTTCCAGGTCTTCAAGCTGGATCTTAAGCTTCCTTCGGGTCTGAGAACAAGAGGTGAGGTAAACACTGAAGTCAACGAAAGCATTATGCTCAGACATGCCCGGTCAAGCCGTAATTCAACAATTGTTGATTATTTAATTATAATAATAATAATAATAATAATAATAATAATAATAATAATAATAATAATAATAATAATAATAATAATAATAATAATAATAATAATAATAATAATAATAATAATAATAATAATAATAATAATAATAATAATAATAATAATAATAATAATAATAATAATAATTTTTATTTGCAAGAATGCATAATGGGTTGATGAAATTACATAAGACTGGTATTTTTACAGTAATGCAAAGCCACTAACACGCATGGTGTTTCGAGCTGGGATTCTAATAGCAAAGTACAGCTAGTAACTCATGAAATAGTGTGAAAATTTTAGGTTTGTCTGTATAAGCAACGTGAACTCATAATTATATCTATATAAATATATATTCAGCGTTGATAACCTGGGTAATTCAGTCCGGTCATATTGAGAATGCTGTTGACATTCTCTGCCACATAGGTCAGATGATCATGTATAAAACTAGATATCCAGTTTACAAGTCTTAATAATCACATTTCTTTCAGTAGGCTATTACAAGAGTCATTACTATTATATACTATATTTTGATTTACAAAACTGATATGTAATTTTGCCTAATTTGAGTATAAATCACTTAGCATGTCAAGTGATTTGGCTTCGATATTTTTAGAATTGTTAGGACGTCCTTCAATATTGCAGATTAACCAAAAAATGTTGGATGTAGCTGTTGAATTATTCATTAGGCCAGAAGGTCTCAAATCCTTTGCAGTTCTTATTCAGATAACTTAGTAAAAAAAATCCAATATTTTAATGATTCTTCACAGGGTTTGCAAGTTTAGTATTCTGGTAATGGTTCAGCTTCAGTAACTTGCCAGACGTAGTCTGTAGCCAAGCTTGTTTCTAGTAACAACTACATCATATCTGTAAGTTTCCAGCACGGACCGAAACGTCGTCACTCTTCTTTCATTTAATATTTGTGTTGGTTGGATCATTTGTTTCTGCCAACTTAGTATAACTTATTCTCTGACTATATCACAGTTACGGAATCAATTACTGTGCGGTCAACGCAGCAACCTGTCCTCAGGCCAGGCTCGTTAAAGTGGCTACCAACTCCCCCCCCCCGCCCCCGACCTCAAGACGCATTAATAAATGTTAACATACTGTACATTAAAAATGTTGTTCTCATATATAAGTAATATTATTATATGTTAATGTTCATTGTGTAGTTAGGAATGGATTAGGTTAGGTTCTGTTGGCGATTATTTGCATTTGAAGTACGTAGGAAGACGCATTTACCAACCCGTCTTCGACTCAAGTTCATTCCATCCATCGGTCGACCCCACAGACGCATTCATAAAATTTAACATGCTGTTCATTCAAACCAGGAATTTTCTCAATATAAATTAATATGATACTATATTTGCATTTCTGCATGTAATTACTGTATATTATTATGCATGTGTGTTACTGATACATTATATTAATGTCGTTTTGGACGCTCAGATTCATTCCAGCCAAGAGAAGGAAGAAATTACTTCTTTTAAAGGTATATATCAGGTATGTGACAAAGTCGTTTGTCTAAGTTGGGGTTGTAGAGTTCACTTTCAATCAATCAGTTCATGTCGAGGTCTAGGATCCAGGGTGGCCGCCCCGCGACAATGGCCGCCTTCAGCCCACACACCAGAACTTCGAGACAACACCTTTCTTAACTTAATATAATCCTAAAATCTTATTNCAGTTAATTTGCTTTCATTAGAGTTATTTGACAACTTATTCCATGGATTTGAAGTATAATTGTAAGCCAGTGTTTGTTTGTTTTATTTCAGTGTTTAATCATTTAACATTGAGTTAATTATTTTTGTGTTCTAAATTGAGGTAATACAATTAGCACTCTAAATATATGTACAAGTGTATATAATATTCCGTTCTAAACCATTTATAAATTTGTGCCCTTGAAATATGTCTTCATTTACTCCATGCCTTTATAGTGTAAACCCATTTTTATATTCACATTTGAGGTTATTATTCCCATTATTAATTTAATCATCTGTATCTTTATTCTTCACAGATAATTTACTTCTTAAATTTACAGAATATGCAGAATACGCTTTGTCTCTCAGGTGATGTAGGTCCTAATCATCAAGCAGATGATGTTGGTCTTACTCATCAAGCAGGTGATGTAGGTCTTACTCATCAAGCAGGTGATGTAGGTCTTGCTTATCAAGCATGTGATGCAGATCTTACCCATCAAGCAGGTGATGTAGGTCTTACTCATCAAGCAGGTGATGTAGGTCTTACTCATCAAGCAGGTGATGTAGGTCTTACTTATCAAGCAGGTGATGCAGATCTTACCCAACAAGCAGGTGATGTAGGTCTTACTCATCAAGCAGGTGATGTAGGTCTTACTCATCAAGCAGGTGATGTAGGTCTTACTTATCAAGCAGGTGATGTAGGTCTTACTCATCAAGCAGGTGATGTAGCTCTTGCCTTGTGACTCTCTAGTTGTACAGGAATCTGTATTTGTCGCTTAATTGGTGCAGGTGCCTGTATGTGGCTCTTTAAGTCATTCAAATGATAAAGTTGTTACCTAGTATTACTGTGGTATTGCAAATGTTGCAATGTGTTTTATGTGTTGCAAGTATTCTTGTGAAACTGTCATTTTCCAGTTACTAAAGTTATAATAGAACATGTTAAGGTTCTCTTAGTTGCAGTTGAGATTCTCTTAGCCCCTACTAGAGTCAGGAAACTTTGTTTCTAAGTTTGCATTAGTAACTATCAATAACTTCATAAGTACTCTACGTGTAGTGAGAATACATATGATCTGTAGTTGCTAAACAGTTTACGAGCTTGGAAACATTGCAACCCAAGGTTATTATTATTACAGAAAACCTCGTAGCACTTCGGAGCTCATAGATTGCTTATTAAATATTCACTTAAGCTACCATGATCGAGGAGAGATGCAGAGGTTTCGTATGTAGAGACGCAAATGCTAGACGAATCCGGACTTTGGTGACAGTTTGTGCTTCTTAATATGAATGGATCTGTACTATTGTCTCTCTGATCTACAGGTGTTGCGCGTCTAGCCATGTTCTCTGAAATTCTACACTTTTTGGTTTACATATTAATTCATGAA
The DNA here is from genome assembly GCA_020271785.1 of Procambarus virginalis. Lineage (NCBI taxonomy): Eukaryota > Metazoa > Arthropoda > Malacostraca > Decapoda > Cambaridae > Procambarus > Procambarus virginalis. Next base: position 13,940,222 of record WNGS01005997.1, on the reverse strand, counting down.
TATCATGCAAAAACATTGCCTATGTTGACAAATGACGTTAGCATACGTCTCCCATATGATAGCCTTACTGCTTCTGATTTGATTACTTATGCTTCTAATCTTTATTCGGAAGAATAATACTTTGTAGTGTTCTCTTTATTACTGCTTATTTCTCCGGTCGGTTAAGGTGTCATGACCTTTGTATTATTCTGTAACAATAATAAGTTATAACTTGATAATGTCATAACAACTACTTTTGTACTGTAATTATTTCAGAAACTATCGATTCATATTGCCCATCCGTGCTTCTTCATGGTGACATGATACGGTCTTTCACGGTTTCATGACATGACACTTCACAGTGTCATGACATGGCACTTCACTATGTCATGACATGGCACTTCACGGTGTCATGACATTGCACTTCAGAGTTATCACACCTCACAGTGTAAATATATGACCGTGATGTCACATATTTGCATATCATTACATCATATCAAGGCTCCATGATATGACATTTCATGGTACGATGATATAACACTTTTTAATGCCATTACATGACACTTCTTGGTGCCATGATGTGACAATTCATATTGCCATAATAAGATACTTCATGATGACATGATATGACATTTCTTGGTGCTATAATATAATTCAGCTTGGTGCCATACTATAACACTGCATGGTGCCATAATATGACACAGCATGGTGCCATAATATGACACTGAATGGTGCCATAATATGACACCGCAGGGTGACATGATATATAACTTAATAGTGATGCCATTTCATGGTTTCCTCAAAACATGTATTTATCGCGAGTCATATTTTAAGACAAATGTTCTCTATAATTATACCATGAAACGTCCTTAAAATTACACATTTCCCTATTGAACCATTAGCATTCCTTGAGCGATACCATCAAGGGATCGTTTTATGTTGCCATTATATGTAGGCTTAATTATGTTATCCATATTAAGATCCATATTGTCAAAGTCCATGCTTGATTCATAGTGACAATAAATGTATGATTTTTTCATGTCTTCCAAAGTTGACTTTTTCATGTCATTCAGAGTTGATTTTTTCATGTCATTCAATATATGATACATTATGTCATCTATTGTCTGATTATTATGTCATCTAATGTATGATTCATTATGTCATCCAATGAATGACTTTTTATGTCATCCATTATATTATTTTATTGTCATTCAGTGTATGATTTTTTGTATCATTTAGTGTATGTGTCATATAGCGCCACTTCATAGTGGAATAAATGATTTAGTTCAGGCATTTACCGGTAATATCATGATAAATTTTGGCATCTGTTTTCATGCACTGTAATTATTGTTCAAATTTTTTTAGATTAAGTTCACATGAACAGGGGGTAAGATATAATATGTGGAACAAGATAAGAATGAGAGCGACAAAGAGAGAGAGAGAGAGAGAGAGAGAGAGAGAGAGAGAGAGAGAGAGAGAGAGAGAACATGTGAGAGTATGTCTCCCATTACATGAGCCAGCCTACCATGAATACAGAGGGAAGGAGGGAGGAAGAGAGAGAGGGAGGAAGAAAGGGAGATAGGGAGGGATGAAAGGAGAGAGGAAGCAGAGAAGGTGCTCATGTGGTAGTCTACCGTATTCAGGTGGTTATTAAGACGTCAAATGTTGTATAAAATTAATAGCTAAAGGCCCAGTCCATGTTATGGCTCGTCCACCGCTAATGACCGCATCAAGTAACTACTGCCACAGATAATTATCTGTAATGATATCTCTATTACGACCAATATACTGTGTATAATATTTCTGTAAACAGGCTAATGGAAGACAAGTACGTAAATATAGCAATTTGCTACAATTTTCTTACAATTTTAAACTAAATGCATTGTCGTAAAATGTGTTATTTTGGTGAGTGTGTCTGAATGTATTTTAAATTGACGCATTCTCCTACGATTAATTATTATCATTTTTCTCAACAGAGCTGCCTGTCAGCATTCTAAAGCCATAAATCTATTTTATGTTTTCTCTATGTGCAAAAATGCCGAATTTTATTCCACATAATGCTTGAAGTGTTTGCCAAGTTCACATCTTCCAGTGGTTCGCGGAAGAACTTATTCGCAAGAATTTGGTTAAGCTGTTACCCACTGTAGTTCTCAGCGTATAATATTTAATGTTCCTTGAATTATTTTACTTTACTGTGCCTACTTTTAATCTATATGTAATCTGATTATTATACAAAATACAATACATTTATGATGCTTAATGAATACCTTGCACGATGTTGAAGTTAGATGCAACTTATTGCATTTATTGTAAAAATTACGCCCACCATGTTGCAACACTCTTCTAATTTCTTTCGTTTTTTCCAGGTGAAAATTTGGTTCCAAAACCGGCGCATGAAACGAAGAAAGAGCTACGGGCGGTGAAGGAAATCAACGAACAAGTCCGGCGGGAGCGAGAAGAACAGGATAAGCTCAAGCAGCAACAGGATGACAAGAAAACCAGCAAGGAGCAACAGCCATCAACAGGCAGCAGCCAGCCAGCTTCATCCTCCAACGCTTCCTCTTCTTCGTCGTCGTCGTCTACGGGAGGAGGCACCGGAGACACAAAAGCTGCGACTTAACGTTATGGTGTTCCCTACCCACAAGGGCGTGCTGCTGCTGCTGCTACTGCTGCTTATTTAAACAAAAATCTCCACTTTACGCCCACCACAATCAATGACTTGCACGCCCAACCAACCACTCTCACGTCCACCCCTCCAGCAGAGGCTCCGCCCCCCATCCCCGACCCTCACACGCCCCAACGCTCTGGGGGGCATGTCGATGACACCCTGTTTACCCTACTTGACTACACCTTCAACATGTGAACCGTAGTCCTAAATCATGACTTTTAATCGCCAAAGTGCCGCTAAAAGTAACAGGCCAAATGGGTCACATAATTGGCCGGTAAAGTTACATAATTTTCGTGCTGAAATCCAAACCCTGGAATCAGAGCTCCTCTATATCGCTGGCGATTGGTTGCGACAGAGAATTATAAATTCAAACTTTCACCTCATCTGGGCAACCTTACGCCAGGTAGTGGTGGTTCCAGCGTCCGTGGGTCCCCAGAGAAAGCTTGTTGAGGTGCGGGGTGTGGACTTATTCAGAAGGGTTGCTCAGGAACTGGACCATCAGTTCTCTCGTGTGCTCCACTGAGGGCGGAATAAAAACCTCCTCCACCAACTTCTACAGCGAACGCAAATGTTCCATTTTTCCTAAAGCATTAAAAAACCACAACACAAAAACAGTTTTAAATATTATAGACAGCCACCAGTTGCAATGCAGTATGAGATCCACTTTAAAGTGTAAAATTAATGCCAGACTTTGTGATACAAGAAACCTGTTGTTTCAGCTTCCCTGTCTAACAATTCCTGTAACTCACAGCTGGTATTCCAAGAAGCCAATAAAGCAGACCTTTGACTTCTTCAGAACCAGACCTCGACATCCTTCACAACACACAACAACTCCACGACGTGGCTTCTCACTAGACCACATTCTCACGAAGTTCTTCTGGATTGTTGGAGCTAAATTTTAAAGTTGTATTGAGATACACGCACACATACACACATACACACATATAAGCACACACACACACACCACACACACACACACACACACACACACACACACACACACACACACACACACACACACACACACACACACACACACACACACACACACGCACACACACACATACACACACACACACACAGTTAGTTGAGTTGTGTGTCTACAGTTGAGAGGCGGGACCAAAGAGCCAAAGCTCAACCCTCGCAAGCACAAATAGGTGAGTACAAATAGGTGAGTACACACACACACACACACACACACACACACACACACACACACACACACACACACACACACACACACACACACACACACACACGCACTGACACACACGTTGAGAACGTCTGTATCCAAGTGTTCTAAGCTCTGTGGATCTGTAGTGTCTCGTGTGTTGAATGTAAGCAGGGAACCATTACGATTAAATATCGAACTGATTTCCTAATCCACCAATCATCTCCAAGAAGCCTTAAAAGTACTCGATGCGCATGCATGAGGCAAAACTCTGATAGTGGAAGATTCATGCGCGTATGTGTATCAATAAGTGTATGATTTTGTTAAGAGCCTAACTTGATTGTTATATCGTACGAGTATTGTACAAGACACCAATGACCACATTTATTAACTATCAATATGGTCCCTAAGTCCCAAATCTAGAAAAATAATAATATCCCTCCCCCTATCATTATTTTATAAGCAATTTCATGTTAGAAAAGTGTTATTTTAATCGGTATAGTTCTGTTTCATTTATATAAATTAGATATTAACCAAGGATTCCAGCTTTAAGTTCCTGAAACAAAATTAAATGCTGTAGTTTTATCCACTTGTTTGACGGATTAAGAAGACTGTAGTGCAGTGGCTGAGTGTTGTTACATTGTAAATGGATTATATTTATTTCTATTAATTGTTATGTTTGTCTTGAGAATGGATATAGGGATGAGTGCAACGCCAGGGTATAGGAGGGTGGCATACATGTTACCTTGTTCGTTGTGTACTTGTCGCCCCCAAAGATGCCATGGCTCAGTACAAAGAAGGAGACTTTTTGTAGTGAAACTCTCTGTTACCTTCTAGCCATTCTTGCAGTTGTTACTCTTTAGTAAAGGATGTGAATTGGTTTCAGATGAAAACTTCCACTTGGCTCAAGGCGTCATGTGCACAAAGCAGAGAGTTTCAATTGGCACAACAACGCGTGTGGAAGTGTTAGTGCAATAGCCAATATGCTAAATTAGAGCTTTAAAGGTGGATAAATATTATTTTGGAAGCTATGAATTTCTAGGGTAAGAGAAAAAAACACAAGAGCGGGTTCTTTTTATAAAATCCGTTCTCGGATACCTCTCCTCCGAATTATCTTAATTGTAATAATGTGTGTGTATAATGACTGTTTACCTGAGGCCAAGGAGTGTGCATAATTACTCTGACAAGAGAGTGTGAGAATATCTTTTGCGATCCTTGAAGGCTCGATCGAGTGAACAGAGAGCTGCTCCCAGAAGCACCTCCTCGAGTCTTCAAAGCTCCAAGAGAATTATTCCACAGTCCTTGTCTTGAGCCAGAAGGGCAGGGTTTTTTGTATAGTGTGTAAGTAATTGGTTCATCAATGCCCTGGCTTTGTGTTACTGTAAAATTTATATAAAAATAGACAAAAGATGGTAAATAAAAAAAACTAAATAAATTAACACACAGAAGTTTCAGAAAGCCAGGGCACTGGGCAGGTTAAATGAGTTGATATGGGATCAGATCTCATCTCGTAAACAGTGGACATGGTTATAAGGTAGATGTTTATTTGTTTTATTATATTTTCATTGTTTGTATGTTTTGGAAAAGATTTCTTTAGGTCCAGTTTAGTCAAAATATTTTACTGTCAATAGCGATTATATTTTCTTAATTTTTTTCACCATCTGTCAAACATGTCCAACTGTTGTACGATATATAATGTATTTTGATATTGTTATGCAAAATTTTTTGACGTTATGTTGATAATTATAAGTTGCTGAATGGCAAAGTGAAGAAATTTGTTTTAACGTGTAAATGGCATTGGTTACGTTGACCACAAAACTTAAGGAATTCCTAATTGAGGCCCATATTGTCTTAAACTCTCACGAAGGAAAAATAAACATGATGTAGGCTACAAACAGTGTTTAGATTACAGAGGAATCTAAACTATATACACGAGTCGAATGAAATGGAGCCCCAAGGAATGTGTGGCAAAATCATTCAGGTTTTATGACTTCTCCATCAAAACATTATGTGTGTTAATATCACATTTAGAGAGTCTAAAGAATGAAAATATTTTGCTTCTCTAAAATCAGATTAATTTGAACCATTACTGAGCGATACACTCCTTAACTAAATGCATTTGAGCTACAATGAATGCAGAGTTCTTGTGTAATATATAATGCAAATGTAAAATAAATGAATGCAGAATTCTTAAAAAGTGTTCCACTGAGCATGCCTGGAGCATGTGACTAGTACATATCACGGATTCGCATGATCGCAGACCCAAATTAACTTTTGAGATATAGGGATCGAACGCTACACTTGAGCGCTTCTTATTCTCCTGCCTGGAACAGGAACTAACCTCAGTGGTCGTACACAGAACGAAGTAAACCTTACCTCGGGGGTGGTAGAGAAGAGGGGGCACGTCATTGCGGTAGTCTTAAGTTATGGTAAATACTTTACTGGGTCAACCCTGCTTCTACTTGTCCTATTGGGTTTTCATTTTTCTTACTGGTACTCATTTTTGTACTTTTGCTGATATCTGAATCTCTGATGATGCATGATGTTCTCATGTGATGTCTGACACTTTAATGATGTTGTCCGATTCCCTATAATGACGGTTTATGGCCTGATGAGAACGTTTGATGTTGGCTGAGGGTGTCTGCATCTCTTCCTTTTTTGCTACTCTTTTCAGGATATTGATTTCTTGTCGGATTCGCAGACGGGTTACTGTTGTGATGTTTAATTCAATCTTTCTCGTTTAAATGTAAGAAAATAACTACTCTTGAAAGTATCATTATTGCCTTTATTCCCTCTGGAGACTAGAATGTGTTTTCAAGTTGAAGGTTGTTGTAATCAATGTTGTGTATTAGCCTGATGTTAAAGAATGCTGAGGGATGTGGTGGCTGCAGACAGGTGCTGTTGCACTTTCCCTGAGGTGAGGTTTGCGCCTACCCATCACCGTGTTTCTTCTTTGCGAAGGATATGAATCTTGACACATGTGTGTGTAAAGATAATCCCATACCAGAAGTGACTGGCACTCAGAGAATATATTTCTTTATATGTTTGTTTCGAAGAAAGGCGACCTAAAGAGAGCTTAGTCTCTAGTGAACAGCGACCTCTGGTTGACACTTTACTTGTGAGGCAAAAGTGACTTGAAAATGTTTCTCATGACAGGCATTTTCAGAATAACTGTCCTCCGCAAAACCACTATTTTATCACGAATTTCCATCATGAAGTACATTCATCATGGTAATTTTTGTTCATGAGACATACAAAATGGCAAGTATTTCTCATTTAAATACTAAGACCTCGTTAAGTGTTCTCATGAGAAAACTACATTGTGGTGCGTGGACTTCACGTGGTTTCTATGCTGACCAAGAACTTGAGACCATGAAATACACGTATTAAGATATATATAAAGAAGCTGGCTCTTCCCAGTCATTTCTTAGAGCTAAAATATTTTTGTTTCGCATAAAATCTGATTTTTCTGGAAGAGGTTTTTTCATGCGATTAAAATGTTCCAAGCCTTCAGTTAAAATGTTAAAAGAAGTTCAAAGCCGTAAGCTCTTCTGTTAAAAGATGTTCCAAGCTTTCAGCTCATCTGTAAGAAAAAATCCAAGCCTTCACCTCTTTTATTAAAACTCGTTCCTCTTCCCCATTTCTTTCAGTAAAAAATTACGCAGCTTTGCTCCTCATCTCCTTGTGTCAAAGAGTTTTTTTGGTTTCAAGTCACCGAGCAACTCGCTGATTAGCAGCTTTTTGCCTGCATGGAAGTATGATCTTAACACGTGATCTTATACGGTCTCCTTTTCGACTTCCAAGACGAAATTGTTCTTTTTCCTTTATTATAACTAGTACTACTACTATCAGTACGGCTGTCACTACTACAACTGCTTGATATAGCGACTGTAAGCTTGCAGATGCACTTGTACTAGGAGCAGGCAAGGAAGCAAGTAGTTACATCATTATCCACTCTACCTAAATGTTTGGACTCTCTCTCTCGTGTTATTTGGCTGACTTAAATAGCTGTCCGAACCTCTTCGAGTGCCTCGTGGGCTTAGGGAAGAAGTCCTGTGTCAAGTAGAGTTTTTCGAGTTATTTAGGAACTCCAATGTAGGATGTGCTTTGGCACTGAGTCTCAAATGGAGTGTCGAATGATCACAACACCATAACTATCATGAATACCCTGTGTCTCAACAACACTGCATCATGACTATCGTGAACACCTTTGGTCTCTAGGTCACTTACTTTATGGCTTTCGTGAGCACCAAGGAAGTGAGTGTGTCATGGTCACTAAAGCTATTATAGACACAAAAAGAAGTGTTTTATGAGCACTAAGTAACTGCTTCTTGAATACTCAGTACTTCAGAACAGTACACAAGGTGTTTCGTGAACATTGAAATCTTTATGAGCATAACATATTCCCTGAACCCCAGTGCTTCGTTGACACACAGTGAGTGAGTCATAAATGGGAAGGTGATTCACGAACGTGACATAGTGTTTTATGATGACCAGGCTCCAAGAACACCACACTAATTGCTTTGTGAACGACGCTGTGATTCATGAACATAACTTTAAGTGGTTCGTGAACACCAAATACCTATCAAAATACGTATATCTTACGCTGAAAGTTAAACGAAGGGTTGTAAACACTTTGGGAACGGTGTGTTGTAAAGACCAATGACACACAGAGAAAACATAATACACACACATATATATATAAAAATATATATATATATTGTCACAACTTTTCAAAAACCGGAAAAAAGTGCTGTGTACTGATGTATCCACCATGGTGTCAGTGTTCTACAAAAAAGTGTATCCATAGATGTTTAAAATTGTAAGTAATTTTATAAATGTCCTTTGTGAACTTTTCAGTAACAGATACGTGTAGGATTTTTCGTTGGTCATTCTTTCTATCTTTCTATCTCTCTCCTTTTTCTCTCCATGTGTGTTTTCAATGGCTATGCGTAAGCTAGGCTAATGTAAAAAAAAGGGAAATAATGGACCTTTTAATCATCGTAAGTTATGCCAAATAATTTGTACTTACATGCGGCTGACTGCACAATGTGTTTCTAGTAGGACCGTGTATAAAACATACTGCACTGACAATACTCCTTGTAAAAAGTCTAAGATTTTCTAATGTTCGCTTGATAGTACATGTAGCAGACTCTCATCCTCTCCCCTCAGCTTGGAGCAAGTAGAGGTCTTCAATACGTGACAGAACGAAGCTATTTTGAGCCTTATGCAGTCCTGCTATACAGTCTCAACACGGTAAAGCTCAGGGAAGCTCCTTTCGTCACTCATAGATGTTTTCAGCTTGACAATGCAGGCTGTTGACTCATTGACATCCGTGGATGATTTTCGTGCACTCCGTACGCTCTTTAGGTGTTGTTTAATAATTTAAAGAAAAGGGGCAGTCAGTGATATTTTTTTTGTATATTAAACAAAAAAAAGTAACCAGGAAAGCAAACTTCAGATGTTTCAGTTTTAAGAGCCTGCAGCAGGGAACAGAATATGGTTTCCTTGAGTCTGCCGGGGTTCTATTTTAACAGAGAACAGAACACAAATGGCAATAGCGTTGCTCACCTAACAGTTACAATTGGCTGAAGACGAGTAGGCCAATTGAATAAACAAAATGAGGAAAAAAAAACCTGTCTTTGTTATAGAATGTGTGTACATTGTTTCATCTTTATTATTGTATTGTAATAAGCAACATTATTGTTATATGCGTACAAAAAACCACAGAACAGGCTAGGACACATTTTTCATTATTATTATTAATATTATTATTATTATTATTTAAGCGCATCCCAGTGTTATACATACTAGGTGTACATAGAGTCTAAATGTCCTGTCCGTGTTGGTCATCTGGGAGTCGAAGACCTAGGGAGTGCAGAGGGGGGCAATCCTCTGGTCGTGGGCGAGGCCAGGAACCTCTTGCAGAAGGGAGGGAGGGAGGCAAGGGAACTCAGACTAAGGGGAAAGAGAGGGACTATCAAGGGTTTCAACATCATTCTTCCACATGGGGAGGAGGGTGCTCTTAGCAAATTCTACACTTTAAACTTCAGGTATGGCTCCAAACATTAGTTAAGGGTCATACTGCACCTCTTTCATTATCTCTGATTGGGAGCCTATGGTTAATGCTCTGTCTGTTTCATTCTGACTCTTCCTGTTCCAGTTTAACCTTTAGATAAGGTAAGATATATATTTTTCCTTTTAGTTCAAGATTCTCTACTACTATTACTCTGCAGTAATCACATTCCTTATGAAAGTCTACAAAACTTTAGTTAACCGAATTATCTTTTGGGTTTCTCCGCTCGACGTCCTCAAGGACTGCCCCTTGTACTTCGCCCTGGGTCTCCGTCCACCACCTCGACTACTGTGCTTGTAGGGTAACCCGGGTCAGGGATGTTGTGATGGCTTAAATACCTAGGGAGCCGCTGGTCATCTGCATCACACTTTTAAGTTGAGATCCCTAACGGAATACGTTCAATACCTCGTAGTTAATATGTCCTTGCTTCTTGAGACTGTGCTGAGGACATATGTATACATGTCTTCAACCTCAAACCGTAGGGATAGCATTGTATTATCCCCAATGGGCGTAAAACAGTCATGTAAGCGGCTATCAGAGGACACAGATGTACCATACTCACCCCTCACAGTTAGATCAATATAAGCTTCCTAGTGATCAAGCTACCACTGCCTTGCTGACCCTTTCCTCGGACGCATTTTGCGGTGCAAACCCGGATATTAGAGACGACAGAGAGCCTGAAGAATATGATATATGAAGTTGTCTGACATCCTCCTCCTTCCAGGAACTCTTCGTCTGACAATTTAGATAAAACACCAGTTTTTTATATATATTTTTTGGGGCAAAGGCTTTGTGTTCAAATAATTGCACAATATCCTAGATGGGCAGGAGTATGTTAAATGTTTTCTCATCTAATGCTGAGTTTGCACAGCCATATGCGTCATTTCCGTGTCTGTAGGTGTGCCCTTCTTGACCTCAAACGTTAAACACAAACAAGGCAGCTCCAAGCTCGACTGAAAACGTTGAGAATTTTTTTCTCCTTTCAGCTGATGGACCACTTTTCTTCCTCCTTGAAAGCGCGTTTGTACTACATCAAATGTAATTATATTGCGTTAGATAGGTTTTTTCCTTTCTCTCTCTCTCTCTCTCTCTTTCCTATATAATAATTTTCACCATTGTTGTAAGAATTGTTTTGCAGTGGCCCACGACCAGATAATACTTCTCTTTAAGTAAGCATATGTTTGTCCAGAAGGGTTGAATCATGTACAGATATGATTATTGTTTCAAGAATACTGTTTGGAACATTGAGGGGTCCTCTTTAAGCCTCTTATGTCAAGTGGAATAATGTACATTGTAGTCACCAAAACTAATAAACATAGAATACCATGTAACTGTTTGCTTCTCCAAGCCAAGAAAGGAGTATGTCCTCGTTTACTTACTGCCCTTCGCTGAGTCCTGTAGAAGGATTAACTGGATCTGAGATTGCAAGGAAAAACTAGAACTGAAATTGGAAGATAAACTAGGAATGAACTGAGATGGAAACGACAAAATTGATCTGAGATTGAAAGAAAAACTGAAACTAAGATTGCAAATTAAAACTGGAAGTGAGACTGAAAGGAGAAACTGGAACTGAATTGAGACTGAAAGAAGAAACTGAAATGTTCATGTACAGGTCACTGTGTTACTAGTCAGTAGATTGTTGTGATTGATAAAGTCAATAGCAAGAGAGAAATGTGAATTTACAGAAAGACATACTATCCAGTCGCTAACGAGCTACGAGAGCCGTAAAATGGAAGGAAACTCACAAGAATTACCGGTTGTCACAAGGGCGATTATGCGCTTGGCGTGCCGGTCCTACATATATAATTGTCGACACTATACTGCAGCTTTGCAATATAAATCCTCAGCTCGTATCTTGCCGTTGAAATTAATGAACAACGTCTCCGCCCCCTCGACCTTCACATAGAGGTTAGTTTGCCGTGTGAAGTTCAGTGGACGACCAGGCCGGACCTGCAGGTTGCCTGTCTCCCTTTCAAAACACACGATGGATATTGTTACCTGGATAATTACAGCGAAAACTGTTGTGGCAACTTGTGACCAGGTCATTTCTCACTAGGCTTAATGTTCCACGGTCTAGTATGGAAATTTTTGGATGGTAGGTGTGTGTACTAACCTAATTATACTCGCCTAATTGTGCTTGCGGGAGTGGAGCTCTGACTCTTTGGTCCCGCCTCTCAACCGTCAATCTACAGGTGTACAGGTTCCTGAAACCTGGTTCCTGGTGTGTGTGTGCGTGTGTGTGTGTGTGTGTGTGTGTGTGTGTGTGTGTGTGTGTGTGTGTGTGTGTGTGTGTGTGTGTGTGTGTGTGTGTGTGTGTGTGTGTGTGTGTGTGTGTGTGTGTGTGTGTGTGTGTGTGACACACACACACTTCCGAAGTGTCTGTGTGTTTGACACTCACACACACACACACACACATATCACAAATCATCCCATGTCGTGGCAATGAAGGTGAAATTAACTTGAGAATGTTGGAGTAATAGGGATAAGCTGCAACCTCATTGAGTCAAAAGTTAACGTGTTACAACTCCAAGAGGTTAGAAACCAACCGGTTGCTTGAATGTTAAGAGGCAAGACTCAACACAATCCTCCCTCCCTCCTACACGCTCACATATGCACTCACACCCACCCACACACACACTCGCCGACTACGAACCAACCGCCCAACTCATTCAAAACACACTTACAAACATATTAATAAACTTCATGTAAGAACTAACTATTGTTAACAAATAACAAACATGGATTCCGAGAATTAAAATTCTAACTAATCAAATACAATTTTACCATATAATTATCTAGATCAAGTTGAAAGGAAATAGTTGAGTAGAATGCATCTTCTCAAAACTGCCAGAATGTTTTTGATTCAGTCTTCGACGGTAGATTAATGAATAAACTTAGGAAATAGACTACTGACATATAGAGAAAAAAGGCTCTACAGAGAAAAAAAAGAAACCATAGCAAACTGTAGAGTGGGGTTAAGACTGATAGAATAAATCAGTGGGGATCAACATGAAATGAACTCTGCAAACAGAGATAAATGGTGTTGAATTGGAGATAATTTACTTGAGAAATTCCTCGTGCAGTTCTTTCTGGTATAAATTAATGGATAAGATAATTCTTTATGGTGATTGCTTGCAAAATATGATGACAGTTCTATGAGACGGGTAAGGACATACTAAGGTTGCAAGAAGAATCAAAGGCCTGAACAAGATAAATAAATGGTCCAATAACGACTTCATTTAAATCCCTCTAGATGATTCTCTCCCAGCATGTAACCAAGACCTCCTAAAGCACAAAGATTCTGTCTAGAGTTCCAAAGATTTACTATAGGTCAATCAAGATTTCTAGAACAGGCTGTGATACTTAAATCTTTGCGTCAATGTTTGCCGCTCAGATGTGAAGAATCGGACATGCGAGATCTGCAAGATACTTCAGGAAATCGTTATAGGCTGCATTCGTCATATGATATATAGTAATGAACTCCAGCAAAAAATGCATGCTTATGGGAATGGAATTCGAAAGAAAAACCCCATAATGAGAATAAGGCGTCCCTTATTGTCAACAGATAGAAATCTAACGGGGATAGACATAAGATCGAAACCTATCACACATATAATCCTACCAGTATCCTTTGCTAGACTGTCCAACATCTGGGTCCTTCAAGAAATCTAGAAAAGGATGCTTTCACAATGCTGATGACGGTTTGCGCCCGGTTAGTTCCTCGATGCTTTTGTTGTCGAACCATCACAGAGCTTCCACCTGTAAAAGGTCAAATTAACTTCCAGAAAGTTCAAAGGTTTGCTACAAGACCTATTGAAAGAAAGGCTACGAGAACAGGTTGCTGCATATTAACTTATGTTAGTCAAATACAGTCCACATAAACATGCGAAATACTTAGGGGGGACACAATAAGTGAGCAAAGATACAATCTTTAGAGTGAACTCGAACAGAGCGAGAAGACATGCACGGAAGCGAAACACGCAATGTGCCACAATGAATGTGAAGAGGCCTTATTAAGTGTAGGTCGAATGGATTAATAGAGTACACACTACACGCTACATTCATCAACACTTAAAAATTTATGCGACAAAGACAGGCAAGGATCAGAAAGTCAGATTTGTTAACGACGAAGAGTTTGAATGGGAAGCTAAGGAGTTGAAGTGCGACCCTACATACTATTAGGTAAGAACTATTAACATGTATTCTCCCCACAAAAATAAGCAAATTAATAAATTCTGAATAATCGTAAGTAACTCTACTACATACAGTCTCTCAAGTTTCTGTCATCAGCAATACATTTTTTATATCAAATCAAATAAAAACCTACATATACATTTTCATAAGTAGAGCTCATGACGTCCGACATGACACTTCCAGATGTCATGATGATGGATCAAGAAACCGGTTCCTGGTTCTTCTTGGGGTCCAGGAATTACAACTCATGGTGAACTCGTCACATCTGAACTCTCCTTCTGTCCGCAGAACCTGAAGAGATCTTCCATTAAAAAGACCCGCAATCTGTCAATGGCGTGTGGCTGCTGCCACACGTAATAACTGCAAGACATTGTGTGAGAAGTGTGAGGGTTGTAATGTCATATGAAACAAATCATAACATCTAATGGTGTGAAGAACCTTTTTATCGGATATACTGAAAGCATCGTTGTTTGCCAGTTCCTTCCAACACTGATATTCATTCACAAGCTACATGAAGAATGTAAAGATTTGACAAAACTACTGAGCTAGACAAAATATATGCAAAGTGGATCGTTCTGTTTATAGTTCAGTCACATACACGTTAATGGCCTGTCTAGTGAGACTTGTGTTACATGATTTTTATCACAAACAGTGGAACAAAGCAGGCGACTCTGATCACACGCCAAAGAAGAATCCGGGCATGCGACTACACAAAGATACACCATACTCACTCTCTTCTCTTTTTTTTTGGCGCCGTTGTTGTTCACCTCGGGGATGTATTCAAGTCTCCTCAGCAAGTATGAGCGACTCAACAACCAGGTCCCTTGTTGTCTGCGCTCCTTTGGTGACCTAGACTCCTTGAATATATTTGTATTGTGTGTCTAGCTGGTGCAATCATGGACCTTCCCTTGACTGAATTTTGTTCAGCTTCACACTCTCAAGCATAATCGATTACACCAGTGTCATGATTCCCAAACCTGATCTGTCTCTCATGTTGAAGCCTCACCAGCCAACATTCAGCTCCATATGTTTTGAAATGTTTTAAGCTGTTCTTTGTAGTGAAAAGCTATGCAGTTCTCAAGGAGTTGAGCAGCATGTTGTCCCCCCCCCATCAAACCTTCAGCTTAGATGTATAGGAGGGTTACTTGCGGATAGGTATGCATTATTTCTTATTTTTTCTTATTTTTTTTATAATATTTTTGTGATACAATAATTTAAAGCTGGAAAGTCGTACAAGAACTTCCTAACACAAGACATTGTATGAGATCACATCATCGCCTCACGGAAGGAGGAGGAGAGAAGGGAGATCAAACAGCAAGAGTGAACAGAACTTAACCACCTATATACAGAACAAGACTGGTCCAGTCTTCATGCAGACCATGTGCATAAGTGCAAGATATGAATATGTATGAACTAGAAGAGAAGTATAATGAGAATTACAGTAGACTAATGACAAATTACCAGCCTAACTAATTGCACTGGCACAGATAGACATAAGTATATACAGGAAAAATCACACAGACGTGTGTGAATCATTAGAAAACTAGTTCCAGGTCTTCAAGCTGGATCTTAAGCTTCCTTCGGGTCTGAGAACAAGAGGTGAGGTAAACACTGAAGTCAACGAAAGCATTATGCCCAGACATGCCCGGTCAAGCCGTAATTCAACAATTGTTGATTATTTAATTATAATAATAATAATAATAATAATAATAATAATAATAATAATAATAATAATAATAATAATAATAATAATAATAATAATAATAATAATAATAATAATTTTTATTTGCAAGAATGCATAATGGGTTGATGAGATTACATAAGACTGGTATTTTTACAGTAATGCAAAGCCACTAACACGCATGGTGTTTCGAGCTGGGATTCTAATAGCAAAGTACAGCTAGTAACTCATGAAATAGTGTGAAAATTTTAGGTTTGTCTGTATAAGCAACGTGAACTGATAATTATATCTATATAAAATATATATTCAGCGTTGATAACCTGGGTAATTCAGTCCGGTCATATTGAGAATGCTGTTGACATTCTCTGCCACATAGGTCAGATGATCATGTATAAAACTAGATATCCAGTTTACAAGTCTTAATAATCACATTTCTTTCAGTAGGCTATGACAAGAGTCATTACAATTATATACTATATTTTGATTTACAAAACTGATATGTAATTTTGCCTAATTTGAATATAAATCACTTAGCATGTCAAGTGATTTGGCTTCGATATTTTTAGAATTGTTAGGACGTCCTTCAATATTGCAGATTAACCAAAAAATGTTGGACGTAGCTGTTGAATTATTCATTAGGCCAGAAGGTCTCAAATCCTTTGCAGTTCTTATTCAGATAACTTAGTAAAAAAAATCCAATATTTTAATGATTCTTCACAGGGTTTGCAAGTTTAGTATTCTGGTAATGGTTCAGCTTCAGTAACTTGCCAGACGTAGTCTGTAGCCAAGCTTGTTTCTAGTAACAACTACATCATATCTGTAAGTTTCCAGCACGGACCGAAACGTCGTCACTCTTCTTTCATTTAATATTTGTGTTGGTTGGATCATTTGTTTCAGCCAACTTAGTATAACTTATTCTCTGACTATATCACAGTTACGGAATCAATTACTGTGCGGTCAACGCAGCAACCTGTCCTCAGGCCAGGCTCGTTAAAGTGGCTACCAACTCCCCCCCTACCGCCACCGACCTCATGACGCATTAATAAATGTTAACATACTGTACATTAAAATGTTGGTTCTCATATATAAGTTAATATTATTATATGTTAAAGTTCATTGTGTAGTTAGGAATGGATTAGGTTAGGTTCTGTTGGCGATTATTTGCATTTGAAGTACGTAGGAAGACGCATTTACCAACCCGTCTTCGACTCAAGTTCATTCCATCCATCGGTCGACCCCACAGACGCATTCATAAATTTTAACATGCTGTTCATTCAAAACAGGAATTTTCTCAAATATAAATTAATATGATACTATATTTGCATTTTCTGCATGTAAATTACTGTATATTATTATGCATGTGTGTTACTGTATACATTATATTAATGTCGTTTTGGACGCTCAGATTCATTCCAGCCAAGAGAAGGAAGAAATTACTTCTTTTAAAGGTATATATCAGGTATGTGACAAAGTCGTTTGTCTAAGTTGGGGTTGTAGAGTTCACTTTCAATCAATCAGTTCATGTCGAGGTCTAGGATCCAGGTGGCCGCCCCGCGACAATGGCCGCCTTCAGCCCACACACCAGAACTTCGAGACAACACCTTTCTTAACTTAATATAATCCTAAAATCTTATTGAAGCAATCTGAGCAACATCTGTTAGACCCTTTCCTCGCATCCCCATGGCAACTCGCCTGCAAGCAGCACCTAACTTCACTGACCTTCTGACAAAAGTCAGTGATGCTCTAGGAACCATCAAAATATAGGATAATCTCTTATTGTCTTACAATGCATGCCTTGTTTTACTGCCAAGTGGAGTTAAACCTTTTATTACAAGTCACTAGTAACCTTGGTAATTAGGGCTGTTTATTAATTCCACAGAGAAGGTATCCGAATCAGCCTTCATCTTAGATCATAAAATATCCGCTATTATAAATGCTTAAATTTCCTCATGTGAAAATATCAAAATTAGAGAACAAATTAACAATAGATTAAGGAGGGCAATACTGCCGGTGCAATTAGTTATAACCAAGTAGGACACAACTGTCCACAGAAACACCACCACAGAGAAAACTCTACAAAAAAACTACATATTGTTCTCAATAACAACAGTGATTGCATACATTATTATTAGAGAAGAACCCTTAAGTGTTCAAGAACTGAGGTCCATAATATTGTCATGGCTTTATCCTTAGGATTTGCAGATTTCGTTACGAAACTAAGACCTCAGCTCATATTTTTTTTAATCAAATACTTGACAATGTCATTCAAAGCTGAATGACACTGCTGAACTCGCAAGGTTCTCCAACATGTCCATGAGGTTACCAGGCCCTAGAGGGGCCCCTCTGTGCCGTAATTATGAATGCTAGTAAATCAAAGTGCATTGCTGTTAAAACCATTCTCCAACTCCGCGGAGTAAATACTATGTGGGATCAGTCTGCCATGAAGCATCCACAATCCTCAAACCTAATCAGAATGGGTTTTGATCCTCCTATGTTCTGAAGCCGCAACACATGCAGCGCGGGCATTCATTGCCAATTTTATAGAACAAAAGGCACAGGCGACGCTCTATCTTAAAATGTACTCAACCAAGTCAGAGAGCTGTCGTCCGAGCCTTTCGTTGTCATTGCTATCCGCTTTATCCAATCATGTTACAGTCGCAACTCAAAGTTTCTCTCTGGGGAACATGAAGTTGATTCATACGACGGTGTCCAACAGAATGATCCTTTAGTCCTGCCCCTTTCATAATTTGCCATTAAAATCGCCACTCTACTGTGTCCTGCGAGGTAAATATATATAGTTCCTGGATGATCGCACTCTCGCTGGTACCTTATATGTACTCCTGGAGAAAATATTAGCAAAACACAAGAGCAAGAAGTAAATTTAGGTCTCATTCTAGACGCATTTAAGATTTAAAGTCTCCTCCAACTCACGCACTACTAAATAAAGAAAAGCATATGCTGTCAGATAGGATAAAAAATATCTGGCAGATGGCCACATAATGGATCCAGTGAATCGGCTGAACAAAATCGACACTCATGAAAGTGAATATAAGGTGAGAGTGAGAGGGAGGAAGAGAGAGGAAAAAGTAAAAAAAGAATAAAATGAAAGGTAGCAATAAGAGAAAAATAACAACTAAAACAGAAAATATAAATTAAATGAAAAGGTAAGATAAGGGGAAAAGGTAAAAATAAGACAAAAGTTAATAATAAAAAGAATCAGATAAAGTAACGAAGTTTTTAGAAGTAAGGAAAGGGAAAAAGAAAGATGAATATGAAAAAGGTATAAATAAGAACAAGTTAGACAAGCAGAAAGGTAAAAATAAAAAAAAATAAAGCTGCCAATAGCCAAATGGCAAAGAGAAATCTTGTAACGAAAAGATAGAAAGGCAAGAGAGCCTAGGGGTGGAAAAACTAAGTCATGTCCAGATTGTTAAGATGCTTAGAACATTTAAGAATGAACTGTGAAAGAAAAGAGTCAGCCGCAACAAACGTCGTCGTTTCTTCGATTTCAGATGTGTGGGTTGGTTATCAGATACATGATCTTCCCATCACTGAAAATTTCAGTCAGTGGGATGCTTTGCAGTGGCAGCACCAAGACCGGATTCGAAGAAAAACATAAACAGTCCAAATTGGACAACTGAGTAGTGTAGAGAATACATGCTATAAATAATAAACGCTACAATATCACAACGTGAGATAGCACGCCATAAAACCGTGTGTGTGTGTCCCCATGCAGGGGAATTCTTTTTAGCAGTACCTTTAGCTATATAAAGGCGCCCGTCTATAGATCCAGAGACCCTCTGTATTGCAGTGACCCTCCGCCTTGGTGCCCTAATTCACAATGAGTACATGTTTATTTGCAACAAGATGGATGACATTATCAAATCTAGCCTAGCCACAGCCCACTTCCCAGCAAAAAGAAAACCATTGTTTCGTTAAGCTCAAAACCTGCGGCTCATGCAGATTGGATCACAAAATAACCCTGGAAGAAGGGTAAACAGTTGTTGTGGGATTTACACTCGTATTAATCCATCAGTGTTAATTAGGCATGTAGTTCGCCCAACCACGGGGAAGCAGTGAATTTTAACAATGAAATGCAACTGGGGAACATTCATACATTTCTACATATCATTGGGACTCTTGCCGCTGGGGCAAACGTATCATGAGCTATCTTAAAGTATTGGGTTCCAGGGCTATTGACACTACTAGCGACTCAAGGGATGTCAGTTTCCTGTTTTCCCGCTTCAGTAGAAAACGGCTGTTGTATCCTTGGCTCCTGCCCGGAATCTGAGGAGCTCGAAGAGATTCACAACCCATAACCATTCATTATAACACCCACTTTGAACGTTTCTGACCACCGTCGGGACTCCATATTTGGGATTCCCTTTGTGTTGGACATTGCTGTCAATCTTCTCTTAATTTTGTCACTGACTTCTTCATGCCTAGTATTCTTTCCATCTGACTTATGACGTATAAGAACATGATAAAAATATTGGTTTGCCAGAGCTTTTCCTCAGATACGCCTGTGTCCAGTTTAAGTAGTGGGTGGCAAGGCGACAACCCTAGTAAGAACCCGACGGTCGTAGCTGGTGCCTAAGGAATAATAAAAGACAGTTAATATTTTTTCTCATATACTGTAATCTGATTTGACCAATATCCAAATATCCAGGTCTTTTAAAAAAGTATTTAGTTCGAAAGTATTTACAAGATACCAAGGAATAATATACTTCGGATGATGTTTCCAGGAGCTCCAAACCTCATTATTTAAAATGGCTTGTGGTACCCATGCCCTTAATGGGTATAATCAAGAAATTATTAATAATAATTAATATAACCTTAATGGGTTATATTGATCTGAAATACTTGGTTATATGAGGTTCTCCTTTTCTTTGTTGTTGCGTCTATTCAAAATAAGCCCTTCAGCTTCTGATTGGAAAACGAAGCTGAATGTGAATTCTTTGTTGCGATTACAGTAAGTTATGACGGAAAGGTCCCTCCGAAGGCCACGAGGCGTCCGAGGGGAACCAGCTAGAGCACGATTTGCATTACTCATCAAAGGCCAAAGGGTTATGTGGGTTGGCTGGCGAGTTAAGGCGAGACCAACCTTCATGTACTTCAGAACACAGACTCACGCCTGCCTGACAAACTTTAATCATACGCCAGGTTCATACACAATTACCTAACGTTGGTACATAATATACCAGACCCATACACACCTATCTGACGTTGTCACATCATACATCTTGTTCACAAACACCATTTGCTGTTTACACATCATGCGTCAGATTCATACAAGTCAGCCGCTCCACAGCATCCAACGTATCAAATACTTTACAAATTTTTTTCTGAATTTTTTTATATTTAAATATATTTTTGTGGCATTTATTTGAAAACTGTTTAGTAATAAGAGAAGCAAGTTGCCGTTATAACGAGGTTCCTATAGTGAAAAAATCCTGACAAAATATGCTTTAGCACAAATTAAAGTCAGTTCCTTTGTACGCCGGTCATAGTTATCAATGAAGGTTTGCGTCTAATGGTTCTCTTCAATACCACAAAAGTAGATTATCGTTGTTTATGAGGTGTTCTGAGCTTCGTGACACGAATGCATTTGATTATTCCTCGAGGCCACCCAGTTATGGGAGGGGCGGGGAGGCGACGTGGTGGGGTCCGGAGGGGTTTTTCAGGGTGGGGTTCGGGTGATGGGTTTGTTGGGGGAGTTGGGATCCGTGTGGGTGCGGCGGTATGAAGAGCTTAGTGGGGTTAGTTGAAAAGGTAGGGAGGCCAGTGGTGATTTAGAAGGTGGGGTTAATGTGAGCGATGGGGGTAGGGTTAGTGAGGGCGGTAGGGGTGGGGTTAGTGAGGGCGATGGGGGTTAGGTTAGTGGTGGGGCAGCAGTAGGTTAGAACCCAAGCATCGGATGATATGTTTGGGGCCAGTTTCGCTGTGACTTACAAGCCGGGTCTTCATTACTTCTTTTGAAACCATGAAATATCACTTGACGTTCGTGCAAGGGGGACAAGAGGGATACGTTAATGAAAGAATACCCTGGTTATAAACGCCAGACAGTCATACAAAGACCACCTGAAAGTCGCATTAAACGTGTCTGAGAGCCTTGAACGCTGGCGTTCTAATGCCATAGGGTTATCCTGGGACGGGGAGCAGACGCAAAAAAAAGAAAAAAAGAAAAAAAAGAGGTCGAGTAGAGGGTAAAATTTTTGTTTTAATAGAGTTACTATATTTACTCTTCAAGCCTTTAGCTTGTCTGTTTATTGTTCGTGTTATCACAGACGGGGGTGAATAAAAAAAAGAGCTGAAACGTAGTTATAGAACTTTCAAGTTTAATTAGCCGTAATAATATGATTCAGCTTAAGAAATAAACGCAAGTGCATAAGTAATATGAAATGACTTGTATTTTGAGTTGAACAAGGTTTCGATTGTATTGAGTATGCAAAACAGAAGAGAAAGTCGCTGTAAAGAGATGGAATGGAACATGGATACAATTCTGATCGCCACACCACTGCCTTGATTTATTTTCAAATAAGAGTTTTTCAATTTTACAAAAAAATTACCGATATCTAAATTAAAAGTTAACATTAAAAATTAATGGTAAGCACTCATAGTCTCCTCTCACCCCAATCGCACACCCCGTCCACGGTCCTATCTTCCCTTCCCCCCCCCTCCCCCCTCCAATTTAACACAACAAAGAAATATTAGATCTTTAACTATTCATTCCTCAAACTTAGAGGGTAGTGAAGGTGACACTTCTTGGGGCTCAGCGAGTGAATTAGGTGATACATTGTGAGACTCAGAGTGAATAAGGTGTTACATTGCGGGGCTCAGAGAGTGAATAAGGAGATACATTGTGGGACTCACAGAGTGAATAAGGTGATGCTACAGTGTGGGGCACAGAGAGTGATTAAGGTTACACTTTGTGGGGCTCAGACTTTGTGAAGCTCAGGTCAGACCCATGACTCCAAAGGTTACCTCTGTCATGCTTTTCACCTTTCAGAAGATGTCCATTTTTGGATGCTGTTGACGGCACGTAGAGAGGTTCTGGAAACTGCTGTATAAAGCCAGGTCCCCCGCCGGTAACTAGGTTCTTTGCCAATAATCAGGTTCCTCACCGTTAACCAGGCTCTCACCATAAGTAGGTTCCTCGCCGTTAATCAGCTTCCTCGCGTTAGCAAGATTCATCAAAGTTAACCCAGGTTCCTCCCTAGGTTCTATAGCTAGGTCCTTCCTAGTGAATCAGGTCCATTGTCATATGCTAGGTCCCTCGTAATGAACCAGGTTCTTTGTCATGTGCCAGGTCCCTGTTAGCCAGACAGGTTACCGTTAGGGCCACCACTTTGTCTTATGAAGTGATTATGGACAGGTGGTCAGATCTGAGACAACATTGTAGTTATGTGAAGATAATTATACGAGTGAAACTCATGATATGAGGAGCTTGCAAAAAGGAGCTAGACCAGCATGCTTCTCCTCTTACTTCTTCTTTATCTCCTCCTCCTCCTCCTCCTCCTCCTATATCTTCCTCCTCCACGAGCCTCTTTTGGCAAGCAGACGATCAAGTAAGCAAGCAATTGGGTAAGAGATTAGAAAAGACGAACTAGGAATAGCCAATGATTTGTCGGGCGGGAAGCGATTAATGATGTGTTGTGACCAGATTGTCTTACAAAGAGGAGAGTGGGCAGCAGAGGGAAAGGAAAGAATGAATAGTAAGGAAAGGAATGGGGGAGTAAGGAAAAAGGAGAGAGAGAGAGAGAGAGAGAGAGAGAGAGAGAGAGAGAGAGAGAGAGAGAAAGAGAGTGTGTGAGTGTGTTGGGCGAGTTAATAAATGAGAAGTAGGGCGCCCAGAATGATTTTTTAAAGAACAGCAGTAAGGGATAAGTACTTGTGGTGTTTTGAAGTGATATTAGAAACATGAAAATAGAATGAAGTGGGAGAGATTAGAGGAGAGTGAGAGAAAGAAGGAATGGGGGAGAAGAGCGAGGGAGAAAGNGGAAAAATAACAACGCTGATATTACTCGCGTAATCAAAGGCCTGTCAAGAGAATTTCCTGTCACGATTATGAAGGTGCACGCAGATGTGGTCGCTCCCAGACGCCCACAACGGATCACACAGATGAGGACAAGACGTTCGGCCACCCTGTAGGAACAAGTCGAACCTACGTCGTTGGCAGGCCCTTCAGATTTTTTTTGGGGTGTGTACTGTTTAAAAAAAATAAACGTTGTGTATCGACGTTTTGACGAAGTTATAAGTAATATTTCCTTTCGTGCAAGTTATTTCCCCCCCCCCCCCGCACCAAAAAAAAAAAAAACACGGACTAATACTGCTGAAAAGTGAACGCAGGGAGTGAAAAGGTCATGTCCGTATTATGCCAATTTCTTTCTGTTTTGAATATAAGCGTGAGTCGAGTCTCTTTGGAAAATGACTCGTCGAGTGAAGGCTCCTTTGTGCTCACGCCTCTCTATCTTCCCTTCAGTGTCGAATATATTGCCAGAAAGCAGCTTCACATTGGGTCACAGAGTCAGTGGTAAACAAAAGATGATATCCATCATATTTATGAAGCTAGTGGTTAATTATGGCGGCCGCGCTGCCAGACGCATGAGTAGGAGACCCCGCTAAGCCGACTCGACTGCCACATCCGACCCCTCCATAGAGTCGCCTTTCGGATAAGCGGGACGGGACGCTTCATGGTCTTCGAATACTTGGAAATTATCCGTTAATCGTCCTGTAATTTCCGACTGGGTGCACCAAGAAAGGCGGCGATCGAAGCTTGATGAACGAGCCACGTTCCTATTAATCATTATTCACCTCCATTGTTGTGGGATGATCGCTTGCTTCTGATGTTTTAATACTTCCCTAACTCGTCCATTTCCGCACCTCCTGAACAGTTCAAATCATTCTATAGCACGAAATTATATCTTTACAGAGAGCAACACATGAAAATATTTTATGAAATAGGCCGTTCGGCTGTAGCAGTTGGTACGCAAAACTGCCAGATGGACGACGAAACTATATGAAATTTCGACATCAGAGCGTTTAAGGCGATACCTGCACCTACATTCCTTCCCCAGATATTGCAACGCTGCATATAAGTCCCAGGAACCGCACTGGGACCCTGAGAGTGAGTGAGAAGATCATAAAAAATGACTTAACAGCCACTAAAAACGCACCCAAGAGGACCAAAGGTACACCTTAACATGCATTTACAAGTCAAAAGACAATTACAAGAGAATTTTCGATACTGGCCTTCGTTTTCTAATGGTATGTTTTGTTTTAAACAGAGACTGATTTATCGGGCCAGTGAGCTAATGCTGCGCTATTGTCGAGCCTCCGTGCCGTATAATCTATATCGGATATCGGTTTCTTTCTCGGCTGAATGGGGATCCGATTAAGAAGGCTGTGACCGGCGTGGGAAGGAATGAGTTGTGACCATTGGTTAACGATCTAACCTCAAGAGAAAGAGAGAGAAGAAGACTTTTCTCTTCGAAACTTGCATCTTGCGAAACTTGCATCTCTGCTTTAACGAGACCATAAGTTCTATTTTGTAACTACCTCTTAATACTATTTCTGAACTTTATATGTATATATATATATATATATATATATATATATATATATATATATATATATATATATATATATATATATATATATATATATAAAAATATGAGAGGAGTATTTTATGAAATTCTCTTCGTAAATTTTTTTTTCACCGTCAATATCAATACATGTAATTAGGTAATTATCAATTGCCTGCCCCATCTGCTACCCGGTCCTTGTGCTTAATGCTATACACACAATTGGTTCCCATTGTGCAGAGAACGGATGCGTGCATTGAACTTCATGGCTGTAAGAATTTCCATACCTTAGGAGCATTTTATCTTCGTCACATCAGAAGAGATTCAATTAAACGGGGGAGGTGTGTGGGGATTTGTGTTGGTAGGGGAACAATGACTGTATTCCGGTCATTAAAACCTCGTTGAACCTCGTTTAATAGAAGCAGCGATTATCTTAATGGAACCCCGGATCATTAGATGAGCGCGGACTTAATGCATAAAAATTAAAGAGAAAAATGAATGATTTTGAAGAGTGTATGTGATTATCCGTCTTACACAATATTTATATATATGAGACCAGCTGCCCGTATTCTTTGTTTCTTTTTATTCATAACAATACTACACAACTTACCCAATTTAGAACAACATGAGAGAGAACTATTTAATGTTTTTTTTTTACGGTTTAGTCCTCTATTGTAATGCAATTGTTTTGACATCTTTGAGTTGTTCACAAGAGGTTTATTATATATATATATATATATATATATATATATATATATATATATATATATATATATATATATTATGCCTTCCTATTCTCGGGGACCGGAATCTTGTTAGGCTTATAAAGGTCCCCTCGGGCCAAACGATTAACCTCTTCCAGGATGCGATCAGAACAGTTGCCTAGTTCTAGAGAACCTATTTACTGCTATTTGAGCAGTAATTTTATGTATCTTGATGGAAATGCTTTTAATTATCTATTTCTGAAATTCATTGGTTCCTCTCGTCGTGTTTTGTATATAAATATCACAGTAACTTTTGCCCGCACCTCTGGAAGTTCATTCATTTACAACGGGGAGTTAAAGATCTCAGCTGGACATATACTCAGTAGGTCTGCTATCTCTTGCAATATTCGTAGTGTGGGACAGTCTATGTCCATTGCTTACGATGCATCGAATTCCAGACATTGTTCCTTTACCTCCTCTAGGGCGATATCTATTTCACTTAGCCCTTCGTATGCCAAAATCTGATCTTCCAAATCCGTGATGAGTTCTGGATGAGGTCTGAAGAAGTCCTGAAATACTTTGATTCATCTCACACACCTTATCATCCTTTATTTTATTACTTTTCCTTATACGGTAGATTTCCTTAACATGCAGTTGTACCGGAGTTCTGGCCGAGTTGTTGCCTCAATGGTTGTGTTACATATCATACCTTTTTATGTTAATCTACTAGTTCTTGCTCGCTCATTCTGCGTTCTCTTGAAGTTATTGTGGTTCTCTTCAGTTCTGTTTTTTTTAGTGGTTTAATGCCATGCCTTCTTACTCTTCACTCGCTACCAAGTTCTGCCCGTCAAACACAGGCTTGATATGGTGCTGGGTTTTATGTCTCTTAAAGTTGAAATGTCTCTACTCTTCTTCCGCGAAACTCGTGGTTATAAGATCAATCATCTTTTGTGTAGTTTATCATGAGTAGGAGCAGCACATTTTATATCAAGCACCATTATATCAATGGCATTGCCTTGTTCAACACTTTGCATCTGAACATTCGCGCTGTATAAGATGTAGTATTGCATCTGATGCTGGAGGCTGTGGTACCATCTTAGGATTAGTTATTAATTGTTCTTTCTACCCATTTTTCTGTGAAGTTGGCAGGACTAATCGTGTAAATTTTTGTAACCTTTAATGTTAAAAAATTGCAATCAAATTGTTTTGAAGATTAACATTACTATGAGAAAATAAGTAGGCGCCATGAGGAGGATTCAAACACTCTGGGTACTCCCAAGCATACTCTTTAAGCCACTAGACCACGATGTGCTAATAAGTAATGTAAACTGAGAGTACCGAGTGTGTTGGTTCGAATTCTCCTCCCGGCACCCAACGATTTTCTCATTGGTACATAACGGTAATTTGATTTCTTTGTGCAAATAATAATATTAATAATAAATTATTATTATTATTATTATTATTATTATTATTATTATTATTATTATTATTATTATTATTATTATTATTATTATTATTATTATTATTATTTTTATTATATCCATGAGCAATATAACTTGCGTTGAGAGCATGTTATGCTGCAGAGGAAAATGCTTGATTACATCTATCAATTATTGAATGAACGATAAGTTTAAATTCATTTTTTTTTTCATTTTATGAAACCTGATAGTTTTCCTGGAGAGCTGCGCAGGGAGCCTCCTCTCACCGGCTTGACATTTACAGAGACCTAGCGACCGAGAGCCATAAAAGCCACAGTAATAGAACTATAAGAACCTGAAATGTACTGCACTGTCCACCCACATGGATTGGTCGGTACGGCAACGGTCTTGCTTCTTGCAGAGTGGCTGTTCGATCTCCAATGGTCCAAATGGTTGGACACAGTTTCTGTCATATCCCGGCTCTTATGCTGTCCTCGTATATCTTCTAAGTGGCGTCTAGCCATAATGGCTTAGCGATTTCTGTTGATAGTTACCTTGCGCTACCCAATGAATGCCGCAAAGCTCGATTTCTAATTGACTGGAAGGAGGCAACTTGCCATTGAGCTCAGTATTGGTGTTTGTGCATATCGGGTGTGTGTGTTTGGCTGACCCTCTCGAAAGTCCTATAACTTCATTGCGTGTTTTATGGCTTAAGTTGGTGTCCTTAATTGTCAAATTTGTCCAGGGCGGCCGGTGCTAGTGCTGTTAAAATGGCTGTTTGAGGCGATTATGTAATGTAGCGGTGGCTCTCTTGATGCTGTTGTCAAACCAACTACTGGTGTGTATGTTCTTTTTAATGTTTGGTTTGGAAGGTCATAATGATCGACTGTTTGTAACATTGAGTTTGTTGTTGGTCATCAGCGGTTGTATTGATTTACGTGATGATAATGTGATTCACAACTACGGTAGGTGATTGAATAAACAGGCGTTCATTTATACGTTCGCACACATGAGCACACACACACACACCACAGAGGTGAAGTCAGCCGGTGGCTAACTGGACAGCACGCTGGAAGCGTGATCCTGTGGTCACGGGTTCGATTCCCGGCGCTGGCGGGAAACAATGGGCAAAGTTTCTTTCACCCTGATGCTCCTGTTACCCAGCAGCAAATAGGTACCTGGGAGTTAGTCAGCTGTCACGGGCTGCTTCCTGGTGTGTGTGTGTGTGTGTGTACGGTGTGAGAAAAAAATATAGTTATTAACAGTTGATTGACAATTGAGAGGCTGGTCGAAAGAGCAGAGCTCAGCCCCCGCAAGCACAACTAGGTGAATACACACACACACACACACACGCAGTTCGGCCTGATAGCTGAGATGGATAGCGCTCTGGACTCGTAATCCTAAGGGTCCGGATTCGATCCTCGGTGATGGCAGGAACAAAATAAGCTGATTCTTTCACCCTGACGCCTCTGTTACTGAGCAGTAAATAGGTACCTTGGAGTTAGGCAGCTGTTACGGGCTGCTTCCTGGTGGTGTGTGAGTGGAAAAACAAAAATTAGTCAGTTAGTAACAGTTGATTGATTGATAGTTGAGAGGCGGGCCGAAAGAGCAGAGTTCATCCTCCGCAAGCACAACTAGATAAATACACACGCACGTGCGCGCATGTGACTCTGAATAACATTTCAAACCAGTTCTAGAATTCTCAGCTTCAGCGTTGAGTACATACCTCGTCAAACACAGAAAAGACCTGAATGAAATCCAGAGCTAAGCCACCAGACTAGTCCCAGAGCTGAATGGCATGAGCTATGAGAAATGACCAGCAGTACAACATTTCAATATATTACATTCTTGTGAGAGGCGTGTAGTACACCTACGCGTACTTTCAAGGAATTCCGATTCTGTTTCAAAGAATCTTTGAAATCAACTTAAATCTTAACAAGTATTACAAATCAAAGGAAATACGCGCATGTTATATAATGTCCATTTAGCTGCCTCTTTAATATCAGCGGTAACCATGTGTTATGCTCGTAACAAGCAGGTTGCATTAGGTCAATGGCCCTTGTTATATGATCCTGGTATAGTGACGCTCCCTCTCAAGGTTATACTCTCTTATTTTTGACGCAAAGGGAACCGGAAAGGGAGTTTAGATGTGGAAGCGGTAATAGTTGGCAGCAGGAAGGGGAAGGGAAAGGCAGCAGGAAGGGGAAGGTAAGACCAGCAGAAAGAGAAGGGGATGGCAGCTGGAAGAAGAAGGTGTCGCATGTGTAGTCGTTGACCCGACATAGGGGAAACCCCTTAGGGTTTCCCCTTAGGGAAACCCCTTAGGGTTTCCTTGTAAGAAAAAATAGTTTTGCATTTTAAAGTGTATTTTAAGGTGTAAAATGTAAATTTTTAAAGTGTAACTATTTATGAAAGTTGATATTTAATACGTGTGTGGTTTTTATATTTATTTTAGTGATTTTGTTGTATTTGCATGTACTAAGCCTAATCTTCTTCCCCCACCCTTGCACACCTGTGCCTTTACCGTCTTGGGTCGGGGTACAGAGGTAAGAACGATCTTATATAATTTACGTTAATGACAGTAATATCTGGGAACTGTTCTCACTTTCTGTTGAGGTCTCGTTTGCTACGATCATTCTTTATCTGTGTTATTCGGCGTACTCACCAAGTTGTGCTTGCGGGGGTTGAGCTCTGGCTCTTTGGACACACACACACACACACACACACACCACACACACACACACACACACACACACACCACACACACACCACACACACACACACACACACACACACACACACACATACACACCGAAGTTTACACTTTTGTGTGTGTGTGTGTGTGTGTGTGTGTTGTGTGTTGTGTGTGTGTGTGGTGTGTGTGTGTGTGTGTGTGTGTGTGTGTGTGTGTGTGTCTCTCTCTCTCTCTCTCTCTCTCTCTCTCTCTCTCTTACCCCGCTACTTCACCATCATTAGAAACTCACTCCTCCCTAATATCTCCAACCGTCCAAACTCCCTACCCCCCCCCTCTCCTCGCCCCCTTCCTACAACCCCTTGCCCTCACCACCTGCTCCCACCTCCCCTCACACGCCGCCCCTGCCCTATTCTCCCCCTCCCTTTCCACCAGCTTCTCCCCCTCTCCCCTATTATCTCCTCCCCTTCCCTCCCCCACTCTCACAGCTGTTCCCCATGGTCTCTCTTATCACACGTGCTATATCCCCAAAGTAATGGTTTTCGCCGTGGTTTTGCCGGTAATGTTGGCTGAGCTCTTATCCCAAATGTACATTCCATTGAATACTTTTACACTGTGTTTCCTCTTTATGCAAATTAATTGTGGTCCGTTACGCTCTCTGGATTGTAGATGGAAGCATAGATTTTATATTATATATTTGATAGAATGTGCGATGTCTGAGAGGGAGAAAAAGAAGGTGGGAGTTTGGAAGCTGGGGTGCAAAAGGTGGAGAATGTTATTTTAGGGTGCAGAAAGGTACAAGGTGTTACACTTGGTCTATTTAAAAACATTGGCGCATTTATTTTTATTTGAATAATAGTTAAGACTTTGATATTAAAAGAAAGTAAAAAATCGGTCGAATTATTTTGATGGTTTCGTTGCAAAGAACATCATCAGTTGTTCATATTAGTTAATTCATCTGAATTGGCCCTTTAAGATTCCCATCATTGTCTTGTTTTTCACTAAATAGGAATTCCTTATTCAGCCCCTAGACTTGAATCCTAAACAATTTTTCTTTTATCCCGGCCGATAATATTCAATATTTTCTCTGAGTTCGAGAAAAAAAGAACATTTCCTAATCTACCGAACCTATAATCATTTCCAACATCCTTCACTGATGCGGCTTTTCAAGTGCCGCTATTGAAGGATGAATACTTTCTTTTTTACAACCTAAAAGAATATATAGAATATAAATACCGTGTACAGTATAATATTCGTTACATACACAGCTTCATCTGGATATAGCTTTCCTGGGATGCGTTGGCACAAATGAGTTGTTACCGTGGGTAGTTGTAACCTAATTGTGCTCGCTGGAGGGATGTCCTCAGCTCATTGTTTTGCTTCTCATTCTTCAATCGATTGGTGTATTGCCTTCCAAAGTTTTTTTCAACTAATCGATAAAGATTAAGTCAACCAAGTGGTGGCACGGGCATGAATAGCCCGTATTTTTCGGCGGATTGATGACGAGTAAGTCACCACAAAAGGTGGTACGAGCATCATTCGGCTCGGTCATATATACATTTTAAAGTGGTGGGTCAGGTGGATGGTGGATGTTACCGCGGGGGGCAGGTAGACACCGCCAGGTGGGTATAATGTACCCCACGTCATAACTCATTATATGTATGAATGCTCAAGTCGTCAAACAAGGACTCGGCAGCTTCAAGGCTCTCTGGGGATGTTTTGCATAGTAATAGATTGGGGTGGTTCAGCCCCCCCCCCCCCTGGAAGCGTGTGGAGTCCAAAGGCCAACTTGGGTCCGTCATTTGTTGAATGTAACGTAACTATTGGATAGTGTGTCCTTTGGTTCTGGAAGAAGATAGAGTTCGTGAGTATCCGCTCACGATACCTCTTCTGTTTGTAGCTCTTACACGAAGGAAAAACAGAATAACATACATTTCTTAAGTCTGAAAATAAACAGACGAGCAAAACACAAATTCCACCATCGATGATTTACTGTCATGTTTTCGTCATCTCTTTCTGAGGCTATGAATCTAAACATTACACAAACATATCTATGAAATTCGCGAATC
>WNGS01005997.1:13887907-13898650 GCA_020271785.1 Procambarus virginalis | reverse complement strand
ATGGTCTGCTGTAGACTGTTTCGTTTTTCCTGGCAGTCAGTTCTACAGTATCCAAATATTTTTTCGGGTTTAGGACTTACAGTAGTTCTTTTTTGTACTGATCTATCTAATTGCATCCTGCAACTATCAATGTTTTTGCAATCACTCTACATTTTTGTTAAATAGTGTTTCTTAACATTCTGGAAGCCGCCCAAATACTAAAACGTTTTTTATGTTACTTGCCAATCGGCCTATTTACTCGCCAATCAGCTGTCTGTATACTGTACTATCCTTCCAAGTACTTGAGATCCTATAGGCAATGTCACCCTTTCAGCTGTTTGCATCCTATCAGATTCAGGCACTGAAAATGCCGGCACTCTTAACAAGAGTTCATTGTTCCATTAAGCCTCAGCTAAATATATCTGATTGAATTATAGGATACTGCAAATATTTCTTAGATATATAAATTTTAGATCACTTTTATATATTAGCTTAATTAGAGACTCAAGCTTCCCTTTCCTCCAGATTTAGCTTAAGTCTCCAAAATAGTTTTTTCTCATTTTATTAACATTTTCCATTATTATAATACTATGAATTTCTAAGCGTTTCATCGCTTTTCTTCCTGATATTTTCACTTAGCTTTTAATTTCTCCAAAGCACATTCCTTGATTTTGTATGAACATCCTAACTATTAATAATGCTTGAACTATCATTCAATGTGGGATTTTATCTCAAAATATATGTCTATTGTCATCCAGATCATTTGTCAGTCTTTCAAGGTGTATAGTAAGAATCTTCCAGGCACTATGGAAGTCTGATACTTACTTCACAAGCCCTTTCATTCACTTCCACGATCACGATACTTGCTAAAAAATATTATAATCAATTTATATCTATTTCATTGTAATACTCGAAATTATTCCTCAGCAGTATACCTTTTGGGAAGTGACTAGTCACTTTCTACTGGTTTGTGCTCGTAGATACTACTTAGGCTTTTCTCAAAACCCTTCCTTGCTTCTTATATAATGATTTGTCATCATTATCTGATATATTATCCCAATACCATACTTGTCTGCATGAAGTAAACCTTTTGATATTTTACACATTCGTCTAAAAAAAATCTCCATTATCATTACTATTTTGCACATGCTTACACAGAATTATCTTTGCAGTCATTACTATTTTGCACATTCTTTCAAAGAATTTTCTTTGTTATCATTATTATTTTGACTATTCTTAAAGAAAATTGTCCGTGTTATCATTACTATTTTGCATATTCTTCAATTAACTTTGTTTACAACTGATATTTTTGTACATTTTCCATGAAATGTTCTACAACAATTTTTTGTATATTCTTACATTGGATTACATGTGCCATCACTGCTCTGCTATTTTGGTATTTTCCGAAGAATTATCTCAGTTACCACTACGATTTCGCTCGTTCATTAACTACTTATTATTGATTTTCTCATTGTTGCAACTTTTTACCTCTGAAGAAATAATACACGCTTTCGAGTGTTACTTTTAACGGATATATGTAGTGTACCTTGCTTGTCGATGTACAGTAAGATTATAGGTCAGTAAGCTAGTGTCATACATGACCCGACCTGAAAATGAAGAACCTACAACGTTTCGGTCCATCATAGACCATTATTAAGTCGAGTAATAATGATCGACGGTTCTTCATTTTCAGATCTGTGGATTGAGTGTCGACTTCTTTAGACACTTTATTGTGACTCATCGTCAGCATATATTGCTTAACTGCCATTTAGAGGATGATTGCAGTTAAACCATACACCAGCCACCTCCTCAGTTATTAAGTTCCAGACACTACCTCAGAGATCAACGAGAAAGTACACTTTTTCTTGAATATAGTTCTAGGCTAAAGTATACTCTCAGTGTGGATATGTGTAGATATGTATTTTCACCGAAAAGTGAAACACATATCCTGCTTTTTTTATATTGCTATGGTTTACTATGGTAAAAATAAAAAGGTCATAAAAGGATTATAGTGACTCATGACATGATTCTTCACGTCTTAATCCAACATGTGCTTATAACGACCACGCGACTCCCCCGCCGAGAAGGTAAAAATCACATGGACTCGCCCTGCACTGCAAGGCTGGTTCCACGGGAACATAACCTGCTAAGCCACACTTCGCTGACAACATAATCAACACTAATGGTAATTCAGGCACGAATTCCGTAGGTCAAAACTCTAGTAAAATGGTGTCCCCTGTACATTACTGGGCTGGCTTTGCCTCGCCCACTCTCTCATATAGCTACTGCGGCAGTGCCAACCCAGGTACATCAGAACCACCGCCGTAGCAGACCATTACTGCGGTATTTCTTTGAGCAGTTGTGATAATCGACTATCAGCTGACTCTAAAAGAAAAGAAGTGAATATAAGAGAAAATTTTGTTCCCACTGTTAGCTGGGTCCGCCAGCTCATAAACAATAAGACGGCTCGGGGCAGGATAGTACCAATCACCGATCGTCTCTTAGGGTGGGTTACATACGTATTGATAGGCAGACAAGCGACCTTAAGAAATTAATCACATAGTCCCCGTTACCATGCCCACTTCATTATGCGACGCAATGGCTGATTTTGAGCTTTAAGGACCCCCGTGTGTCTTGGCAGCCACTTGAGGGGCTCGAAGACAATGGTCTTCAGCCTCAAAGTGTACACACACACACGCGCGCATCTCCGCACATAGACGCACTTCCCTACTTAAGTCTGCGCTACCCACGTGCTTCGACGCATGAGACCTTGGGAGCACGAATGAGAGCAAAGAAACAAGAGTGAAACCTAGGGAACACAAATGTGGCCTTGAGAACATAAATTAGCGCTGGTGAACAAGAACGAGGCCTGGTGAACAAGAACGAGGTCTGGTGAACAAGAACGAGGCCTGGTGAACAAGAATGAGGTCTGGTGAACAAGAACGAGATCTGGTGAACAAGAATGAGGCCTGGTGAACAAGAACGAGGCCTGGTGAACAAGAACGAGGCCTGGGTGAACAAGAACGAGGCCTGGTGAACAAGAACGAGGCCTGGGTGAACAAGAACGAGGCCTCGTGAACAAGAACGAGGCCTGATGACCAAGAACGAGGTCTGGTGAACAAGAACGAGGCCTCGTGAACAAGAACGAGGCCTGATGAACAAGAACGAGGCCTGGTGAACATGAACGAGGCCTGGTGAACAAAAACGAGGCCTGGGTGAACAAAAACGAGGCCTGGGTGAACAAAAACGAGGCCTGGGTGAACAAGAACGAGGCCTGGGTGAACAAAAACGAGGCCTGGGTGAACAAGAACCAGGCTAATGAACAGGAATGTGGCCTTGCGAACATGAACGAGACCGAGGAAACGCACCAGATTGATTGATCTTTGGGACTCCGTGTTGCTAGAGAGATAGTGTATGGCATTATCACTTGCTAGAGCACTTATGTAATGGCAGTCGGCCTCTCTTTTCTGAATGGTCAGCTAAAATTATCCCTCTAGGAAGGCTATATCTCCGGGCAATCGACGTTCATTCTTTGTTGGAGAGTGAGAGGGGAAAATCTCCATCTCTCCAGTCACTCTCTCGGAAATATCTCTCGGATTCATACCCTCGCCTTCGGATTTGTTGAATACAACACTGTGGGGAGATATCAGTTTCTTGTTGAGATACAGCAATGCTGGACCTTACCTCGCAGCTTTAACACCGGCACGGAAATTTGACTCTTGCGACCACCAACACCGAAGGTTCATTTGCCCCGTCATTGAGGGCCAATTGAGCGTTATATAATCGCTTTATAGAGGTCACTATTGCCAGTTTCGTCAAGTATTCCGCAGTTAATACCCAGAAAGGCCGAATTACACCGTTTAGTATATTATTATTGCCCCCGTGATTGCCGCTGGCATGAGTTACGCTTGCACATGCATATATACACGCACACTCCCACACGCACACACGAACAAGCTCGCACGCGCACACACGCACACGCGAACAAGCTCGCACGCGCGCACACGCACACGCGAACAAGCTCGCACGCGCACACACGCACACGCGAACAAGCTCGCACGCGCACACACAAGCTCTCAAACACGCTCGCACGCGCGCGCAAGTTCTCAAACAAGCTCGCACGGGCACACACAAGCCTCCATACATGCTCGCACGCGCAAACACAAGCTCTAAATCACGCTCGCGCGCGCACACATTTGCATGAATAGGATAACGTCAGCGACAAATACAAACCAGACGAACATGAGAACAGTCTTCAGGTACCGCCATAAGGAAACATTCAAAACAGTGCACACCACCTACGGGAGACCAGTCGTGCAGTAAGCAGCCCCGATGAAGAAACATTCCCACAAAAAGGACAAAGTAATATGAAAAGGTACACAAACTGCGGCTCGTCCTGAAATTACATGAAATAACGTAATCCAAAAGGCATTAGGTTGATGAAAATAACGGCTCTTGAAAATAATAATAAATGAGGAGAAATTATAATGACATATAAAGTACTTTAAATATTAACGGAATAACTATAGAACAAAAGGACATTGATGACTCATAGGAATGTGAGAAAATTCCCATTTAGCCTAAGAGTATATGAAAAATACAGTGAACTGAACTAAAAGTAGAAGCCAATTCCATCCACAAGTGTGCAAGTAGAAATGATTGAAGAAATGTAAATTGGGAATCATTTCCATAGACGACCAATGGCTGATAAGACGAGGCTTAAATGCCATCCAAGAGGCGCAACTAGGTCCACACATATAGGGAAGTACATACACAAACACAAACGTTTATACGTCGCTGAGGTCAGCCACGCTATAACTGAGCCCCATTATTAATATTTGATATGTGATCATCAGTCATCTCGGGTCGACAGGCGCGAGCCGTGCTGGGTGGCGTGTTGGCCTCCACTCTCATATTGATGTTCCCCGCAAATACCTGCAGCCGAGCGGAACACACACACCAGACGAGGACCTGTCTCACTACTGGATATAAATGACGGGCAATAAAACACAATACAACAAATAATGTTATAGATGTTGTGAATCAGCTACGTCACGCGTGTTATACCGTGTCCGAAGTTTTTTGTCTCGTTTTTACGCGTGACTTATGACACTGGAATGACAGTCTAGCAGCGATATGTTGATACATGCAACTGTAAACTTCGTCCTCTGTGGTTTGGTGATTCTCAGTTGTCTACACAATCGTGTGTTTCTCCGTATAACTGAAAAGCCTCAAAGGGATAATGTACCCACAAAAGGTAGAAATTTATGATTTTGGAATAAAAGTTAGAGAGAAGTCAGAGATGATCAGAACACTTTAGGCTCAGAGAAGGCGACTCAATAAAGTTAGTTGTAATCCTGAATCTAAAGCTAGAGGCACTCTTTAGCAGAATAACGTCAGTAGCATTTATGAAAATTAGAAAAATGTCCAAAACATATCGTGCAGGAACCTGGATAAGGTAGATCTTATAGCTTATGATATATATAAATTTATATATATATATATATATATATATATATATATATATATATATAATATATATATATATATATATATATATATCATGAAAGACCCACTTTCGAGTATGCAGTCCAGGCATACGTTCCTAAATTGTTGTTTGAGGGTGCAGGGTTTATCATATACGTGAATTAAAATCAGGGGGGCAGGGGGCCGGGGTGGTCACGAATAGTGGTGGGACCAGGCCGGCTTCCTGTCCCCGTCGAGGTCACTGTCGATGGTGCTATCGCGTAAAATCAGTTAAAATGTATCCATGCACATCCATGCGTCAACGAATATATTCCGAAACATCGCAATGGTGACCGATTGGTTGTTTTTGTGGGCATTGGCGGTGGATTAATTGTTGTGGGGTGGTGGATAGATGTTGCTGGGTGGCGGGATGATTAATGTTGGGTGGCGAATTGATGGTTGTGAAAGTTGAGATGTAAGAGTAGGGAGACTTGGTTAGGTAAAATATCAAGCTTGGGACCCCTGGTGTTCCATGTCTGAAATATGGACGTAGCTTCGTACTGAGACATTTTCTTCTCTAACTCTTATCCACCTGAAGGAGCAGAGAAAAAAAGAAGGTAGGAGTTGGGAGGAGATTAGGTCTAACCACTCCTGTCAGCCTTCTACAGAGACGAACTTTAAAGCTCTGGGAACCTTCACTTAATAGTTTTAAGGGGAGAGTGAGAACGGGCAGGGATCATAGGCCTATGGCAAAAAAAGCCAACATGTTATAAATTCTTTCGTACTGGGGAGAAAAGTGTTATGCCAAGGAAGGGATCAAGGGCGAGGTCCCTTTATGTGTATTTCTGGAAAATGAGTCTTATGGAGATATGTATGGATGTGGAAAGCTATTTTTCTTATAGTCATTTCAGGGTCTTCATTTTAGTGGAAGTTTCTCTTTATAAAAATCAAAGTATAAGAGTTTAAAGCATAACATATAAATCTGCATACACATAAAATTAATGTGTGCATGCACACACACACTCACACACACACACACACACACACACACACACACACACACACACACACACACACACACAACACACACACACACACACACACACACACAACACACACACACAGTGTGTGTGGTGTGCTCACCTAGTTGTGTTTGGAGGGGTGACCTCTGGCTCTTTGTCCCGCCTCTCAACTGTCAATCAATGGTATACAGATTCCTGAGCCTATTGGGCTCTATCATATCTATATTTGAGACTGTGTATGGAGTTTGCCTCCACCACAACACTACTTAATCCATTCCATTTGTTAACTACTCTGACACTGAAAAAACTCTTCTAAACGTCTCTGTGGCTCATCAGGGTACTAAATTTCTACCTGTGTTCCCTTGTTCGTGTTCCACCCACGCTAAAGAGTTTGTCTTTGTCCACTCTGTCAATTTCCCTGAGAATTTTGTAGATGGTTATTATGTCTCCCCTTACTCTTCTGTTTTCCAGGTTGTGAGGTTCAGCTCCCTTAGCCTTTCCTCGTAACTCATTCCTCTCAGTTCCGGGACCAGTCTGGTGGCATACCTCTGAATCTTCTCCAACTTCGTCTTGTGTTTAAATAGGTATGGACTCCAGGCTAGAGATGCGTACTCCACGACTGGTCTTACATAAGTGGTATACATGGTCCTGAACGGTTCCTTACTTAAGTTTCTAAAGGCAGTGCTTATTGGCCAGTCTAGCACATGCCGCTGATGATATCCTTTTGATGTGGGCCTCTGGGGACCGGTTTGGTGTGAAATCGGAGTGTGTGTGTGTACTCACCTAGTTGTACTCACCTAGTTGTGTTTGCGGGGTTGAGCTCTGGCTCTTTGGTCCCGCCTCTCAACCGTCAATCAACAGGTGTACTGATTCCTGAGCCTATTGGGCTTTATCATATCTACACTTAAAACTGTGCATGGAGTCAGCCTCCACCACAGCACTTCCTAATGCATTCCATTTGTCAACCACTCTGACACTAAAAAAGTTCTTTCTAATATCTGTGTGTGTGTGAGTGTGTGTGTGTGTGTGTGTGTGTGGTGTGTGTGTGTGGTGTGTGTGGTGTGTGTGTGTGTGTGTGTGTGTGTGTGTGGTGTGTGTGTGTGTGTGTGTGGTGTGTGTGTGTGGTGATGTAAGTGTGTGAGTGTGTGGTGTGTGTGTGTGGTGTGTGTGTGTGTGTGTGTGTGTGTGTGTGTGTGTGTGTGGGTATGTGCTGTGGTTGTATTATGCATGTGTGTGAATACCACAGCAATCAGCAGGAGCAGTTAATATAATGGTTAGTTTAATGGTTACTTATAAAATCAATTATATTTCACTGACGAAGATTAGACTAAATTAAGAGTTTGAATTGCATGTTAACCTCGTGATTACCTACGAAATTGCATATTTTTTCCCCTTGTCTTCTTTTTGCTTATGTTGAAGAGGATGTGGGAGAGGGGTGAAAATAGAGGAGGGTTGAGTGCTAGGGGATAGAGTGCTTTTTGAGGATAGAGGGGTAGGAGAATGGCTAAGTAGGGATAGATGGGTAATTGGGAGGACTAAGTATGGATAGAGCGGGTTAGAGGATGACTTAGTGGAGATAGAGGGTATAGCGGGGCTTCTAGGTGGGGA
This sequence comes from Procambarus virginalis, assembly GCA_020271785.1. NCBI lineage: Eukaryota > Metazoa > Arthropoda > Malacostraca > Decapoda > Cambaridae > Procambarus > Procambarus virginalis. The sequence continues at coordinate 13,890,575 of WNGS01005997.1, read as the reverse complement.
TGCAGGGGGTAAGGGTACGACTAATTGGCGATTGACGGGTAGAAGATAGAGGAGAATGGGGTGATAGAGGGAGTATTTAAGGTAGAGAGGCAGGAATTAGAGGGGTGAAAGCGGTAGACCCACAGGGATAGGGAATGTAGAGTGAGTAGAGAGACGGATAGTGGAATGAGAGAGAAGGAAGGAAGTAGATGGGGAGAGGGTTAAGGGTTAGGACTGCTACTATTAAACCAAAATGCCACAGTCATAACCATCAAGATTGTGACTGTGATTGTATTCCACACACTTAGTCTGTCCATCAAGGATACAAAAATTAATATAGTTACAGCCTTTTTTTCCTCTCTTAACACGATTTATCTCGCTTAATAGCCACATATATACCTGTAAATTACGGTGATCATCGAGACTATAATAGTTGGCAATAACTCAGTGTCAATGGAAGCAGACGAACAATGGATATATAAATTCCACAGCTAAATAATTAACTTCACATCCTTGCAATAAAAAAATAAAGAGTGCAAATTACAGACAAGGTTTTACTAGCTGTAACCTCAAGTTTTCATATATAATTATTGTCTTGAAACTATTTAACTAGTCGAGGCTTTTTTCCATTCATGCAGTAAAAATATAGTTTGGTAAAAATACTAAGGTCATCGAGTATCGTTTGCAGTGTTCCAAAGCCAGGAACCAGCTACTGGGATAAACTGTGGTTCGTATTATGGAAAATTTTTCTTAAGCTTCTCATGAAAATTCAACATAGCAGCAGATAAAAATAACAAAATAACGTAAACATTTGAACCACATATATTGGTTGTATTTATTTTGAGGTTAATGTGGTTTCAACTAAGTATCAGTGTTCATTACACCCCGTCTTATTGCTCATTAGATCCGCCATTGTGCTCATTATACCCCATCTTAGTGCTCAATACACCCAGTCTAAGTGCTTATGTTTGAGCACTATATATATATATATATATATATATATATATATATATATATATATATATATATATATATATATATATATATGTATATATATATATATATATATATATATATATATATGTATATATATATATATATATACATATATATATATATATATGTATATATATATATATATATATATATATATATATATATATATATATATTATATATATACATATATATATATATATATATAATATATATATATATATATATATATATATATATATATATATATATATATAGTGCTCAAACATAAGCACTTAGACTGGGTGTATTGAGCACTAAGATGGGGTATAATGAGCACAATGGCGGATCTAATGAGCAATAAGACGGGGTGTAATGAACACTGATACTTAGTTGAAACCACATTAACCTCAAAATAAATACAACCAATATATGTGGTTCAAATGTTTACGTTATTTTGTTATTTTTATCTGCTGCTATGTTGAATTTTCATGAGAAGCTTAAGAAAAATTTTCCATAATACGAACCACAGTTTATCCCAGTAGCTGGTTCCTGGCTTTTGGAACACTGCAAACGATACTCGATGACCTTAGTATTTTTACCAAACTATATTTTTACTGCATGAATGGAAAAAAGCCTCGACTAGTTAAATAGTTTCAAGACAATAATTATATATGAAAACTTGAGGTTACAGCTAGTAAAACCTTGTCTGTAATTTGCAGACATATATATATATATATATATATATATATATATATATATATATATATATATATATATATATATATGTCGTACCTAGTAGCCATAACGCACTTCTCAGCCTACTATGCAAGGCCCGATTTGCCTAATAGGACAAGTTTTCATGAATTAATTGTTTTTCGACTACCTAACCTACCTAACCTAACCTAACCTAACTTTTTCGGCTACCTAACCTAACCTAACCTATAAAGATAGGTTAGGTAGGGTTGGTTAGGTTCGGTCATATATCTACATTAATTTTAACTCCAATAAAAAAAAATTGACCTCATACATAATGAAATGGGTAGCTTTATCATTTCATAAGAAAAAAATTAGAGAAAATATATTAATTCAGGAAAACTTGGCTTATTAGGCAAATCGGGCCTTGCATAGTAGGCCAAAAAGTGAGTTCTGGCTACTAGGTACGACATATATATATATATATATATATATATATATATATATATATATATATATATATATATATATATACAGGCGATGAGTCACAATAACGTGGCTGAAGTATGTTGACCAGACCACACACTAGAAGTTGAAGGGACGACGACGTTTCGGTCCGTCCTGGACCATTCTCAAGTCGCAACGTCGTCGTCCCTTCAACTTCTAGTGTGTGGTCTGGTCAACATATATATATATATATATATATATATACATATATATATATATATATATATATATATATATATACATACATATATATATACATATATATACATATATATACATATATAAAACTTCACAGTATTATTATATGAAATAATATAGTCCAATATAACAATGAGCTAGAGCACACGAGAATATATTATTGTTTTTCTTAAAACATTCAGGCAAGAATTTTCACAAAATATGAAAATTATGATATTGAGTATAAACTTAAAATTCTAAACAAGTCCTCTGAGAAAAGTTAAAAGAGTGGTATGAGGCCATTTTGCTCCCCAAACGACCTCTTATCTCTACGG
>WNGS01005997.1:13872446-13886907 GCA_020271785.1 Procambarus virginalis | reverse complement strand
TTATTCAGCCTCTCATTCATAAATAACAATTAGCTGTAATCAAAGTAATCAATGGGCCTTACCACACGATGCCTTTGGTTCCCTGTCTGGTTTTCGTCATATTTGCCTTCTTCGTGGTTAAACCTGGATTAAACTGGATTAAGTTGGTTAAGACTTGAATAGATTGTGGGATATTTCAGACAAAGTATGACCCTAACGCCTCTATAGATTCTAATTAATAGTTAATTAGAATAGTTACATATTTTTGTGGGTGAATCTTCAGAAATTATTAGGCCTTAAATCAGCAAACTTTAATATATATTTATCTCTAACTGATACATGATATTATGATAAGATAATCTAACAATTATTTCACGTTTCGCAATGATTAAACTTATTTAAAGCGATTGAAAGTATAATTCAGTCAAGCGTTACACTATATTAAATATAATATTTCTTTACATTAACATATGAACTATACATGTTTATAGTAAATATATGAATATATGCAATATATATATATAATATATATTATATTATATATATATATATATATCATATATATATATAATATATATATATAATATTTATATATATATAGAAATATTATATATATAGATATATATATATATATATATATATTATATATATATTATATATATATATTATATATATATATATATATATGTACGTATGTTATAATGCAAGTTAATGAAGCTATATTTTTCAATATTTGGGCAATGCTTCTGACTTGTATCCAAGCATAAACTTGTTCCTGATAAATTTATAAAAACCTACAGTGCCTTAAGATAACGTTGTTTTTGGAGTATATATATATCACCCCTCTCCCTGCTCTCAGGCCAATTAATAACACTCCTATCACCCACTTACCATTTGGAAAATGCAGGCCACCAGTAAATTGAAAATCAAATCAAATATAATAGCCTCCGTACTATATTGTTGACATAAAGATGAGGGTGGGCAAAACTACGTCATGGATGAACTAGATCGGGTTTGTGGGAAGAGGAGGAGTTTGAGGAGAGAGTGGAGGGGGTACTGTAGGATGGGGATGTGGTAGGGAGGATGTGGGGGGGACTGTGGCAAGAGGCGATGGTAGAGGGGACTATATTCACAAAGAGGCGTCAGCATGGCAATAACGTGAATCGTTATAGATCATAAAAGGATCTTGGGTGGCGCTTGACGCCCGTCCATATTGCTCATAAAACCACAACATCCAGCCCCCGGGATGACACATCGTGGTAAAGCAGTCATGTATTCTGCGCTTATGGTTGAACTCCTCGGGACGGTGCCCGGGTGATGTAGACGTGATCCTCCCATGCCACAAGTTTCGACTTGTGATCCCAATATATATATTGGCCCCCCACTAACTCTTGCCTCCCGGCCACCCTTTACCTTCCCTCCACACCATTTTTCCCTTTCAGGATTGGATGAAGGATGTCTGAGGAACGTGTGTGTCCTTATCTTGTTAGGAATTCTTCTAATATGTATGCTTTTTGTGTGTGTTCTCTGACTTTACAAGCATTGTCTTTGGTTTGGATTACATGTTATGTTGAAAGTTTAGGATCATGTATTTGTACTCTGTGTGTAGGGGTCAGTTTATTTCCTTATTTGATACAAAAGTCAAGGGCCGCCTAACCCCCCTTGATGAATTATTGTATACAACTTCTATTTTCATTTTGTTTTACCTCTATAGTGAGCAAAATGTCTGCCAGGACAGTGATGGATAGGTGGGACGAAAGGCTGTGTGTATAAAATATTTTGTTTTTTATTAATACATTAGGTACATCTGCATTAGTGCAGCTACCCTAGACTAAATGAAGTGGAGTACAGTGTGTCAAAAAAGCTGACTAGGTGATGCTAAAAATCCCCATCACTCAGGATGGTTAGTCATACAGAGACATGTGATAAGCAGTCTGTACTGGCAGACTCCGGATGCATTTGAGGATATCATCAACACAAAAGTGAATAAGGTAGCAGTGGTATAAAAGTCCCCATCTTGCAGGATGGTTAGTCATACAGGGGCCATATGTATAGTAGCCTGCACTGGCAAATTTTGGGTACACAGTGAGTGGTGGAGAAGCCATATGAGAAAGACTCTAAGGTGTACGTAGCCTTAATTGGTTTATAGAGAGTATGTGACACATTGGATCTGGAGTGACTATGGCCAGTAATGAACATGCAATGATATTGTAGAACGTTGTTATATTCATTGAACCTAATATATATTTATGGAGTATTATATCTTAAGTTATCTTCATAAGGTAAATTGCATCTAAGTACACGTATGTGCGGGTGGGTACAACTTCAGCTTCTGCATCGCTTTCCACTTACCAGTCATTTCAATTGACGTATCTCCTGTTAAAAATGAAGCTGGAATTCCCAGCCACTTATTCTTCATCTAGCTCATATAGCCTCTGTATCTGTTTATACCGAAGTGCTTAATGATATTTCTGGGTCTTATTTAGGTCTCCAGTTTCCACTCAGGTGATCTCTTTCTCTTTCTCTTATTGATAATCTTATATATCTTTTCCTTGTATTTCTGAATATCTAATTTATGCGTACTTGGTCAATGCATCTAAGAATCATTATGTTGTGATCATGTAGCCTTCTTCCCAATTCTTTTTTGTTTCCAGTTTTTCATCACAGTTTTCGAAGTTCAGAGTCCAGTCATGAAAAAATCCTATTGGTGCTCCTCTGCTTGTTTGGGGTGCTGCTTTAACACCAAGGATACATAGTAGAGGACTGGTATAGCACAGTTAACAACGTCCTGAAGTCTTTCTTCTCTGGGTTTTTTAAAAAGAACATGAGTTGTCGACAGATTTGCATTTGCCGCAAGATCCAGTCTTGGAGTTGTGTGCGTTCGAGGATCCTTCACCATTAATAATTCAAGCACTGGTCTCCCAACAATCACCATTGTTTATACAGGTTATTTTTCAACATTCTGAAATTCTGCCTTACTATCATTAACTGCATCCCTTTAAAATCGTCTGAAAACTGCATGCGACCATTGTCAGTTAATGATATCCAAGTGATGTGTGTTTCATAGGATGTGTCCGGTGTGATAATCAGACACGTCTCAGATACCTTTCCTTATCCAACTCAAGGAAAGTTTTCCCTTTCATTTGGTAACTTGTGTCCGGTCTCATCTCCCTAGCACTTTGCCGGAGTTGAACTCTACCAGAACATAGTTAACCCATATTGCAGTTTGTCTAGGATATCATGTAGTTTATCGCAATCTTTCTGTGTTTATTCTTCTCTGTGTTTTGCATTATCAGCAAACATTAGCTGAAAAGAGTCTGTTTCTTCTGGATTTTCATTCCCATAAACCAGAACAAATTATGAATTGTAAAACGAAATCCTTTGTGACAATGCTGGAAACATCACGCTACCCAGATTAATTTGACTTCACTGTGATTATTTGTCTTCAAGTGTTTGGATAATCACTAAAGCATCTTCCTAGTTAGTCAGGATCATTTATTTAACCTATGGACTATTCTTATATAGGATACTCTCGAAGGATTTCCCTCATCTCAGAAATTCGCAACTTGTTCAACCTCTTCTGTCCAGTCTGCTCTCTCTCTTGGTCTCTCATATTAGGCCTGACAGGTAGGATTTTGCCGTTTCTAAGCCCATGTTGGTGTTACGTTATATATACACACTTTATTCAAATGTTTTCCTTATCTCTTACTTACGTTCTCTTAAATCAGTTTCGAGGGCATGTATAAAAGAGACACTGAACTGTGGTATGTTAAATTACCTTTAACCTTTTGTCCTATTTCTAGTGACAAAAGGTTATCTTCGTAACTGGCTTCCACTTCCTGTCATGTTAACGATGGTGAGATCTTGTCTAAAACCATTACTTTTGGCATATCAAATTCCATCATTTGTTTCTTTACCTTGTCTTATGTAACGTTAATGTTGCCAAGTGACCTGTTTCATAGCCTCTACTCAAGCAGCCTCCCTTACTATATATATATATTATGATGACTACTTAGAATCATCTCTTCTGTTCTTAACACGCGTTTTATTATTCTTTGTGAATGTTTCATCATTTGCCCCCTTCACCATTGTTTTCCTCTTATTAAGGTTGTTGTGCAGCTTTCTTTGGGCCTTCGTTTTTTATGGTGACCTATTTGAAGTCTCTCTCACTGTAGATAATCTTTCTTGGTCCACTTGTTTGCATCTTAGAGGGTCCTTATCTTTTGTTGCCAGTATTTTTGTCCAAGCTCCCATACTTTTAAGCTTTACTGCTTTCACCTCAGGTTAAATCCGACACTATTTCTGTTTCATTTGTTGTCTTTTCTTTAAAGTCATCTTCCTTCTTCAGCTTTGGAAAATGGAGATTCCAAGCTGATGCTTCATATGCAAGTATTGGTTTGACGTATATTGTGTATAATGTTCATAATGCATTCTCGGGTTAGTTTTCTGAATTGCACCCTTATATACGTCAATTTTCTATATGCAGCTAATGCTATATACGTCTGCCCCTGGTGTTAAATCTTGTGTTATGTCCTTTCCCGGGTCCTTCTCATTTTCTGACTCCTACAGTAACTTACTTTTGTTTAATATTGTAGTTTTGGTTTCCTTTTTCGTCTCCCAAGTTTAATACTTTTGCACTTGTTTGGATTGAATGCTGTTAGCCATTTGTATGTCCATGTTTGCTGCATGCTGAAATCATGTTGTAGTATCACACAATAATATTCACTCCTCTCCATTATAATCAAATTTCCATCATCATCGTCATGCAAGATTTTGCCTCTTTCTTAAGATCATTTATCTAAAATAGTAGGGATTCAAGGATCTATGGTCTGGTTTGTTCTTTAGCTTCAGCTGCTATATCATTTACAATGGTCTCTATGCCTCTCTTCTCCCGATTGTAAATTAGTTTCTGGCTCGTCTTAGTGCTTCACTATTTGTTTCAGTGCTGTGTTGTCTGTACCTCTTCCACGCATTCTCGTCTCAGTATTTGACCTCCATGGGATAGTCTTGCTCCTCACATCCACCCATTTTCTGAGCAACATGTATTCTTAAGGTGCCCCCATGTTAATTTCCGGGCAATGTGCTCCATCTCACTTACTGTCTATCCCTCTGAGTCACTCTCTAACATGGACTGAAGTCTCTCGACCTTATGTGTTCTTCCTCTCCTGTAATAGTGTTTCGTTGTGATTTACTATCTGACATGTTCCTCTCACAACTACAATTTATATTCGAACACTGATTCGTACTTTATTTTTCGATATTACTTCACTCTGAGTAAACATTAAGTCTAGCATTACCTGTTCATCTTCTTCCTTTGAACTCTCCTTTTCCATGAATTGCTCAACCAACTTAATCTGTCTTGGCTATTTCGAGTTATATGACAATCAATTATGCCTTGTATCTTCCATTATCTTGGATGGATCATCCATATATATATGTATATATATTACAATGAACGTTACTATTCCTAGTACCGAGCCATGTGAGAACACATTGGTGACATTCCTCCTCTACTTGAAGGCTTCACGTCACTCCACCTATATGTTCCAACTTTGATCTGGGTGAGACTTTATTTACTGTCTGCTCAACAGTATCTTTCCTGCAAAGTGTTAGTGACCTTGATATAAATCTTAGATTATATGATACATATGATTATTATGTCGTTTCTTGCAAAATATTCCACCCGTTTCGTTTGTATTTCTTTTTGTAGTGATTTGGCTTCTCCACTGGCCAAATATATATTTATTCAGTTTAAGGGGGTCATCTATGTCACTATTTTTATGAATCAGAGTAATTTTATCTTTTTCCAAATGTCTTAATGGTTTCATAATTGCAAAGATACATGGAAAATTATATGTAATGAGCTGCTAAGTGAATGAACCCATTTCTTCAGAACCCAAGAAAAAACTCCCAGGACCTAAATTCTGTTTTAAATCCATTAGCATTTCTTTATCAATCTTTCTAAACACATCTTGGTGTTCTATGGTATGCACCAAAGCCTGAAGTGTGATTAATGTTGTGAAATACTCTCCTTGAACTAACACGTATTGGAACTGTTCATTCAAACTTTTGGGTCTCCAGTGCCACAACCTCTACATCTGATTGGTGATTGAGTATTAATTATTGTATATTAAAATGTTCTTCACCAGACTTGTAATACATCCACTTTTTGTTATATATTGTCTCCTAATGAATAGTTCTTTGGAAACGATGCCTCATCTTGTATTCTATCTTGTTTTCTTTTTATTATGCAACAATATTAGAAATTTTCTGATTTATTACATCACTAAGTCTAGTGTTTTTTCAACTCATTACTTCTTTGTTATGTATGAAATAGTCTTGAACTTGTTTCCTTCTATCTGTGTTCTCTGCACCAGTCTCTTCAGATTTCAATGCGATTCAGATTCTACTTAATGATTTTCTGAGCTCTTTTGCCTTATAAAACAAATACTTATTTTTCGCCCCATATTATTCTTTCTGTAAACCGTTTCGCATTCTCCAAGTTCCAGTTTAACTTGTCCCTATTTTCCTATAAATGGTCCCTCCTTACAGACCACAATTTTCCTTTGAGCTTTTGTAATTTATTAGCATCTCTGAGCTCTTCTTTCATTTATTTGTTCCATTCAAAAATCACCATTAGGGAACGATTCTTTTCTCTTTTTTGTGTATACTACATACTTGTGTTTGAAGAATCGAAATTCAACATTTGGATTCAGTCATTTCTGCTCTTGGTGATCTGAGGTGATGACTCCCAACTTTTGCATATCTTATCAAATGTACTTCTGAATACTCAAATAGATGTAGTTGCGCCATCTTATAAGGCTTTCAAAGTCGAGTATCAGATTCTAAACCCTGCCTTTAAAGCAACAAGTGGATTAATGCAATGACTCATCTCGATTTCTATTATATTTCCATTTAAAAAAGTTGTTTGTGAAGAGCCCAACTGCTGACAGCATTGTAAAGAAACACCAAGGTGAGAGTAGACTTTAATTGTACATAACGTTTAACTAGGTACGGTCATTACTAAATATAACATAGGTACATAGGGTTAGTGAATATTTAATGATAAAATACAGGCTAGATGTGATCAGTTGGCTGCCGTCAATTAGTGAAATGCGAGAAGCATGATAGGTTATTCATAGTTTTTTTTTTTATTGTTAACTTGACGAAATGAGAGCAAAGTTACGTGTTCCTTCATTCGGTGTGATGGTGTTGTAGTGAGTGATGATCGCAAGACTCTATACACTCTAGCCTAATGTTGTTGTTTTCCCTATGATGATAAGTTTAGCATTATCAACAGAAAAATTGTAAATTAGGTTAGCTTCGACATCTTTGGTTTTTTATTCCATACCATTTATTAACGTCTTTTAAAGCTGAAGAAGTTAATTCTGACATCATTGTGCCTCAATTCTGTCTGGCGTTTTCATCTATGTCCCTTTTTCTTTCGTTTCTTACTGTGTCTTTGCTTTGTTAATATCTCTTTGAGCTTACTTGCATTGATGTTCATCTTTCCTCCAATGTGACGACTTCAGTACTTTTAATACATACAGATGGTTCTGTCCCCTTGTCTCAGGAAAGTGCCTTGTTGCATAGCTTAAGACCTTTTCTAGTTTGATGTTTTTTTCAGATAGTTGCTTCACAGCAAGGCTATTCCATAGGTATTCCATAGAATAGGATTCAAAGGTGATGTTTTGTAGTTTTCTTAAAACAACTTCGTCATTGTCAGGTTGGTATATGCTAATGTGTGCCTCTGGCATTAAACGTTGAGTTATGATTTCTCCCAAATCTTTTCCCTTTTGTGATACAAATATTATCTTCCATTCATTTACTGTTTTGGATTATACTAACTCTTGGTCCTCTCCTTTCAACTTTGCTTATATATGGATGAGTTCAGATATTGCGTGTGTGTGTGTAGGGAACAGAATGAGCTGTAGTACTCACCGTGTGATAATTTGTCCCCATCCTGAGAAGTACTCCAACATCTAACTTTGTGTCATTTCTGACACACCAATTTAGGAAGGACAGTACCTAAAATTTTCTGATAATCAAAGTAAATGCATTCTTCCAAGCATTCTGTGTCTTATTTGATTGCTGGCATTATATTCAAAAACTCGAATATTTTGTCAATTAGGTTTTCCAATCGGTGAATCCATGTTGATGTGTGAAGACGAAATTCAACTGTTGTAAGTGTAATGTGTAGTACAGCCTTTGGTTTACAAATGATGCAGCTGCGTCTCTTAAAACCAATGGCGAGATGTTGTATGGGGCTTTGCGTTTCGTCATATCAAGATCCTTTAGTTTTCTTTTGAAAAAATCCTTTTAGGCTTCTTTTGAATCACTTCTGTTAGTCAGGTTTTTCTTCTGGTAGCATCTGTTCAACTAGAAATCTTATGCCTAGATTTCTTATGCGAAATTTATGGTAGCACATGGCATGTTTACGATCCGTCTCTTACTGTTTTCTCCACCAGTTTTCCAGTTTTTAGGTGATCGCTCCGCGCTCTTTAAGTGGAAATTCCTTATGTTTATTTATTTAATATGTTTTATTGTTATTTTAGCTTTTGTACATTTACTTGTTGTTTGTCCATCAAGAATGAGGTTATGTTTCCTCTGTGTTCTAGTTCTATTTCCAAAGTTATTCTCTTTAAAAATTATCTGATCTTGTGACACTTCCCTTTACAGAATATTTGTCTACCATTCTTCCACTTTCTTCAGCCTTCATGAACATCTCGTTCCGTTTAAAGATCAGATCATTTCTTGATTGTTCGTCAACCAACTTCACTCTCCATGTCTCTTCGTTTTCTCTAGGAACTGTTACTGTCTCACACTACTAACAACTTTACTGTCTATCTATGGGATCATCCTGTCACTTCTTGAAAGATAATTATATAATCTCTATTTAAATTCTTGTTTTATTCCATGGTTCTTCTATCGGTGTCCTTAGAAGTAAATAATGCTCACAATATAATCTGCATTGCTATTTTCCTGCTTAATATTTGCCCCTTCAAAAGTCTTATTTCTTTTGACTAGTAGAGCTATCACTTCTTCAACCCACTGTTTTCTTTCATCAGTTGACATCTAGATTAAAGTCCTCAATCTTTTGAGTTCATCTGTTTTGACAGTCCATCAGCATAAGCAAATCAGTTATTTTGTCTCGTATCCTTTATTCTGTTCCCTGTTTGGATAATTTCCAACATGGAGGTGTGTACTTACACGCAGAAAAAGAATAAGGTAGCAGAAGAGATTAGGGGAGTGGAGGGTTGCAGGGTAAGTGATGGTATGGAGGTGGAGGACTTGTTGGTGGAGAGTGAATAGTGGTGGTGTGGGTTGTGATAGGATTCAGTGTATGTTGGGGGTGATATTCTAGCGGTTGAGGTGGAAAGTGGGGAGAAAAATTTTGATTGAATTGAGATGTTATTTGATGGTTGACATAAATGATTGGGGAAAGTGAATAGGAAGGCGGATCATTGGCATATTGTTCTATCAGCATTGGGTAAAGATTTTAGCTTCTGTTGTTAGTATATGTTAGTTTCATGTCCCTCATTCTGTGTTTATTCTTGTGGATGTTGCTCTTGAGAAAGGTTATGATGTGGATAGTTCCTGATGCTGCCCTAATTTATCACCATCTTCACTTCCAAATCCTCTCACCTCCCTCCCTCCTTCTCCAGTCCAGTGCAGTGCATCTTTCAACAATTCTTCTTTATTCCTGTAGTTTTATTGCAATACCATTTTGAAGTCTTTCATGTAGCTGAGAGCTGTTTTCTGTTTCATTAAGGTTTTGTTTTGGCGTCTCATTAGTTTGCTCACCAACAAATACCTCTCATGTAGGTCTAATATTCAAAGAGTGGCTTTGAGCGTTCTCTCTCAACAGACATCTTTGAATTCTTCTTCTTTGCTTTCAGTTAGCCAGTAAATAATCAGTGTTCTTTTCTTTTGGATAAACCACATTGATCATTCAGTTTGTCTGAGTTTCCAATTTTGTCGAGTAATGTCAGTCCATTTTTCCTTTACTACCTTGCTGCTTTAACTAATTTGTCTTATGTTTTTCTATTATCAGGAGACAGACCTTCTAGTAAAGTCATAATCTATATATGGGTTTAAGCGTCTTCAGACACTAATTAGTGACTTTTTCTTTAGCTGTGCCTTCCTGATATCTGCTTTAATATTTATTTGTTATCTCTCATATCTCACAATTAATTCTGATAATCTTCCGGAGAGAAGTTTTATATATTCCGGTTCTTTTTTTATATTTCATACCTGTGATCTCCTAGTCGTGTTTGATATCTTTCGTTTGATGTTAATGGATTCAATGTCAGACGGCCCAAGGTCTTAGGGGTCCTTGTTTATATGTATGGCTCAGGGTTTTCCAATTCACATAACTCAAGTTCAACCCATACGTTTGCATAAATCTCACTCTGTACTCACCTAGTTGTACTCACCTAGTTGTGTCTGCGGGGTTTGAGCTCTGGCTCTTTGGTTCCGCCTTTCAACTGTCAATCAACTTGTGTACAGATTTCTGATCCTACTGGGCAATATTTTAGCTACATTTGAAACTGTATGGAGTCTGCCTCCACCACATCACTGCCTAATGCATTCCGTTTGTTAACTCCTCTCACATTGAAACATCCTTTCTAAAAGATCTGTGGAATGTGTGTGTGTGTGTGTGTGTGTGTGTGTGTGTGTGTGTGTGTGTGTGTGTGTGTGTGTGTGTGTGTGTGTGTGTGTGTGTGTGTGTGTACTCACCTATTTGTACTCACCTATTTGTGCTTGCGGGGGTTGAGCTTTGGCTCTTTGGTCCCGCCTCTCAACTGTCAATCAACTGGTGTACAGATTCCCGAGCCTACTGGGCTCTATCATATCTACCCTTGAAACTGTGTATGGAGTCAGCCTCCACCACATCACTGCCTAAAGCATTCCATCCGTTAACTACTCTGACACTGAAAAAGTTCCTTCTAACGTCTCTGTGGCTCATGTGGGTACTCAGTTTCCACCTGTGTCCCCTTGTTCGCGTCCCCCCAGTGTTGAATAGTTTGTCCTTGTCTACCCGGTCGATTCCTCTGAGGATTTGTAGGTTGTGATCATATCTCCCCTTACTCTTCTGTCTTCCAGTGTCGTAAGATGCATTTCCCGCAGCCTTTCCTCGTAACTCATGCCTCTTAGTTCTGTGTGTGTGTGTGTGTGTGTGTGTGTGTGTGTGTGTGTGTGTGTGTGTGTGTGAGTGCGTGTGACTAAGCAGTTCTAACAAATTCATTGGGTGTTTAGAAAGCACTTGTTTAATAGATTTTATCTATCTGTAATATGTTTATGTTATTCACGTTCAGTCTTCCATTTATAATTACCTCATTTGCTCTCTCTCCCTCACAATAACCTTTCATATACCCTTCCTCACAATAACCTCACCAGTTTTCTCCCTCAATCTAACCTCAGCTATTATCTTACTCACAATAACCTCACCTGTTCTCAAGTTCTGGGTCCCTCATGTAATTTATGAACGTATGGCACTTGTTATATACAGAATATTATAATAGATGACATACTTTAATCTGGAATTCTATTAAAAATGAATCAGAAATTTGTAGGTTTAACCAGGCTATCGTTCTATTCCCCTGGGCGTCAGTTACCCACGTTGTGAGTCAACCATTCATTCTCCCAGTGGTCAGTTAAGCAGCTTTTGTTTTACTTAACGTCACTCTTGCACACTGTAGATACGAGACGTGATTCTACTATTGACTTGATTATTTATATGCACTGATTACGTTCCCATTAGCAATTCTACCACTAATCAACAAACCAACAACCAATCCACTACCAGTCTTTATTTTAGTTGTGGGAATTCCAGTCTAGATCACTTGTTTCCAGTTCATAAATCAACTTAAGAGTTAAATAGGCCTGTCATCTCACACGCAAATTTCCTTGGCTGCCAACACAGGAATATCATTGTTCCTTAGTATTTCTCGTGTGGGCTTAGAAAATGAAAATAATTTATGGATACTCTCTGCATATAGTTTCATTATTTATTTAGATCTGATAAATATGATAGATAGATCTACTAGATCGAATAGATCTAATAGACAAAGACTAGAAGCAGTGGTCTTGCATCATTCTACTCAGTAGGTGCTTAAACGGATGATTGCCAGTTCAACACTTTTATATTAATCTTGAAGCTGTTATAAATACCAGTTATCGCCCCGAGTCTCATACGGCAGGCTTCCTGAATGTGTTTTCAATTGGTTGTGGTGGTTGGGCGTTGTACGTTATGGTACGCGAAGGTGCTATTTATGTGGTAGTAATTGCGTTGCAAATGATGCCGATGCTTCCTTCCTAACAAGTCATACCAACCATCCCTAGCCTTTCTCCTCACCACCAATATCTCCCCCAACCAATCCAGCCAATCCCTCCTTATACCCCCACCCAACGCACTCACACCCCTCCACGACCCCCTCCTCTCGCACGCTCGTAAAACAATGAGAACCTCGTAAAGACGTCGTAGAATCACCCCAGGGGTGTGTGTTTCAGTTTCATGCAGCATGGCCAGGCAGACACTTCATGTCACTGGAGCAACGTTTAGCCACGGGGGTGTTGCTAAGTACTGAAGATTTTAAGGCAGTGACGTGAGAGGTAACCATTAGGGTGCAAAAGGAATCTCGTTGAAACGCAATAAACTTACCTTCAGGTACCTGAAGAACATGAATCCGTTGCAAGCCGAGGTAATATAATAACAAGCTGAAGAGCAAAATACAATGATTATATCATCATGTGAAGAACAAAATATAATGTATATTAGCGTATACAGGACGCTCAGCAACGTTGTGAATACTATAGGAAACACAAATGTCCGCACTCACCTTTTTGAACCTATTTGTGCTTCTGGTGTTACTCTGGCCTCTGTCACCGCCTCAACATGTGTTGTGTGTTGTGTGTGTGTACTCCACCTATTTGAACCAATTTGTGCTTGGTGTGGTTGAGCTCTGGCTCTCTGGTCCCGCCTCTCAACACATGTGTGGTGTGTGTGTGTGTTTGTGTGTGTGTGTGTTGTGTGTGTAGTGTGTGTGTGTGTGTGTGGTGTGGTGTGTGTGTTTGTTGGTTGTGTGTGTGGTGTGTGTGGTGTTTGTGTGTTGTGTTGTGTGTGTGTGTGTGTGTGGTGTGTGTGTGTGTGTGTGCGTGTGTGGTTGTGTGTGTTTATCTACTCCTGTGTCTCTTGTCGTGCTTACTACGTCTTTTATCGTATCTTCTTACTGCAGCCACTCCCCTCTCCACTGTGTTTGGTGTCATCTCTTCAGCAGTTTAACATCATGAGTTCACTTGTGGCTCGTTTTCCTCTCCACCCGTCACCTTACCTCTCACAGCTCACTTATTGATAGCATTGTTCTTCTTTGGACTGCTTTTTTGTCATTGGGTCATATTGTTTTCTGCCCTTCTCTCATTCCTCTGTGAGGTGTAAGAAGGAGGGGGAGGGAAGGGGGAGTGGGGGAGGCAGTAAAAATGTATAATTTGGTTAGCAGTGCAGCCGATTATAGACTACTGTCTATTTTGTATATTTCGCATTAAATGAGAGTCTATGTTTTCATTGACTTCATTTGCGTGCCTCTAGCTCCTTCTGTTGTGGTAATTTGCAAAAAAAATTTAATCTGTCGTTTATGATAATTTGATAGTTTTTTGTTTTTGCTTATTTGTATATCGTCTTATTCGTCTGTCTGACTGCCTCTTGTCTACTTTTTTATATTTATCTTAACAATATATGTTTATCAATTGCTTTTAAATCACAAATATAAATAATCATAGAGCTGGGTTTCGAATTTTACTGATTTCCCAAAACATCATTTCTCGATCAAATGATGAGAACGTTTGGGTCGCTTCTTACATACATTTTAGGCTTGCTCTCTACTCAGTATAACACAAAGATACTTCATTGAGTCTTTCTCATTTTAACTTGTGGTCGGTATTTCCAGCAGTGAGAAACTCAAGAAGTGCATTCTTCAACCCATTGCACTTCTTGTACTGTCTTTTTTTTTGGTTAATGGGGTCATGGCTTATTTTTTAGGCGATGATTTAAACAAAATTGTTGTGCATATCCGTTAGCTCTATCTACACTGTTATTGTAAGCTTCATACCTAAATTCACTGTTTTCCATCTCTCTCTCTCTCTTAATCGTTTCTCTCTCTCTCTTACTGTTCTCTCTCCATCTCTTACTCGTTTCTCTCTCCTTCTCTCTCGTCCTCTCGTCCTCTCTCTCTCTCGTCCTCTCGCTCTCTGCTGCGAACTAAGGACAGATCTCGGTCCCTGCTCGCTCCTCATGCGAATCTCAATCGAGAAAGTACAAATCATCGACGCTTATGGGTCGTGCTCGGTACTCTCCTACTGTCAATCGTCTCTCATCTCTGCGTTCTCCGCATCGATAGCGTTACTGTCTCTACGGTCTTTCCCTGATTCTTTCCCTTCCTAGGTTGTAGCCCTTCCGCTTGAGGTGTAGGATAATCTTCGATTC
>WNGS01005997.1:13851552-13862656 GCA_020271785.1 Procambarus virginalis | reverse complement strand
ACGTTTGTCTCAGAGGGAAGGGGACACTGAATATCCCCATTGGGGACTCATCAGCATGCATGGGACACTGGACATTTAAAGTGTGGACTCTGCAGAAATGCATC
The DNA here is from genome assembly GCA_020271785.1 of Procambarus virginalis. Lineage (NCBI taxonomy): Eukaryota > Metazoa > Arthropoda > Malacostraca > Decapoda > Cambaridae > Procambarus > Procambarus virginalis. The sequence goes on along the minus strand of WNGS01005997.1, from coordinate 13,862,552 downwards.
AGTATGAAAGGGTTACGGAAGTTGAGGGGGCTGTATATCTTCATTTAGACTTCAGTCACAAGTTCGTACAGCCTATAATTCTGGACAGCTATAATTAAAAGGTAAAAAAATCTAATTACTAATTATTATATGTTTGTCTAAACTATGTGTACAATGCAAATATATTACTGTTTGTCTGAAGTGTGTGTCTTTATGCATGCTATTTTAAGTCTAGATTGATCACAACTATCATCGATAATGCTTTATTGTGTAAATGGTACGTCAATAAGGTTTGTTTATATTATGTAAGTTATAAGAATGTTATAATATTTTACTTCTCAGAGAGCATTTAATTGTTATTTGCGTGAGGTCTTTACATTGCGATACAGATTCATTCAAAATACATCGTGCTTTATTTTTACGACTAATTTATTTCGTTACAGGAGAAGAAACGACTTTATTTTAGTTTATTCTGGTTCTTCTTTTGCCCCGTAGACGATATTTTTCTTTTTTGTTCACCCTCCATCCCTGTAACCCAAAACCCCTCGTTCAGAGCTCGGACTGTCTCCCTGCATGGTTATCCTCTTTCTCTTCTTCTTTATACGATAGGAGAGACGCTCCTCCAGTCGTCTCAATGTTACATTTCCATTTTTCATTGTCATAAATTTTTTATGTGCAATCACTCATGATAAATGGTATTACCCTTTAGCACTACATATTTATTACATAATGTTCTCATTCCCAACACATTTTTCTTTAAGTATATTAGAGAATTTTCTACCCAAGATGCCAAGTTCATTATCACTCCATCTCGAAAATTATCCCTAGTCATGGGGCAACCTACGTCTTACTTCGCTTTTTTCTCTCTGTGTGATAAGCAATTACCTCTACTCATTATTCATAGACACTTCCATTCCCATCAATTACCATTATATTGATGTAACTTATATCCAATCAATAATGGATATTAAGTGCTTTATTCGCCCAGTATTCACTATTTATGTATCGCAGGTGACATGGTAGTTGCCATTACAACAGTGGGTGCCTTCAATAGTATTTTAATTACACTGATGATGATTTTTTCTCACATGTGTAATTTCACTCTAATGTTCACGCACTGTTTTATTGCGTTTGTCTCCTATATCACTGTTATTGTTATTTGTGAAGGTCTTTGATGTCTCCTGCCACCTACAAGTGCACCTCTATGGTTATCTGTTTTTTACTACTGCCTTCACAAAACCTGTCGCCTTATCTTATATATATCCTGCCCCCCACTTCCCAGTCCCCCCTACTCGTTCCCAATCTCTGCAGCCCCTCCGCCTGCCTTCCGGAGGGGCTCATCCTCCTACTCACAAAAAGGCGTTACAGTCTCTTTTTTTCTTCTGCTGTTTTCAGCAGACATACAGCTACACACTCTTGTAACCATCTCTAGCAGCTCTTCTACAGCTTACTCCATCACGACCTCCATCACCACTATCACCACCACCAAAATCATCCTTACTCGTACCAGCTCCACTATTACAACTACTGCTACCACCAACTCCTTCACCACCACTACTTCACTATTACCAGACACTATCACCAGCTCTATCACCACTAGTGTCACCACTAGTACCACCATTTCCACCATCATTATTCCTACTACCACCATCTCTACAACCACCACCAATGCTACCAATAGTAAACCCACCTACACTCCCACTATTACCAGCTCCATCCCTACCATCACCAACTCCACCCCAACAGTACCACTAACGCTACTACCAAAAGCTTCACCACCACAACTACACTACCACCCGCACCAGGGAGCCGCCTTGCCAGCGCCCTAAGCACTCCAGCCCCCCTCAGCTCATACTACTCATGTCTTGCAGGTCCAAACGGCTGCCCCCGCCGGCGAGGGAGGCAGACTACACACGTTTCCAGACCTTGGAACTAGAAAAGGAATTCCACTTCAACCATTACCTAACCCGACGACGGAGGATAGAGATCGCCCACGCTCTATGCTTAACAGAGAGACAGGTGAAATTTGGTCGATCTCACTAATTATATCTGCCTATAATACTATTGCAACTTCCTTATATGCTGATATTATTTTACTTTCTCTAACTGCCTTGCTGCTCCACTGCCTGCTGCTGCTCTCATTTGTCTGCTTTTTTGTGTGTGTATATAGTGACGCTTTAATATTATTTTGGGTGATTGGTTGATGTAAATAATTTTAAGGAGTTTGGTATTATAATTATGAATATTTTGTTCTTTCAGCTTTCACTTGCACACGCAAATGTTTGACTGGTGTATGTATTTGTCATTCCAAACCGTTTTTTTATCAAAGAGGGAGTGCCAAAATACTTTGGCATTCTATTCGTTCGTGTATAAATCAATCACGTTTGATAAATGTTCTGAGTGGATTCTGAAAGGTTTGCGAGATAAGTATTTTCAGGGTTTTTCTTGCAACATGTATGCTTGGCATATTGCTGGGTTTCTTTCACCCTGCTTTAGAACCATCAAATTCTTACGAAAATGGGTGTGATTTACGTCTTAAGATTCCACCATGCTGAAAGACCACTGTTTTGACAACAGTGTTTGTGAGACGTGTAAATAGTTGTAATTCATTCTGGTGTAAATAGTTGTATTTAATTCTGGTGTAAATAATGTGATGTTCTTGGTTACCTGAATTCCACTTTGGATAAAAGAAAGTGTAGCTTCATTTTGATCTGGGGTAAACTTATTAGTCGAGAGAGTTGCGTGTTGGTAAGATTTCGGAAAGACAGCGAATATATATTAATACACACACACACACACACACACACACACACACACACACACACACACACACACACACACACACACACACACACACACACACACACACACACACACACACATTATATACCACATATGTCAGACCAATCCTGGAGTATGCGGATCCAGCATGGAGTCCCTATCTAGTCAAGCATAAGACTAAACTGGAAAAGGTTCAAAGGTTTGCCACCAGACTAGTACCCGAGCTGAGAGGTATGAGCTACGAGGAGCGACTGCAGGAATTAAACCTCACTTCGTTGGAAGACAGAAGAGTTAGGGGGGACATGATCACCACATTCAAGATTCTCAGGGGAATCGACAGGGTTGATAAAGACAGGCTGTTTAACACAAGGGGCACACGCACTAGGGGACACAGGTGGAAACTAAGTGCCCAAATGAGCCACAGAGATATTAGAAAGAACTTTTTTAGTGTCAGAGTGGTTGACAAATGGAATGCATTAGGAAGCGATGTGGTGGAGGCTGACTCCATACACAGTTTCAAGTGTAGATATGATAGAGCCCAATAGGCTCAGGAAACTGTACACCTGTTGATTGACTGTTGAGAGGCGGGACCAAAGAGCCAGAGCTCAACCCCCGCAAGCACAACTAGGTGAGTACAACTAGGTGATTACACACCCACACACACACACACACACACACACACACACACACACACACACACACACACACACACACACACACACACACACACACGTACACATTCCCTCTCCCTTCTGACCAAAAATTTTCGGAAGAGTCTCAAGGTTACCGAGAAACTGATCGAAGGAAATTTGTCTCGAAGGCTTCCATATTTATCGTCTCCCTGGCTGGTGAGGCTGGGCGATTCTCGTATCTATTGTAATGCGGGCTGAGATGCCCACGATGAAAATGGGTGATAAAAGGAACGGATATTTATTATGGGCATTATAACACGTTTGCCAGGAGGAGTGTGTGTGACAGCGTAGGTCAGAGCAGGGTGGCTGTAGGGAAGGGGGGTAGGTCAGTGGCTTGCTTGATGCTTGGCTGCATGTATGTATACAGTGCTAGGTGGGGGGGGAGAATGAATAAGGGATTTACCCTCTTATTTAGTTCTTTTTTATAAGCTACAAGGAATCATTATTTCACTAATATAGTTTTCAATAAGTCTAACTGAAAGAGAAAGGAGAAGGAAGATGGATGAAAAAGAGGGAGAGGGGGATGAAGAGGAAGAGGAAGTAGGAGGAGGAGGAGTAGAGAGAGAGAGTAGGAGGACGAGGAAGAAGAGCAGGAGGAGGAGGAGAAGAAAAAGGAGCAGGAGTGGTTGTGTTGAAGGGAATGAGATGAGGCTCAGTGCCTACTTAGCTGATCCAAAGTGTGGGGCCTGAACTGTGCTACTGGGCCTGTCTGTGTCACCGTATCATGGATGTGTCTGTGGATGTGATCATGCATAAGACCATAGATGTGAATGCAATGATGTTGATGCACTGAAAAACGAAGTTGTAGAAACCACCTACATCCCCAAATATATAACCAGATTAGACCACAAATTCGAACATCAGAAGAGTTAAGTTACAACGAAACTGCTCCAACAAGGCTAATAGGCTGAGAATAAGGAACTAGACTTCAGATCCCCGTAGTCACTGGTAGGTAAGTATGGTGCAGATATAACCATACTATCACAGTATCATTAAATTCTTACTCTTCAGTGGTTGCAGTGATACCATGTTCTATAAGTGTTTGTAACAAGCTTTTTGGTACACATGTGTTGTACTGGTACCTTACTAAACGGACTTCATTGTGGTACCTCACTAAACAGACAGTTGTAATACTTCAACCTACTGATGATGCTGAAGTGTCTTGGGTCCCAATATGGGTGCAAAACAGATTATCTCAAGGTATGTTAAATTCTGAAACCGCAGATATTCATTTATCCGGAAACGTTAATAATCTATTAACAAGAAGATATTTGTATCCACATAAAAAAATATTTAACTGTATATGAATTCACTCGCTGTAATGGTAGCCAGCACAGAAAACGTCTCAAAGCATTACTTAAATCTACAAACACAGTAATATTTGTATATGATTAATGCATTCACAGGAATCAAAGAATTACATGATTCATAAGGAACAAACGCAGGAATCATACTTTGTATCTTAAACATTGCAATGAGCTCTGACGAACGACCTTCCTGTAACATCACTTCCCACGTAAATAAATTACATATTTTAAGGTAAATATCTAACTAGATTTCGGAGCGTTTTTAACATTCGTAAACGTAATCTGGTGTAAATTATGATATCCGAAAATTTGTATAAAGATATTTTATTAAATGATTTTGACGTTTTTTCCTCTAATGACACATTAATCTATTTTAAACGGAGAGATTTAACCTAATACCAAGAAAACAATTATTTTGTCCGTAGGGATCATTGTTACCAAGAGGACAATTGTGCAATATGAAAATGGTTGATTATTATTCCAAATATTTTGGTACAAGATTTGCATACATACTAAGTATTCATTCATTGGTGCACCTAGCAAATCAACGCTTTAAATCATAAAACTCTTTCATAAAAAAATTGTAATTCTACTGAATACCGCTTAATTACTTGCTTCTGAAGTGTTTTATGAATAACAATATACATGTTATAAGCACAGCAGTAAAGTCTTGTTGATCAATCATTGGAATTCAATCTACGTTTGCCTTTGCTCGGTTATGCATATTTATGTATTTTTTTATTGTTCCACCTGATGACCTCTCTTAAACTTTATGTTGCTTCTCACACGAATCCCATCTAGAAGCTTTTTTTTCTCTCTCTCAGTCTTTCACTCTCTGTCTCGTTTTCTCTGTCCTTCTGTCACTATCTCTTCCATTCTCTCTCTCTCTCCCTCTTGTTTTTTTGTTTACTAAGACCAGGGCCCAGTAGAGCTGATATTCGGAGTACCTAGTAAAACTCCAAGCAAGAAATACCTCATCATCTCATCTGAAGCCTGCCCCTAGAGATTCATATCTTTATGAGATTATACATTTAATCATATGCAATGAACTTTACTGAAATCAAAGTAACAATCAAGTAAGGAGCAATAGGCATGGCCAATTGGGTGCCAGAGCCTTCATGTGACTCCGGTTGACCTGATCTCAGGTTTGTTTGCTCAACAAACACACACTCACCCACTCTCTCTCTCTCTCTCTCTCTCTCTCTCTCTCTCTCTCATCGTTCTCTCTCTCTCTCTCTCTCTTCTCTCGTCTCTCTCTCTCTCTCTCTCTCCCTCTCTCTCTCTCTCTCTCTCTCTTCTCTATCTCTCTCTCTCTTCTCTCTCTCTCTCTCTCTCTCTCTCTCTCTCTTTCTCTCTCTCCTCGCCATGCCATCTTCACAAACAGCTGCGCCGGTGTGTCTCCATATGAATAAACAGTTCATTAATTACCCGTTATTACCCGGTAATTGGGCCAGAAGTCAGGTAACTACAGGCAGTTGGGCTGTCAGGGACGGCCGGCAGGAAATGTACTTGAAGATGAGTTGAGCTTAAGAGGCATTCCCCCCACTGTTCCGACTGCGTGATCCTATCTTAGGTTCGACGCCTAAGTAACATAGTAAAACCACTCATAGTAACAATTGTTATATTATATATATATATATATATATATTATATAATATATATATATATATATATATATAATATTATCTATATATATATATATGGATGTAATTTGCTGGGAGCTTTGTGGGTTGAAACTGATCAGTTAACAAAGGCTTCAAGGTTAAAAAGAGAAGGAAGTCAACATCCCAAGTGAATGATAATAATTCACGAATAAGATTAATGGTTGCGGACCAGTTCACTGTCTGTCCACAGAATAAGGCTCTCCGGAACCAGAGAGTGTCCGAAATTACCTCGGTGAATAATGGTTGATTAATGACATAATATTCTCATTTTTTTACGCACTATTTGGCTCCCTTACATTGACATAGGGGGAGGAGGAGGGGGGAGTTGAGTGCCAGTATACAGGGCACTTATGACTTAAATCTTGCATTATTGTCCCGGCCTGTTGGCCAGTTGTTAAACCCTCTCTTAATGCGGACATTTCAAGATGGGAGAAGCTCGTTTCGTAAGAAGGTAGCTGTGTAAAAAATAAGGAGAATTTAACTCGGTAAACCGTACGGAAACACACCCCTCCACCTCTTCTTCTTTTTCTTCTTTTCTCTGCCCCAATCCACCACCCCCTCATCAATCCCCCTACCCTTATAACTAGACAGGCATTAACAACCACCACTACAGTTCCCATCGCAGCTGCAAACCACACCACACCTGCTTGCAAACTCTTTCCATCTTTCTCTCACTCTCCTCTCTTTCATCTCCATTGCCCCTTTGTACTCACTTACCTGTACGTAATCAAGTCCATCACTCCTAATCGTACATTAACCCCCTCAGCAATCCTAACACTCACCTCGACAACCTCCATTTCACCCAGAATCCTCATTTCAACCTCACCTCATCTGCCTCAGCACCCCACCCAGCAACCCCCACCTCGCACACCACCTGGTAACATCCCCCCGCCCCTGTCGCACCCCACCCAGTACCGCCCCACCAATTTTGTATCCCAACAACCCTCTCATAACTCATCCCATCCATGCTCCCTCACCCACCAGCAACCACCTCCACACTGTCCTTTCTCTCCCACACCCCAATACTTGCACTTCCTTACTACAACCTTCACTTCAACTCTCATCCCCATTACACCCTCCCACCTCCTAAACCCCCATCTTCCACCGTTTCTGTTCCAGGACCAAAAACTTAGAGCGACAGAGGGGGTAGGAGAAGTGGGGGAATCGTTCCTCCCCCCCCATCAGACAGACCTCGTTTGTACAAATTTATTGCAGCTGTTGGTAGAGTTGCTAATGAAAAATACAAAAATAGCACAAACAGCTACAACTACCACACCTGTGGTAGATTGTGCTTGTGTAATCTCAACATCATCTCACATATCCCCCCATCTATCTAAATACTCCTTATATCCCCACGACGCCTCACAGCAACAAGTTGTCCTGCATCACAACATTTTCCAACTAAAGACATTGCAGGCCGCATTATGAACATCAATACCATCTAGAGGAGAAAAGTTGCAAATATAATTTAAGTCTCTCGTTTGTAAAAGCGTAAATAATAATTATTATCAGCATTCTTGCTCAGGTTTATCCTGAGATATAACACGTATATGTACTTACTCTAGTTTCTTAGGACGTATTATATTCCCCCTAAGGATCTGTGTGTGCTATCATTATCTTGGGATAATTCTGGTCTCTTATATAGAGTGTATTGCATTGTACATTTACGTGCAAACCTCACTCAGTGGCATAAGCCTTGTCGAGATGAGGATAAAATGTTAGGAATTTGTTTATCGAAACCGAAAGATGAGAGATCAGTTGAAGTGCAGAGTTATTGAACTGGCGTGTTCATTTATGTGTCGTGTTAACCTCCACACTAATCATTATCACCACCACCACAACCACCCACAACACCAAACATTACCACCACCCAAACGATAACTGCCACGACCACCACATAAAATCATGACTACCACTACCTCCTTACCACATATACCACAATCCGCAACTAGCAACACTACCACCATCACAGGTCATGGTTCCCTGCCTGGACAATGAAGAGCCGCCAAGATGTTTATGAAGTAGAAAGCTGCTCTATCACTTAGAAAGCTGATTCTTGGTACTTAAACAAGTTTCCAGCTGACTCAAGGCATAGTGGGCAGACGGACCGTTCTCTGTCGCAATTTTCCTCCCTGTCATTGGTTGCTGGTTCGATCTTTGTCTGAGTGTTTACCCTTTTCTCATTCTTATTTTGCGCAAAACTATTGAAAGAACATAACTATTGATATTATGTTTAGTTTCAGGTCTCGTTGGCCAAGCTTCAGGTAGGTTGGTCCTGATAGATCATCTTCTTGGCCAAGATTCTGGTAGATAGTTTTGAGAGTTCAGTCTAGTTGGCCCAAGCTTCAGGTACGTAAGGTCTGACAGACCGGTCTGGTTGGCCAATCAGTCAGGTAGAATACTTACGTCACGTATTAGAATCAACGTCAAAGGGCTCGTATTTTCTCGGAACTCATTGCTCATCATATTCTAACTGATTCATGTTACATGGAAAATAAATTATGTATACGTGTACAGAATCTATTCCCTGTTATGTATGGCAAGTCAGTTTTTTATAATTATATTTTTAAAAAATTATAGATTCAAATTTTCAGTGATTTAAACTGGACCTCTATATAATGAATGGTAAATTACCACTTTGTATTATCTTATATAATAAAATACTCACTCTGTAATAATGAGATGAACAAAGGATAAACAAATAAATAATATATATATAAAAATCAATATAATAATAATAATATTAACAATACTATATTTAGTAGTAATATAAATAATCAAGTTAGTATTACTAATTAATCTTATTAAACTTTCTGAATAATTAAAATGATAACAAGGGAAATATTTATATATAAATAAGGACCGTCCATATTTTGCTAATTAACTATAATACTGATTTGATATGAAAGTTAATATTAATCATTATTCCATTTTCTTTCAAGCAGAATGAGAACAAATCCTAAAATATCACAAATAAGAGGCTTTTAAAGGTCAGTATTGGTCTAGCCTCGTGAGGCAAGAAAGGTCACATCGACGATAATTTTTTTCACCTACTTTTACTGTAGTATAAAGATCCAACATGGAGGAGTTAGTTCCTTTGGATGAGAAGAGTGGAGGAGCAGAGGAGAGGAGAGGGAGGAGAGCAGAGAGGAGATGAGAAAGAGAGAAGAGAGAGACAGAGAGAGATAGGACAGAGGAGGAGAAGGGGGACAGGGGAGTGAGAGACGGAGGGGAGAGAGAGAGGATAGGAAGAGAGGAGAGGACGAGGAGCAGAGAGTGAGAGAGAGGACGGAGGGAAGAGAGAGAGAGAGGAGAGGAGACGAGAGAGAGAGAGAGAGAGAGAGGAGAGAGGAGAGGGAGAGAGAGAGAGGAGAGGGGGGGAGAGGGCAGAGGAGAGAGAAGGAGGAGAGAGCGGGAGAGAGTAGAGGTGTGAGAAGAGAGACATAAAAGACTGAACAAAATAAAAAAAGATAAATAAAATATTCTATGTCCCTTAGCACGAACATTCCAAGGAGCAATAATCATTCAAATAATGAGCATTCTGTGCAAGATTTTTTTTTCTCTCCTCCCTCCCTCCCCGGTTCTCCTCCTCCTCGCTTCCTATCCTATCTTACAAACCGGTATATCAAGACTGCCCATCCCCAGGCGAAAGAGAAAAAGAGAGGAGAGAGAGAGAGAGAGAGAGAGAGAGAGAGATAGATAGATAGAGAGAGACGGAGAGAGGAGGAAGGGAGAGAGAGGAGAGATGAGAGAGAGAGAGAGAGACGAGAGAGAGAGGAGAGAAGGGGAGGAAGACGGAGAGAGGGAGGAGAGAGATAGGGAGCGAATGGAAATGGAATGTCATAATCCACCCCCCAACCGTAAAAATCCTTTATTCATACGCCTCTCATTATCATTAAATAACCAATTAGCTGTAATCAAAGTAATCAATGGGACTGGCCTTACACAAAAACGATGCCTTTGGTCCCTGTCTGGTTTTTTTCGGTCATATTTTTTTGCCTTCTTCGTGGTTAAACCTGGATTAATACTGGATTAAGTTGGTTAAGACTTGAATAGATTGTGGGATATTTCAGACAAAGTATGACCCTAAAGCCTCTATAGATTCATAATTAATAGTTATTGAATAGATTACATATTTTTGTGGGTGATCTTCAGAAATTTCCGTTAGGAGGGCCTTAAAATCAGCAAAACTTTAAGATATATTTATTCTCAACTGATACATGATATTATGATAAGATAATCTAACAATTAATTTCACGTTTCGCAATGATTCAAACTTATTTAAAGTCGATTGAAAGTATAATTCAGTCAAGCGTTACACGATATTAATATATATTTCTTTAATTAACATATGACTAGCAATGATTTATATGTAAATATATGATATATACATATATATATAGATATATATCATATTATATATATATATAATATATATATATATATAGATATATATATATATATATATATGTATATATATATATATAAATATATTATATATATTATAGATATATATAACGTTATATATATATATATATATATATATATATATATAATATAGAATATATATAATTATA
>WNGS01005997.1:13827106-13834606 GCA_020271785.1 Procambarus virginalis | reverse complement strand
ATATCATATGTGTGAGTGTGTATATATGGAGAGAGAGAGAGAGAGAGAGAAGGAGAGACAGCCAAGAAAGGGAAAATCCATCATGTAACCTTTAAAAAAATATAAATTAAATACAAGATTTCCAAGTACAACTATTATACGACACTTTTTAACATCAGTTCCACCCCACAAAGATGTGTGTAATTAATTACACTAGTTTAAATATCTAGAACACAACGATGATAAATTCCGGCAGAGGGAGGAAGAAGACAGGTGAGGTGTGGAGCCGAGTCGTAAAGGACATAGGTTGTATACAAGCGACTAGGATCGTCCAGCGGGGTCTTCTGAAGTCCTCAGGCTCCCAACCCTTTTGCTGGAATATGCCCTTTGCCCGTACAACAGCTTAGCCATCCAACTCTTCATAGCTTCGAAAAATACCTCTCTTCCTCCACCCTCGGAGGAAACCCAGTCTCATCCCTCCTGTTACGAGAGGATGAAAGACTCGTGTGTTGAACTGGGAACCCTGGACTAACATACATAAACACACTCGAAACGCTCATCAAACACCGTCTAGTTATAAACATACAGCCCTGTGAGTCAAATCTCTGATAATAAAGTGTTTAAAAGCATAGACAGACTTGGAGAGTCTTTCCTCAGGGCGAATCATTTTGGAACTCGTGCGGTGTGGTGTGGAGGACGAGCGGTAGGTGATCAGTCAGGGCCCAACCCTTCTAACACCGAAGACACTGGGGAGACCTGTTTTTATGACCACAAATTCGTTCTGCTGCATTGCCCAAACATCCAGCTCTGGCCGGCCAGCCTTCCAACGAGCCTCATCCTCAGACACTCTCTTGATGAAAATTTAATTCAACTGAAGCTTTAACGACGTGGTGTAAGAGTTTTTAGTCTATGTAAAAGACTAGTCTTTGATATCATCGCTATATGTACACATCGGGCATGGTATCATTGTTTAAGCGTTTGCAACGAATATGTGTACACATATATATATATATATATATATATATATATATAGATATATATATATATATATATATATATATATATATATATATATATATATATATATATCCTACAACCATATATACAGGTCTTCACAGCTACACTTTGCGGACTATAGCAATTAAAACCGTAGGTTTTTAATTGTTCTTTGATTTCAGGCTCCATTACCAGACTGTCAAGTTAAATTAGTAGTAATTAGAAGGTAATGGCAACCATTACATTACATCACCCGGAAAAATATTATGATTTTATACCACGTTTTTAATATGGATATGACGCTGGCATGCAAGGCCGAGGTATGCTTAAGAGGTATGCAGCAGCAGAGAGTAAATATGCTGCTGCGAAGAGAAGCTATGTTGCAGCAGCAAGGGACTATGTTGCAGCAGCAAGGGACTATGTTGCAGCAGGAAGGGACTATGTTGCAGCAGCAAGGGACTATGTTGCAGCAGGAAGGGACTATGTTGCAGCAGGAAGGGACTATGTTGCAGCAGCATGGGACTATGTTGTAGCAGCAAGGGACTATGTTGTAGCAGCAAGGGACTATGTTGTAGCAGCAAGGGACTATGTTGTAGCAGCAAGGGAGTATGTTCTAGCAGCAAGGGACTATGTTGCAATAGCAAGGGACTATGTTGTAGCAGCAAGGGACTATGTTGCAATAGCAAGGGACTATGTTGCAGCAGCAAGGGACTATGTTGCAGCAGCAAGGGACTATGTTGCAGCAGCAAGGGACTATGTTGCAGCAGCAAGGGACTATGTTGCAGCAGCAAGGGACTATGTTGCAGCAGCAAGGGAATATGTTGGAGCAGCTAGGGACTACATTATGTTGCAGCTTGATAGAAGTATGCTGCAACATTTTGAGAGCATGTTGCAACATATTAGAAGTATCCTCCTACATTCTCTTTATACCTCCACTTTTTCCTTTTAATGCCTTTCCACTTTTATCACTCATTTCTCTGATTTGTTTATCTTTGTTTAATTACCAACAACGTTTGGTAGAATGTGTTATATTCCTCCCCCAATCTCAAGCTGAAATTGCCTTCTAACATCCTTCACCTCATATTTACCTGAATTTACCTGAGAGCCACTATCTCACTACTGTTCCAATGAGGACAGAAAGCTAGCGGCTTGTGAAGGGCCCCCCCCCCCTCATTTGGGCTCGATAAAATCCTGATGATGTTATCGAGCTAAATTTTTTAATTCAGCAGTGTTTGGCATTTACGACTTCGGCGGATAGGCAGTTTCATGGGTTTATAACCCAATTGAAAAAAATAAACATCTTGTTTTCTGTCTAGCATTGTGGCTTGTTGAGCTGAAAACCATTGCTCCTTGTTCATGTTACATCTGACCTTTTGAAGAAGTGGACTGGATCAATATTCTCAAAATTGTTCAGTATTTTAAGCGTTTCTGTGAGATCAGCCCTGTCATGTTTGGTTTGCGTTGCTGTAAGCTCTCATCCCTTTCTGGTATGAGAGTCGATTTAGTTCTGGAATGAATTTTGTCCCCTGGTGTTGAACTTTCCCTTAAGCAGATATTTCTGTCTGAAGATAAGGTCTCCATGCTTGTATACAGTAATCCAAGTGGAGGAGCACCAGAGATTTATACAACTGTATAACTACCTTCTTTTCCTTTAAATTGTTTGCGTCTTTTCTTGAAATTGTTTGCGTCCAGGATTATCCTTTTCAGTCCATACCTTCTCACCAACAACCTCATCATCCCTCTCACAAACCAATTCATTCTCTCCTTCTATTCCTCACCTTCTCTTTTCAGTCATTTCTTCCAGTTTGTCCAATTTTTATCCATTTCATTCAACTTTTTCATCTCAATCTTTAAATATCTCTCTTTCTAACCGCCCCTCTACTCCATCCACCCTTTCACCCTTCCTTATAACCCACATCATTCCAACCTTTCAGTGTCTCCTTCCCATCCTCTTTAGCCCCACCTAACAACCCCTCATTCATTTCTTTCAACCCTTCACTCTTTCTTTTCAACGCTCTCACTCCTTCCTTTCACCCCCTCACTCCTTCCTTTCTTCCCACTCATCCTCTTTCCTCTTAACTACTAACCTCTCCTTCTAACCCCTCACCCCGTTCTCCTAACCAATCATTTCTGCTCTTAGTACATCTCACCTCACCTCACCCCTCACCATTCCACTCTCACCCCAGCATTCCACTCTCTCTCCCCTTTCTTTCCAACCTTCTCATTACCTTCCTCAAGCCCTTCATCTTCTCCTGCAACCTCTCATTCCCTTTCTTCTTCTCCTTAAGATCATTCACCAAGTTCTTCAAAACCACCTCTCCATTAATTCGAATACCTTACGCTTTCATTCACACAACATCAACCCCACTATTTCAACAACCACTCCATACCTTTTAGTGCTAATCACTAATCCAACCAGCCAACAAACCAATCAATCCTCCAATCACTCAACAACTCAACCCTCAAATCACTCAACAATCCAACAACAAAACCACTCTACCACCAAACCCCAAACGTATTCACAACTCTAACCATTTAGCCATCCACCATTCAACCTCCATTCACTCAACCTCCACACCATTTACCCAACCAGCCACCACTCTACCGCACCCCATTCAACCACCCAGCTATCCAAACAGCCAAACCCTCAACCTCTCAAATTACTAAACCACCCAACCACTTATCCATCCAGCTTCAACATCTTCGTCCCCCTCCCACCTCTCAACAAAAAAATCCATCTGAGGAATCCTTGGCTCCAATATAAATTCACACTAATCCTCCCCTTTGGCGTCGTTCGGTGTGTCCGCACGTGAGCTTGTAAGGGCCCCGAGCCCCATCAAACACAGCATTGCGGACCTCGAAGTGCGTAAGGGAGTTGTCGCGATAACCGTGAAAGAGGTGTTAAGACGCTCTTAAAAAAGCGACCGGGTTCCCGATGTCTGCTTTTGATGGATTAAAGGACGAAGTGATCTCGGTTTCTAATGAAGTGGTTTAGGAAGAGTGAGTTTGTGATGTGTTGTTTGTGTGGTGTGTGTGTGTTGTGTGTGTTGTGTGTGTGTGTGTGGTGTGTGGGTGGTGGTGTGTGTGTGTGTGTGTGTGTGTGTGGTTGTGTGTGTGTGTATTCACCTAGTTGTATTCACCTAGTTGTGTTTGCGGGGGTTGAGCTTTGAGTAGCGCTTTTGGCTCGCCTCTCAACTGTCAATCAACTGTTTACTAACTACTTTTTTTTCACACCACACACACACACAAACTCACTCTTCCTAAACCACACTTGTACCTATTATTCACCTAGTTGTATTCACAACTAGGTGAATACAACTAGGTGAATACGCACATACACACACACACACTTAGAAGCCACTTGCAAAGATAAACAACCTGTCATAAATCAGGAACACGATATTAGACTGACCTCTGTGGGACCCCATTATTAATGTCTTCCACTCTTCCTTAGCTCACGGTGAATCTCTGCTTTATGCTACTTATTAATAACCTTGCCTTATGTAGTACCTTCTCTGTCATTGCGCGCGCGTGTGTGTGTGTCTGTGTCTGTGTGTGTGTGGTGTGTGTATGTGTGTGTTTTTGGTGTGTTGTGTGTGTGTGTGTGTGTGTGTGTGTGTGGGTGTGTTGTGTGTGTGGTTGTACTCACCTATTTGTACTCACCTATTTGTGCTTGCGGGGGTTGAGCTTTGGCTCTTTGGTCCCGCCTCTCAACTGTCAATCAACTGGTGTACCAGATTCCTGAGCCTACTGGGCTCTAGCATATCTACCCTTGAACTGTGTATGGAGTCAGCCTCCACCACATCACTGCCTAAAGCATTCCATCCGTTAACTACTCTGATGGAATGCTTTAGGCTGTGATGTGGTGGAGGCTGACTCCATACAACAGTTTCAAGGGTAGATATGATAGAGCCAAGTTGGCTCGGGAATCTGTACACCAGTGTTGACAGTTGAGAGGCGGGACCAAAGAGCCAAAGCTCAACCCCCGCAAGCACAAATAGGTGAGTACAATAGGTGAGTACACACACACACACCCACACACACACACACACACGTGTGTGTGTTTGTGTGTGTGTGTGTGTGATGTGTGTGTGTGTGTGTGTGTGTGTGTGTGTGTGTGTGTGTGTGTGTGTGTGTGTGTGTACTACCTAGGTGTTCAGTACATATGTTGATGCTTCGGTTGAGCTTTGGCTCTTTGGTCCCGCCTCGTCAACTGTCAATCAACTGGTGTACAGATTCCTGAGCCTACTGGGCATCATATCTATCTACACTTGAAAACTGTGTATGGAGTCAGCCTCCACCACATCACTGCCTAATGCATTCCATCCGTTAACTACTCTGACACTGAAAAAGTTCCTTCTAACAGTTGCTGTGGCTCATGTGGGTACTCAGTTTCCACCTGTTGTCCCTTGTTCGCGTCCCCCCTTTGTTGAATAGTTTGTCCTTGTCTACCCGGTCGATTCCTCTGAGGATTTGTTAGGTTGTGATCATATCTCCCCTTACTCGTCTGTCTTCCAGTGTCGTAAGGTGCATTTCCCGCAGCCTTTTCCTCGTAACTCATGCCTCTTAGTTCTGGGACTTAGTCTAGGGGCATACCTTGGACTTTTTCCAGCTTCGGTCTTGTGCTTGACAAGGTACGGGCTCCATGCTGGGGCTGCGTACTCCAGGATGTGTGTGTGTGTGTGTGTGTGTGTGTGTGTGTGTGTGTGTGTGTGTGGGTGTTTACTCACCTGTAAGTGCTTTCTGGATTGGCTCTTCGGGGACCTCTTTTTCAGTTGATTAATCTTGAATCCCCTGAAAATTTATTAAATGCTAACCTCATGTATTCGCTCATCTAAATAATAAACTTACTATTCTCACGCTGAAGAAAGGCTTCCTTACATTCCCATGGCTTATTTGAGTCTTAAACTCATATTCGTATCTATTCTGCAGTTATCAATCTCTCTTTCTATACTGTCAATGACTCTGTGACTCTGTACGTTGTTACCAGATCACCACTATATCTTCGCTTGTGTTTTGTTGTAAGGTCAAGCTTTACTCAGTCCTTTCCCATTCATGTCTTCCTAGTTCAAGAATCTGTTCTAGTGGCAAATCTTAGAGTTTTCTCTAGCTTTCTATTTTGTGTTTCTTTAGGTGGGGCCTCTACGCCGGGGCTGCATATTCCAGAACCGATCTCACGTATGTACAACGCTCTGAAGGCTTCCTTGTCCCAGGTTCCTGAAGGCTAATCGGATGTTTGCCAGCTTCGCGTATGCTGCGGACGTTATTCTGTTAATATGTGTGTTCTTCGTTGTTAAGGCTTGGCGTTATGTGTACTAGACATTTTTATTTCATCTGTCTTAATATAACTGCTTCTCTTTCAATATGCATTGCCTTTGGAGTTCTTTCCTCCTTCCTCCACAACTCTTATTTCCTAGCATTTACTTGGGTAAAATTCTTGTAGCCATTTCTTGGAAGAACCTTGTAATTTGTCCATGTCCTTCTGATTCTTATTGTCATTTTGACGAAAATATCTGGAAACCTCAACATATAGAGTTCACTTTCTTCTATTAAAGCCATTCACATAACTGAACGCGTTCCAACACTAAACTGATACCGCGTTTAATTCCCCTCCATTTCAGGTTACTCGTTTTCCTTCTTTTATTTAGAAAATCCATCAGCCATATAAGCAACTTCTCATTTATCCCGATTAATTCCTCCAGTTAGATTTTTATTGTACCAAGTTCATTAAGGGACTATGCAGGCCAATCCAAACTTCCTTCTTCTATTTGATCACAGTCTTTCTGTAATAATTAATTAGGTTATGGTGTGTGTGTGTGTGTATTGCACCTAGTGTATTCACCTAGTTGTGCTTGCGGAGGTTCAGCTCTGCTCTTTCGGCCCGCCTCTCAACTCTCAATCATCCACTATTACTAACTACTAGCTAACAATTTATTTTCTCCACACACACACACACCATCACACACACACACACACAACACACACACCACACAACACCACGCACACAGACCCAGGAAAGCAGCCCGTAGCAGCTGTCTGTCTAACTCCCAGGTACCTATTTACTGCCAGGTAACAGATGCATTAGGGTTATGGAAACTCTGCCTATCTGTCTCCCGGCGGTGCAGGGATCGAACCCCGGTCCCTAGGTCCACGAGTCTAGAGCGCTGTCCACTTAGCACACCCAGCCCCTGTGTAATTAACCTAAGTGTAATTAACTAAGTGAAGTTACAGGATGAGAGCTACGCTCGTGGTGTCCCGTCTACCCAACACTCTTTGTCATATAACGCTTTGAAACTACGGACGGTTTTGGCCTCAACCACCTTCTCACTTAACTTGTTTCAATCGTCTACCACTTTGTTTGCGAAAGTGATTTTTATATTTCTTCGGTATCTTTGTTTAATTAGTTTAAATCTATGACCTCTTGTTCTGAAGTTCCAGGTCTCAAGAAATCTTACTCTGTCGATTTTATCAATTCCTGTTACTATTTTGTACGTAGTGATCATATCACCTCTTTTTCATCTGTTT
>WNGS01005997.1:13761986-13763181 GCA_020271785.1 Procambarus virginalis | reverse complement strand
TATTCCGGAAATTTTTAGAAAACGAATTTACAGAAACGAATTCCCACTAAAACGTCCATGGCAAAGGTGATAGCATGTCAAAATTCTGTGTTAGACACTCTCAACTTGCAGTTAGAATTAGTGTTTTTTCAAGTGTGTTTCTAGAGTCAGTACTTCAGCACCAAGTGCCTCCCTGGATTGGTTCAAATTATTCGAAACAATTAATTATACCTGCGATCATTAGTGGTAAGAGTCGAAATACACTAATCTCCTCGTATGGCTGAATGATTGGTAAACGATATATATATATATATATATATATATATATTAATATATATATATATATATCATATATTATATATATATATATTTGGGGTGTTCATGGTAGGTTGTTCTGTTCTTATGTAAATTGCTTCAAGAATTTGTAATCTTCTTGCATCTGGGGTTCTGTCTATTATGCATGTATTCTTGTTCAACATTTCTCTTGTTAGGGTGATGTCAGGCTTGTCTCATGTATTCCTAGGGGCACCGGATTGAAGATGGCATGTCAAACGCCTCGTCAGCTTGGTCGACGTCATACCTATGTACTTAGATTCTAAGTACATAGGTATGACGTCGACCAAGCTGACGAGGCGTTTGACATGCCATCTTCAATCCGGTGCCCCTAGGAATCACATGAGACAAGCCCATGACATCACCCTAACAAGAGAAATGTTGACAAGATACATGCATAATAGAACAGAACCAAATGCAAGAAGATTACAAATTCTTGAAAGCAATTAATAAGAACAGAACAACCTACCATGAACACCCAAATCACGGAACTATTTACTCTTCCCACAATGAGAGTAAGGACAAGATATAGAATATATATATATATATATATATATATATATATATATATATATATATATATATATATATATATATATATATATATATATATATAATATTTTGAACCTCATCGGTAAAGACACTGAAGAGGCATAAATCTAATAGGGTAGACGAAACCCTGATAAACCATTGGTGTTTCCGCCGGTGACGAGTCTCACGTGGAAGTGCAAGATGATGTGCCGACCGCCGGCCTCCTCCTGCTCCGCCTTCTCCAGGAAGTTAAACGTATTTCGCGTGCCATTATGTTAGTCTCTAGTAAAAACTTTTAACTTTTTTGATGTCCTTAATACGATTCAAAGAAAAAAAATATAATTTGTTAATA
>WNGS01005997.1:13751986-13756986 GCA_020271785.1 Procambarus virginalis | reverse complement strand
AATTGTGCCACTACTAGCAATATGGCCCAGTACCTTCACCAGAACAACGTCGCCAGCCAACTCAACTCCTGTAGTCAGCCAACTCCGACGCCTCATATTCCTGATATCCCACGGTACCCATGGATGTCTATCACAGGTAAGGTCCCTTGTTTTGTTTTGCATGCTGTAGACCTTGTAATGTCCCTCGTAGATCAGCATCTTACTGAGCACGCATCTTCCCCAACTCATGTAGATCCCTCCTGTCCCAATCCTTAAGTTTGTTGCCTTCGTCAGGAGGGGGCCTTCCTCTCATCCTGCAAGATACAATCCTTAATCAAGTGCTTTCGTAAACGAGTTGTGTCACAGTGTTGTTCAGCTCAGTGTGTGTTAGCTTGCCTCTTGCTGAAAGTCTATTCTCAAGATTTTACAAGCTTCTGTGTGCAAATCATATGGCAGAGCAATGTGTGTGTGTCCTTTAAAAAAAAGAAAGATACAAATAACTGCCACAGAAAATATCAAAATAAATATCACAGAGTGAACATAAAAGGAAAAAAGAAAGTGTTTTGCGATGTTGTTGCTATGAAATCTCACTGTGCATGCAGTCCTTGCAGGTGTTGTGTTGCATGACACTCGTTCAGGAGGGCTGGAGTGGTGTTGCACGTTCCCTTAATGGCCTTTGTCTGATCCCTTTGGTGCACAAGTTTTCCTTCCACCTCCCTCCGTGCCAAGTCCCTTAAACGGGGTTTTGTAACGTTGGTTTATGTATACGAGCATGTTGGTTTATCCCTAGATAGAAAGAAATCAAATCCTTCCCAGGTGGGTCATACCTGCAGCAACAGAACATTTTGGCACTGTCCACTGCAACCTTTACTGCACGTCCCTTAGGGAGCAAAACGGTGTAAGAATTCTTGAAATTTCATTTATCTAATAGTTTCTTCCGTGTCATCTCTCCTTCCCTTCTATGAGTGATTTTAAAGGTATACAGCGAGAGACAAGCACAAATAAACCCATGTCCGGTGTAGGGGGTCAACTAAACCCATCAATTTATTAAGTGTAAAACGAGTTGTGATCGGTCATAAACCCTCGGTGACCGGGGCGGGAGAGTGAGGCAGGCCAGGAAGCACCTCCACTCACCTATAGACCTCCAGCTGACCAGCTCGGCCGCTGACTAGACACATGACACGCTCAGCAAGTGAACACATATATTCTACCCTCTATCCCTCTCTTTGAGCCCCTTCACAGCATGAGAAAAACGTCATAATTGATGGCAAGGTGAGAACAGTGCTGTCCAGGGAGAGTGTTTATGGTTTAGGTAACTTAGGAAACGAGAGAAGTATAAACATTTATACAAGTTACTATTGTTGGCAAAACAAGCCCATTTGATAGCCAATAACTGTTGTGTGTTTGTTATTGTATGATAACTTATAACTAAATTTATCCAAATATCCATAAAAGTTCAGAAGAATGTAGTCAAGGGGTAAACTGCAGTGACGTTTATTGTGAAGAGCATGATGACAGATGCAGCGTCCTCGGAGGCTGCCACTCATCTGACCGCAGAAACGCGTGCTAACACTCGGTTGACGCTGCTGCCATCTAGCGGCCGCGGCAGGAACCGTCCACCGCTCGATAAGGCCGATACTATCTGCAACGAGAACGAAAGAATATGAAACTGGGGAAGAGGCGGCCTCACTGCAGACTGGAACAAACGCTTAAGCATTGTACCTCCGCCATTTCCACACCAGGTGGAAGAGTTGCATCTTAAGGTCCGTACCACGGAGTGTTATGCACACGGTCTAGGCTGTAAAACGCATAGAAAATGGGCATAAAACTACATTAATCCTGTCCCAAACAAAAGAAAGAAATATATCACTATATAACAAATTACAACAAAAATAAAAACAAGTCCTTCAAGATATTAGGATATACTTAGATCATAAAGATAATTTATTGGACTGTAGTCTATAATCACAAGAAAAACGTTAAACAGAATAATTTGTCCAAAAAGCACGGTCAGAAAAATGGTAGATTATCCCACTGATAAAGATAACCATCAAAAAGAACGAGTCTGAGTTCTTGAGAAGAGAGTTCATGCAGTTAAAACATGATACATTGGAGGTGATTGGCTTAGTTCTAATGATTTATTTTATACATGTAATATCTAGCTGTTTATAACGAGAACAAGAGAATGAAAACTTGCTTAATTTTCCTTAAATTTTTTTAAGCTGAGTTTGATTTGTTCCTCAGAAAATTATTAAACTCATTTAACAGTATAACTTTCAAGTGATTTAATGTTGACATTAATAGCCCTGAAGACTACTATTTTAGTATGTTGTAGAAGTAGTTGTTGGATAGAAATGTTGTTTTGAAGAAAATGTGGTGTGCGTGTGTGTGTGTGTGTGTGTGTGTGTGTGTATGTGTGTGTGTGGTGTGTGTGTGTGTGTGTGTGTGTGTGTGTGTGGTGTGTGTGTGTGTGTGTGTGTGTGTGATGTGTTTGAGTGTGTGTGTGTGTGTGTAAGTATCAACTGTAACCTACATATATATACTTCATATACCAAAATGTAGATGAGCATTATTATTTACTCACAACATGGGTGTATTTATCAAGAATATCTATAAATAAGTGTGCATTTGGACACAGCTGGGGAGGAACTGGAGGATGTACAGTGGAATATATTTATGATAAACAATATTGAGAATAACAACAGTAAAAGATCTGTAGTTTTATTAGTAGTAGCACTCGAAATAATAATAAATTAAATAAATACTACTGCTACTACTACTTTAATTAATAAAGAATATTGTATGTATATAAATATGGTATGTATATATATTATATATAATATATATATATATATATATATATATATATATATATTAATATATCTATATATGTATATAAATACTATATATATGATACCTATATATATATATATATAGATATTCATATATATATATAGTAATATATAATATATAATATTATATATATATTTAAATGAGGTAACTTTATAGAAAATGTTTGGATCTAGCTTGTAAACTTCAAAGTTATTTTAGTCTTGTTCAAAAATAATAATGACTCTAAAAAAACAAAAATTCAACCACAATTTAACTAAGATTCCATGCATTTTTTTTAAACAAAACATTTCATTTACAATAAAAACCAATTAAGTTTGCAATGTAATATGATGTAAATGGAAGATAATGTAGTTCAAATGAGGTAAAATAATAGTTCTGCAAAATTAAGTAGCATCTACTCTATATTAATGATGATACCTAGAGCGTTTTATCCCTAACTGAATGTTGTAGTTGCTGTTAACTACGAGCTGTGAACCTACGGAAAGTCAATATATATATACGCCCAAATATTGTACATATTTACTAGATAGCTAGTAAAATGTATAAAGTATACAGTAAGGTTTCGTTGGTCTAAGAGTATTATTTTATCTTAATATACAAACAACATGTAAATAGGTTATTTCATTATTATATGAAATACGAACAGAAGTGTAAATATAAATCGTAAGGTTAAACCAAGACTAAAAACCATCAATTGGTATTTTGTTTTATTTATTCATAGATCCATTGTTACTCTAAGAAAAGCAATAATATCAGTTCTACTATTAATACACAGTTTTACAACCCAAATAAGCTCTATGGTTGCAACAGTACCAGTAGCTCTAATGACGTGTAAATAGTTATTAATAAGTAGAAATATATTAATAATAAATAAATTTGTATTAATAATGATTCTATTAATGATAAAGTAATTAATAACATTAATAAATATATACTAATTTTACTATTAATATAATAATAATAATAATGTAATATTATTAAATTAATAACTATAATAATAATAATAATAAATATAAATAATAATAAAAGTGTTTAAATTTTAACTGATGAATAATAATAATTATAATAATACTAATAATACAATAATAATAATGTAATTAATAATAATATATATAATTAATAATAATAATAATAATAATAATATTCAATAATAATAGTATATAATAATAAGATAATACCAATAAGATAAATGATAATACAATTATTATTTTTTTCATCATTGTTATTTGTACTATTTATTTCTTCATATTGATTGCTCAATTTATTACAGAGAATTTATTAACTAAACAATAAAATAATATATAATAATAAATAAATATATTACATAGTGTTATATTAAGAATTTTTATAGTGTATAATACTATCACTGCTAATCTGTTCATATATGTATTTGTAGTAGTCTGTATCACAAGCTATATAATTTAATAACATTGCATGCAATAATACAGTTACTGTATAATTTTAGTTCCAAATATACAATTCTCTTTTAACATTGCAAATATACGTTTTCATTATTGAATACAGCAAATATTATTTGTATTCGTTTGAGAGGAAACAACTTTTCCTGTGAAGTTGTTCGTTATTATTATGCATACTATTGTATTTATATATTTATTATTATTATATTATTATATATTATTATTATTATTATTATTATTATTATTATTATTTATTTATTATTATTTTATTATTATTATTATTATTATTATTTTATATTTATTTACTCTATTTATTATTATTATTATTAATTTAAAGTAGCTTTATAATTGTACATTCATTTTTTTAGTATTATTAATAAGGTGTACCCCGGCATTGCTCGGGTCTGTTTGTCTCCCATCTATCCATATCTTTCCATCGATCTATCTATCTACTTATGATAATAATAACTGAGTTCAAGGGACAGGCTGCCAGGGTATATGTATATAGTTAGGCTTATATCGAAGTCTACCCGAAGGTCGGACAATTATCTCTCCTCCCTTAGGATGCCACTCCATCCATCTATTCTTTCACTCTATCTATCCACCCATCTTCATATTACGTCTATCTCTATCTATCGGACCATCTGTCTGTCCACCTGTATTTCTATTTATCCACATTTTTAGGCATCCATCTGTCTATACATCTATTTTTCTATTTTGCCATATTTTTATTAATCCATCTAGTTATTT
>WNGS01005997.1:13713477-13729283 GCA_020271785.1 Procambarus virginalis | reverse complement strand
ATGAAAGTTGTGTTGTTGTTAGCGGTGTTGGTAGTAGACGTAAAAACAGACGTGTTATTGATATCGGTGGTGGTAATAGATGTAGTGGTGGTGGTCATAATGTTGTAATGTTAGTAGTGCCGTTGGTAACAGAGTTTGTGTTTGCAGTTGTGATAACAGATAATGTTGTTGGTGGTAATAACAGGGGTTGGAAAAACTGGTGTTACAAAAGGTCTGGTTGAAGGAGGACCTCTAACAAATCGGCGGCTTCCTGTCCCCGTCCAAGTCACTCGATGGACGATGGCCTTTAGGTAAATTCAGGCAAATTATTAGTGGTGAGAGTTGCGATGATGGTGGTTGTGTTAGTGTTGAGCAGATGATCGTTGTGATTGTAGTGTAATAATTATAGTGGTGGGGACGGTGATTGTTGTAGAACTGGTGGAGGCACTGTAGGTACCCCCCATATTTGTAATTAGTTGGTTTTTAGTTTTTTTATACGAATCTTGGTATATTATGTAAACATGATTAATTGTAAACAGGTATCTAGTGGCCGTTCAATACGCACATTCTAGAGGTAGACAGGAGACATGAAATTCCAAAACAGCTATGTCCTTAAAGTGTTCGTAGGGTCGAGCTGCAGTTATGGCCATCGCCATAGCCTTTCCGACTATTGATCGTCTATTGCAATGACTCCAGGCCACTGCATTTCTTTTCTCATTTGATTATAATGAGTGATAAATGTTTGGTCCGATATTTTGTAACGTATTTCATTCCACATTGAGCCTTTAATATAAAGAAATCTTGAAATCCCCGGGCCCATCTGCGTGTCTTAACTCACGTTATTTCCACTCATTTACTGCAGCTCATGCTGAGCATTTTGTCTGCCTACTATTTCAACACCTCTTGGTCTTTTTTGTCTATATCATTTCTCTTTGATTATCTGTTCTTCAAGTGATTAAACGTTCATCTCCCCCGGTCTGTTCTCATTGCTCAATATTCTTATTTTCAGGATTAACTTGACAGTAATCCTCAGTACACTCTTGATTCTCATTTTTCTTTATGAGGTAGGGGATATCTACAAAAAGGTACTCTATTTATGCTTCACACTGTAACGCAGGTTGGACATGTTTTCTAAATGCAGTTTCAATCGCCGTTAAACCTGGAGCATACCTGGAGAGGTTTGGTTGCCTAGGTTTCGGATAAATCTCAGTTTAGTATATTTTGTTGACGTTTCTCAACATTTCATCTTACTTATACATTCCCGTAATTGTTTAACACGTTTTTTGACATTCCCATGTTCTTCTTTTCAAAAATATGTTGTAATACGTTTTTATTGCATGGACGGAAAGAATTAACATTATCTGTTGAACCAGTTTCCGTCTTCATTCCATCTGATACTCTGTCTTATTGCTGAGTAATGTACTTCCCACCCACCTGTAAACATACTTCTGTTCCATTATATACCGTACTGTCTTTCCAGTTATTTACTCCATAATTTCCATGCTAAATCAGCACAATGGTCACTTAATCCTACTGGTATTTGATTGATTATTTGTTATTATTTTCCTCATTCTAGATAGGTGTAAATCAATGTTGAGAAGACGCTTCCTCTCAACACTGTTGCGTGTTTCTGAAGGACTCTCCTATCTCTTTGGAACCTCCTAATTTTCTACTGAATTTAATAATCATAATCATAATTATAATATATTTTTATTTATTTAGTTTAGATACAATACAGAACATGTTAAAGTGCAATGATTTGAAATGGTTAGTCATTAATGTTAAATGATTTTCCTGCAAATACATGGATAGACTATTAAAATTGGAAAACAATAATACGTTATTTATATTTTCTCACATAGTCATTCATATTCTTAAAGAATGATAAGAATGCTAAAAAGTATCTACAACAGATTAACAATAATATATAAATGATACAATACCGGTTTAATAATAATAATTTATTATCAAACCGGCATTTGCATAAACCGGTATTAAACCGTTTTGTACACATTATATTGCAAAATTATTTTCAATCAACACGATGTAAACAATCACAAAGTGCAATAATCTGTAATAAGGAATATGTTCACATATATATATATATATATATATATATATATATATATATATATATATATATATATATATATATATATATATATATATAATGCATTACTGATATAACATAAAACGATGATTTGAAGGTGGTCCAAATCTCCAATCTTCATCTAATAGCTACTTGTTGCTTAAGCCGTCATGCCGTTACGCAAGTTTTCCAGCTTAGGTCTTCGGTTTTTGCCAGGAGCTAGGAAGCTTACTACAAATATTTTTGTGGTTTCCCATTTGTTAATTTTGGTTAGTTATAATCCATGTAGCTATTGGCTTCTGGTATTGATATCTACAAATAGTTCAACTCCTCAACCAATTCTGCTTCACTCCTTCCTCAAAATATGTTACCCCCCCCACTCCGTCAGTGCAACACTGCATCTGTTTTGACTGTTTTCATTCCCTCAATAGTTATGATGTCCAAACCACATATCAAAATATGAAGAGAAGACGACGTTTCGGTCCGTCCTGGACCATTATCATATCGAATGTGTACCTTCATTATCAAGGAAGATTGATTGAGCCATTTTCAAGCCTTAAGATCATTTTCAAGATCTTAAGATATTGGGTCTCAATCGTTGAAGTTTTATTTTACATAATTTATTTATTGGAGATTTCATCTGCATTTGTGTACCAATTTTCTTATATCATAGTATTTACTGTATCAGATTTGATCGTTCCTTCACTTGATTTTGGGTTTGAGGAGGGGAATGACCTAGGAAAATCCGGAAAACGTGAGAGGATTTGAAGGGAATCTTGAGTTATCAAATAGGTCCCTTATAAGTGTCATTAGACGAGAACTCTTTTATAAATTTAAAGACAGTAGAATAGTCATAACTGGAACTAGCAGGTCCATTGTTTATCACAATGAAATGTGAGAAGTAAAACATGTATATTGGGCAAGTAACAAAGTCAGTAGACTAAAAGACGCTGTCACAGCTCGAATAAGATTTGGCTACAAGTATCTGGCAGTTCGGCTTCTATAGGGATCTAAATGAAGTAGAGTATAAAGTGTGTGGACAAAGACAGGGACACAGACACTCGAGCACTCTATCTTGGATTGTAGTAAAATTTAGCCATTTAGAGATAAATCTAATCTCACGCTGTACGATATGGCAACCTATCTTATTACCAAGGATAAAATACCTGAAATCCTTGCACTGTATCCATATTTCGCTTACAGTAGATAAACGACATATGAGATTAAGAAACAAGTAGTGTAATGTGAAGACTAACAATAAACAGCAGCTCCCCAATGATTCTGTAATATCTCCATTGCTCAAACAATTATGTATTAGAGATGAGACCTACCATTAATGTATAATGACTTACTGTAAACATATAGCTCATGAAATAGAACATTCTCTATAACTGGCTTGCATTGTAACTATAAGGTGGGAAGGATAGATGAAATTGTTTATGTAATAATCTAAGATGTGGTCTGATAAAGACCTTTTGTGCCCTCTGTAATGCTTTTTGTGCTATTGCTCACAGGATGAGTATGGGGTGCAAACTAAATTTTAAATAAAGTTGGGTAAATTGTTAAGATTTCGGGTCAGGTTGGCAAGAGAAAAGATAACTTAGACGGTCAATAAGAATGTTCTTTAGTTGGATGGCATGAACTTTGAGGTTATAAATGGGAGGCAGGTTTGGGGTGGATTGTAAAAGATTGAGAAGAGCATGCATGGTGTTTGGTATTGAAACTAGTTTAGGTTTGAATCTTCTTCCTCTAATACACTTAATTTTTCTTCCTATTTTCATCTATTCATCCTTACCATACATCCTATTTTATCCAGTAATTCTTCACTTAATCTTTTAACTATCTGAACCCCCCATACCTTCATCGCCTCCCTCTTTCTCCGCTCTCTGAACCCTTTGCTTCATTATGTCCATCCCCGACTTCGTATCATTGAATTTCCATTGCCTACTGTTAGAGAGGCTAGCCCTTTGCCTCTACACTTTCTTGGATCTTATTAACAGTGAGTAGACTCACCTCTTCTGTCGAGGTGCGCAATGATAGAGCAACCTGTTCTCTCAACTACTACGACGGGGAGTTACATTATGGTGACAAACGTAACAAATGCAATGCATTGCGATGAGTAGCCCAAAAAAAAAAATCAACGTTTTCTATGCATCACTTGGTTAGGTTAGGTGGGTACTTGGGGTTCGTACACTTCTTGCTTGGTTAGAACGTTGAGTTTTGTTCGTTGTGGCAAATCGAGAGAACGGGGTGGTTAGAGGACCTTTTTTGTATGTCAACACTTGCGTTGGTCAATATAAGCGTGGTTCAGCACTTGTGTATGTCAACGCTTGCTTGGGTCAATGTCAATGCAGGTCAGTATTAGCTTATATGTGTTGATGTTACTCTGTATATGAGGTCACCAGCGTTGGTGTGTTCTAGAGTTAGAGTACGTCAACGTAAACATGTATGTCAGTGTTTGTGTTACTAGTAAGCGTCATGATTACTCTACGTCAGCATTAAAGTGGGTCAGCATTAGTAAGCGTCAGGGTTATTGTACTTCAGCGTTAATGTAGATCAGAGTTCTCCTGCAACCCGTTCTTTTGACTTGTCACAACGTATGAAATACAAAGTGCAAACCAAACCAGATACGCATGAACCTAACCCACCCACCTAACCTATTAATGCTCAGAAAACGTTTCTTGTTGTGAGCCGCTACTTTTTATAGTACTTTGCAGTTATAATTTTGGTACCTAACAAAAACTAACAAATGAGTTTTGTTAGTTGACAGGACGGGTTGATATTGCGTTGGAGGTGATAGGCGGCATGGGGTTACCTGTTTTCACGCCACTATGTTGTCAGTGTTGACACTGTGTTCCCAAGACTCTGGTATGGATGAAGTTGAACGGAGAACCTGGACTGAGAAGCTGGAAGTCCTCGTTCGCACGAGTGACTTAATTCTCGACTCGAGAAAAAGCAGCAGTAATCCAGTCAACTGCTTAGCTAAATGAACTATGGAGTTCAGTTCCTGAGCCCATTATGTGCTTTTGTAACCCTTTCCACCACCGACAACGGACTGGGTATGGGATGCATAATAAATAAATGAATGAATGAAAGAATGAATGAATGAAGAGAAAAGTGTGTGTGAACGATATTTATCCCCATTAAGAAGTGGCCAACTGGAGCCTCGGACCCATATAACCCCCCCCCCTTCCTATCATTCCAACATGTATCACCACGAGGTGATACACACACATACGCACGCAAACAACAAAGCCAAACAAAATACGTGTGTACAAACATTTTTTTTGTCTCTGCTTATATTTGTATCACGAGTACTGCAAACATTAAAAAAAACATTCGAAATATATATCACAGTCAATGAAATATACCTCTTTCCCCTTTTGTCAGCCATAAACAACGCGTATGCATATATAAATAAAAAAGAATATATGTGTATATAAATATCGTCTGTGTTTGAATTCTTTTTTCAATCGCAGGGAATCCTATGTATTTTTTGCGCCGATATACGGAGGAAAGTTTTAGCTAATGGACGCTTGACGATATATTATCAAATGTGGGGCTCGGTCAAGTTATTATTGAGAAATATTTGAGCAAGGGATTGGTGGAGCGAGGGAAGAACTATAGTGTAATTAGTAAGGAGGCGAAACCTTGCTTGATCTATGCCACGCGTGTCTCACAGACGCCACGGTGTAATTTCACACGACTTATGGCGAATTTTCGTGTCGGTGGTAAGGGGTTAACGATTGTGATGTGGGGAAAGACCAATAAGGTCGATGACAGCGACGGATTAGTAAAGAACAAATCCGACGAAGCTGAAAATTCCAACCCAGCACAAACCATACAAAATAGAGCCTTAAAAATGCCAACAATCACAAAAACATGACTGAGGTTCGAACGTTGGTAAATTACACCCATAATGGCAACTTGAGTCATTTTTTATGCACACACTCGCCCCCCTGACCTTGACATTCGTCTTTACTGACTCTCATAGCTCGTCAGAGTACTGGTATAGTGGAAGCAACAGACCATGTAAACCATGGTTATTCTACCGTAGAATCAAATGAAAAGAAAAACAGCATTATTCAAGCACCGAAACACTAACACGGAACTGGCAACGACGATAAACAATATTACTGCAGATAACGGTAAATCATTAATTAAAGTCACATTATGCAAAAAAATAATGTGACGTGTAAAAATAAGAAAATTTCCTAATTATAAAATAATATTTCAATAATGAAATACTTAAAATAATAATCAAGTGGTAATAAAAGGATTTAAGTAATCAATTATGAATTCAATTATATTCTTGGATGCATATTAATTGGAGTCTTTATTAACTTTAATCACGAACACATGTATTCAAATTGCAATTATGGAAAAACGAAAAGAAAAAAATGCTAATTGACATTTAAGATTCAGGTGAGACAATAGTGATTGTGGTTGGACCTAGGGAAAGGGGGGAGGGTGGTGATGCTGCTTTGGTCTAGTTTGTCATTTTTCATTAAGTGGTGGGGGTTAACCAGTGGTGGTGGTAATGGTAATGGTGGTTTATCCGAAGTGACGTTAGTAGCTTACTAGCGGTCGTGGTAGTTTATCAGGTGTGTTGGTAGTTTCCAGTTCTGGTGATGGTCAAGCCAGTGAGGCGGGTAAATCAGAAGTTATAAAATGTAGGAGACTTTGCTTTGGGGGATTTGTGACTTTTTAGTTTTCCATAATGGTTTGTATTTATACGTGTGTGTGTGTGTGTGTGTGTGTGTGTGTGTGTGTGTGTGTGTGTGTGTGTGTGTGTGTGTGTGTGTGTGTGTGTGTGTGTGTGAGTGTACTCACCTATTTGTACTTATCTATATGTGCTTGCGGGGGTTCAGCTCTGACTCTTTGGTCCTGCCTCTCAAACGTCAATCAACAGGTGTACAGGTTGCTGAGCCTACTGGGCACTATCATATCTACACTTACAACTGTGTATGGAGTCCGCCTCCACCTCATCACTTCTTAATGCATTCCATTGTCAATCACTCTGACACTAAAGAAGTTCTTTCGAATATCTCTGTGGCTCATTTGGGCACTCAATTTCTACCTGTGTCCCCTAGTGCGTGTGCTCCTTGTGTTAAATAGCCTGTCTTTATCTACCCTATCAATTCCTCTAAGTATCTTGTACGTAATGATCATGTCCACCCTAACTCCAGCGACGTGAGGCTTAATTCCCGTAGTCTCTCCTCGTAGCTCTTACTTCTCAGCCCGGGTACTTGTCTGGTGGCAAACCTTTGAACCTTTTCAAAGGTTCAAATGTTCAAAGGTGTGTGTGTGTGTGTGTGTGTGTGTATGTGTGTGTGTGTGTGTGTCTGTGTATGTGTGTGTCCTAAGTTCTGCCTTAATGAAATCTTCGAAAATAGGACACTAAAGTTATCAATCAGAAGGTGCTAGAGAGCATACCTGAAGCTGTTCAGAATCCGGCAAGTTTTGTTTGATTAAAGTTGTAATACCAATCTTATGCGAATTATTTTTGTATGTATAATACGAAGATATATATTTGATCTATGACATATTTTTCTATCTATTAATGTTTAACGTACAATTCGAAGATATGTGTTTATCGTAAAAAGCAGCAGAACATTTTCAGTATATATGTATATAAACATATAGACATATGTAAGTGATACAATATTCATATATTGTATCAATATAAGTTTACATATTCATATGCAAATACATGTAGAGAGCTAATACAGAAAATAGTGCAATTAAATTAAATTAAATTAAACAAATTATTCAGGAAAAGTACATAGATAGTTGATTTACAAACATAATGTTGGATTTATAGATAGAGCTAGTACATACAATACCTAAAGCCACTAATACGCATAGCGTTTCGGGCAATATTCACTAAGGAGCAACTCTCCCACAGCTCGAGGTCAGAGCCATAGAAACAATAGTTTATTCAACAACGAGGGCGTGAAAGAGGCCATCAAGGGACCCCAGTGTAGTGGGTTTGCAATAGACTCGCCACATGGAGCGCCGAAAATCCCAACCCCATCACAACCCTCGTTTAGTAATCCTTTCTTTCTTCGGCTTGTTGCTGGCGCGAATTAAGAATGATTTATTTTACACCTGTGCTGGGAGCGTGCTGGAACAGTGCTGGAACAATGGGTTCAAGCCATAACCATCCAGCACGCAAGGGCAAACTCCACCATTCCAGCCAGGCGGAGGCAGCCTACTGACAGCATGTAGATTTCCATTACCATGACACCCCAATGTTACCCCGAGCGGGCGACACTACAATAATCTGAAAATACTCCCACTACCGCTCCCGGCGCTGGCCATTGCTACGGGCTTCTAATCGACACCGGCCCCGTTCCCTGAGCCTTACATATCATTTATAGAGGCTTTATATTTGCCTAAGCCTGAGGAACGAGGGCCCTGGGACCCATGGCTGGAGGTGGAGCGGAGGGAGAGTCAAAGAAGGAAACGGCGGCCCCTGTCTTCCCCAGCCAAACAACAATTTATCTGTTATTGCTTCACCTCTTTGCAACAAATCCTTGTGGTGCAACAGCCGCCACGACCTCCATCTCCTCGTAAACGCATCGAACTCAATTCCCAGGACTTGAATCTCTGCATTTTGCCTGGTGGTCGCTGGAGAGCATCAGGGCGTTTGGGAGGAGAAATAGAGAGACAAGAAACAAGGAGAGAGAATGAGGGAGAGAGAGAGAGAGAGGAGGGAGGGGGAAGCGAGGGAAAGTGGGTGGAAAGCTAAACTCGAATGGGGAAGAGAAAGAAAACGAGGGATTGAAAGGGTAGGGAGGGAATGTAAGGCGTGCAAAGAAAAGGAGGTAAGAAAGGGGTGTAGCGATGCTCGCCTACATCCCACGAACAAGTCATCAAATATTCACGTTGTGAGAGCTCTCCCGAGCCATCTAGGAGCTCCAGCAGAAGGCGCAGTCCTCCTACCGCTGTGGCGCATGATAACTGGCAGAGGACGGTGCTATGGGGGCCAATACGTACTCGGAGAGGAGGTCTGGTCACGATGTTTGAAAACTGTCCCAGGGGACGCCAACGGCGGGAGGCAGAGGCAAGAGACAGGAGAGACATAACACTATTAGAAATAAACGAAACAACGCTTGCTTGGTGGAGTAGGTATCCACGCTTGCAGTTGATCTCTGTTTCGCACGCTCTCTCTCTCTCTCTCCTCTCTCTCTCTCTCTCTCATCTACATCTCTCCTCTCTCCTCTCGTCTCTCTCTCTCTCTCTCTCTCTCTGCTCCTGCTTATCTCTCTCTCCTCATCTCCTCTCTCGTCCCCATCCCTCCTCTCTCTCTCTCCTTCCTGCCTCCTTCGCTATTCTTGCTCCTCTTTGATTTTGTCGGCCAGAAAAAGGAGGAGGAGCAAACTTAACGGGTCATATCATGGAAACCTTAAGAAACACCGCCCTCGTCCGGGCTATTAGTAAAGAAGGTTTCTCGGCAAGCGATCAAGTGCAATAATTCTAACATAAATCAATATTGCCTAAAGTGCTCCCCGGATCAGAAGATGTAAAGCATTGTGCCCAATAGCCTGTAATAGGAGCTGATCGCTTGTAACCTTTGGAGCCAATTTTTGTAAGCGCAATCTACCTATTTGTCTCTCAAATAAGTTATTGCCTCATAATCTTCCTGCCACGTACATCAGTTTTGTAATCATTATATTTTTGTCCTAATGCAGAGTAAAGCTAGCTATTGGCACAGAGGCTGGATATTAGATGAATAACTATTGGACATGAAGGTCGAATACATTATGCAGTGATTTTATATATTTTGGCTCAATTACCCCTCTCCTCTCTTCTCCTCTCTCATTCACGTCCTCTCTCTGCTCTCTCTTCTATCTCTCTCTGTCTGTCGTCCTCTCCTCTCTCATCTCTTCTCTCCTCTCTCTCTTCCACCTCGTTCATTCTCTCTTCTCTCTCTCTCTCTGTCTCTCTTCTATCCTCTCCTCCTTCTCTCTACTATCTTGCTTCTCTCTCTCTCTTTCTTTCTGTTCTCCGTGAATGTGTATGTGTCTTGTGCAGCGTTAAGGCTGTGCGTGCTGTGCGCTGGTAATTATGCAAGTGGTGAGAATGATCCTTCCCTTTCTTATTTCATTGAGCTTGCTGAATAAGGCTTAGCTCGGTATTCGCAAATTTTGTTTTTGAGAAGTGCGAGATTACATCTCTGAATTCAGCCTGCATCTGGGGATACAATTTTGGAACCCGTTTCTAGAGTGATCTCTTGCACCACAAACCCCTTACGAATTTGAATATATTTCATTTGGAATTGGAAATGAATTGGTCTCCTCTACTTCCTCTCATTGTGCATTTGACTTGCATATTACTCTTCCAAAGATGACCGATTCGAATGATCTCTCTCTCCGTCTAATTTCTGTTTCATTTTCTATTGTGTAGACCCCCCCTCTCGTCGTTGTGGTCCCAACCCTGTTGGACCTTCCTCTGTTATAGTACCACCCTGTGTGACCTCTACTCTGTCCTGGTGACGCTGGTCTGTTCTGGTACTGTATATTCTGACTCTCTTCAGGTCCCGTTTATTGTGTGACCTCTCCCCTGTTCTGGTCTCACCCTTGTTGACCTCTCTTCTGTTCTGGCTACCCCTTGTTTGAAATCTCTCTGTTTTGGTCCCACCCATGTGTGACCCTCTCCTTCTTTTCTTGTTCCACTCTTGTGTGACCTCTCCTCCTCGTTCAACCACCCTTGTGGGATTTGTAGTCTTTTCTCAATCCATAATGACCCTCGTCCAGATCCGATCCTTTACGTGACCCTTCTTCCTTCCTTGTCTCACAAACTTTATCAATTTACAGTATTTATGCTGTATGTGACTTGTGAAGCAGTCATGGCCCTCCTGACGTTCCTGGCACCCTGCTACGTTCCCGGCCCTTAGGTTCCATCCTGTCCTTCGTACTCCGTTCTGGTCCTCCTATTCACTCACAGGGCCCCATGCTCCGTTTGTGTCCCTCCTACTCTGTTCCTGGCCCCTGGTGCTCCACTCTTAATCCCTGCTTCGTTCTGACCTCCCATTTCCTTCTGAACCCCTCGCTTCGTTCTGAAACCACTCCCTCGATGTGATCCTCTTGCTTCCTTCTGAACCTCTGCTCCTCTTTTCAGTTTCACCATACCTTCTTGTTTCTGACTGCTTGCGTCTCTACGCTGTCTTTAAACAGGGGGCGACTGTTTTTTAATTCTGCCATTCTGGAAGAAAAGACGTTGAATTTTTATGCATGTATGTATTTAAAGCGTTACTATAAGGTGATATAAAACCACAATAAATATAGTTGATACATAGACGATACACGTCACTCGCAGTTGCAGAAGAAAACGTTTGATAGAAATACGAGTGTTGGAGCATAAATTCGCGATAGTTTCCAGATTACTAATATAAATTGGAAGACTTAATTTGATTGTGATATGCTGCGATAATGTCAGTGACATGCATTCCCCACTGCAGACACGAAGTCTACTATCACTGTACACTTGCCAGATGTCCCATAGTAACGAGGATCTTTGCAGGTAATATAAAGCTAGTTAGTTTTGAGGGTGAAGGTAGGAAATCTCTTTGCGAAGACAATGGATTCAGATTTAGTTTATATTAAATATCATTATTGCAAATGACTCACAAGAACGAACTTAGGTTTCATGATACATTTACAAAAAATATTACAGATGGTAAGCTCCTGATAACTTTTACGTAGTAATGAATGAAGAAAGAAAAACTTAGAAATTCTTTTAAATCCTTTGTTATTTGGAATAAGAAGAACAGCCGCTCTCTAATTTACCAGAAGAACCCATTAATGACAAAAATATATTATTTATATATAGGTCACCATTCTTACAAGCAAACTGCTCGTGTGTACTACACACAGGATTTCTCTTATTGAGGCTAAAAATAAATGGCTAAGAATGAGTTCTAAACTAAGAAGTACCACTTAACAAGAGAAGTTGGTAAAAATTAAAAAACACTAATAAAAACTTTTTAAGACACATTAATTTGATACATTAACATTTTAATTCCTTTATTCCATAATATGAAAATGTTCTTTGTAGAATGAGTAAATAAGCTAGGATAAAGTGAAATTACTTAAAATGTATTTTTTTATTAATCAGGATAACTATAATTTGTAAAAACAACTGATCAAATGATTTGAAATGAAAAGCAAGCGTCACAAATGTTACTGTAACAGTGTCTAAATTATTTTATATTGTGCATGCAAACAGAATAAATGAAATATTTAAATAATATATAACACACAGGAAACGTAAACCAGACACCAACACCACACAAAATAATAAAAATAATAAATTTAATTTATAGCTTATAATATTGATAATACAATAGAAATGAACACACATACAGCAACCCAAAACCAATATAACATACATATTTAATATACAATAAAAATCTGTAATAATAACAAAGTATGTTATACTTACTCCGAATAACAGCGTACTACCTTCTACTACTTCCATCATTTAACCCCCAAACTGAAACCTTCCCCCTTAGGACTAACAACCAAACATCCCACTTCTGTCCCTCTCCCAGTAGCCCTCCCTACCCGTCCCTCCGACCTCCCGTGCTCCCCTCGGTCCAATCTAACCCCGACGAACCTCCGTCTACTACTACCTGGACATCGTCCAGCGTTATATGCTTTCTTGTTTACATAAACCTAAACATTTCTATTCACGTGTTAGAAACTAAAAAACAGCAAATAAATGAAATTAGTATTACCAATGAAAGCGGTCAAGATTGATTACAAAAATTCTTGTGTCAAAGAGATCAATATAACACCCCAAAAAAATGTAATGTGCATCTTAAGACTAATACAAACTCAAAGAAAGATAAATTCAAATACTATATATATAAGCATACAAAAAATGTACACAATAAAAAGAGTAATGTCAAAGAGGGTTCGTAAATATAGGAAATATATAATACCAAGACGAACAGGATGAGCAGCTTTGAAGCCGACGATAAGTAAGAGCTTACGAGAATAATCGTTAAATACGAGCATGCGTACTAAGCAGACGAAGCGATATGTATACGAGAGGAGAGAACAGAGAGATAAGAAGAAGAGCGATAATAAGGATGAGAGTGTGGGCTCCTTCTCACAAGCGGCAGCCTTCCAACCCTTCTGAGTTTATGTGTCTGGCTGTGTCGACAAACCCCTGCATTCTCAATCACTGTGATAATTTCTCGCTAATTACTGCGTGTGTTGGTGGGGAGATTGAGGGGGGGGGATGGATATGTGGTGGTGTGGGGTGTGTGTGTGTGTGTGTGTGTGTGTGCTGTTGTTGTGTGTGTTTGGGTGTGTGGTGTTGGTGTGTGTGTGTATGGGTGGTGGCGGAAGTGAGTATGTTTGTGTCTGAGGTGGGTGTTTGTGTGTGGGTGTGTGTGTTGTTTGATGTGTGTGTGTGTAGTGGTGTGAGTTGAAGCTTAACCCCATCACAAGCAACAACTTGTCGTGATTTACACACACACAACCACACACCGCTTAGTAGTGTCAATATTGGTTGGACCCAAATGGAATGCATGAGGGCAGGATGTTGGTTGAGGCTGACTCCATACCACAGTTTCAAATTGTAATATTACAGAGCCCAGTAGACTCAGTAACCTGTAAACACCTGTTGATTGACAGGTTGGAGAGGCGGGGACCAAAGAGCCAGATCTCAACCCCCCGCAAGCACAAATAGGTGAGTACACTACCACATACCCCACCACAATACCAAACTACCACACACACATCCACACACACACACACACACACACACACCACACACACACATCACACACACGCACACTGCCACACGAAATAAACTGACGTCCTGTACCAAACATTATCAGTAGTAAAAAACGTCCGATGACTTACTAAAAGAGTCATTATGTAAATTAAACCCGTTTTAAATCTAGATTATTTCGGCAACGAATAATTTCCCTCCGAGGAAGCGTGAGTGAGGTAAACGGGGGCGAAGGCATTATCCCAGGTATGACTCGACATCTATTCGCTTAACGCTTCCCCTCCCTGTTCTTTCTCACCCTCTCTATGCTTCGCTTATAATCCCATCTAAAAATCCCTCTTATATCCGAGGTAGAATTGAGAGCATCCCTCGCGCCATTGTGATGGGGTATCGGCGCACCTGTGATTCAGGTTGTGTAAGTGATCAGGCACTGTAGGACTCCTGTTCACAGGGGGGGGGAGGGTGAGTATCACCCGCATAGGCTACCTAACTCCGCTCTAATCTTCGTGGCTAAATCAATGGGGAAGGAGACGGACAAGCAGTTCATGAGAATGCTTTATAAATATTTTTAACAACAGAATGCTGACGCTAACTAGTATATCACTTAACATGTTCTTTCTCCTATGTCACATATTTATAATAGATCCCATATGAAATCAAGTATAGTATATATATAATATATATTCATACATATATATAATATATATATATCTATATATACTATCTATCTACTATATGTAATCCATCTATATATACTCTTCTATCCTATCTCTATTCTATATATCTCTCGCTCCTCTCTCTCCTCTCTCTCTCTACCCTTTCTGGACCACATCTCGACGCGGTTGCTTCCGGCTTCCTCCCCCGACTCCTTTTCTCATCTTTCTCCTCCTGTTCCTCCATCTTCACTTGTAGACGAATTAAAAAAGTAGAACCTAATCTTTATCCGACCCCCTCTAAAGTTACTATATCGCCGTAATGGCTTTTCGCTTTCCCCCTGATAATTCTTCTTCCCTACCCAAGTTTATTTGGTCACTTACAATGGTTCGAATATGAATTCGAAAGATGAATTTACACCAATACTCGAAGAACAGATCTTGGAAGCAAAAAATTTAATGAGTACACTAGAGCCAGGAAATAACGTAAGAACAGATGGAAAATTAAAGAACCTATCAAAAACAGACAAAATTTAAGTAATTATAAGCCACTAGAATGGGCAGTAGATAACAGTGGTTCATAAGGGGCCACTCAAGCACTGCAATCAAAACCAAAAGGCAAATTCAGTACAAATAATCCAAGGGTGTGTGAAGTAATTAATTTGCGGATTTGAGGAAGCCTTTAAAAAATAACAAAAAAAAAACCCCAAAATTTTTTTAACGGAACTAGTTGAACTAGATCCTTACCAAATGAATAGAGATGAAAAATATAGAATTGCGATAAAGAAGAGAAGTAATAAGCTTGAAGTGAAATCGAAACCTCACCCGAATATTGACAAAGAGAAAGGATAAAGCTTTCCCACTGAGACAAGCCCTGCTTGCCTATTCAACTCATCATTGTAAAAGAATGTATGGTCAGATGTATGAGAAAATAACAAGTGTAAATGCTTAAAAAAAGACAAAATACAACAAAAGCCTAGTGGACTATCGCTTGGAATCACTTGAAAGTATTCCCTTTAAAAAACTTTAATTGACACTAAACAAAGAATAATGCCATATCTAAGAACAAGACTTTGAATTCTAGAACATTTAGGCCTGCCTCTCAATTCCAATATGGTTTGCTATATGCGAGTTACGGCTTTGTTCCCCCGCATCCGCTTAGCCTTTTAGAGGTTCCAGAAAAATTCCCAAATGCCCCGCATTCTGCCCACCCAACACCAGTACCTCCAGAATCAATACTAGAAGAGAGAAAGTGATGACCCTCATTACTTTTGAGGTTAAAGTGATGAGTTATCCTCATCAAGTTCACAAGGTTCGGTATTAGATCTCTTCTC
>WNGS01005997.1:13688851-13702056 GCA_020271785.1 Procambarus virginalis | reverse complement strand
ATCGCCGGAGATAACAATTAACGACGACATGATAAGCAAGTGCTTCCAACCCCTACCTTCCTCTTTCCTATCGTGTCTCCACCCCCACCACCCTTCATCCCATCCCATTCCCTCCTCCTACTTCCCTCATCCTTCCATCTCTCCGACTATCCCACTTTTCTACGTCTCTTCCTCCCTTCGATCCTCACATCCTTCCTTCCTCACTCTTGTCATCCATTCTGTCTCTTCCCCTTCCTCCCTCCCTTCCTCACTCCCTCCTTCCTTCCTTCCTTCTTTCCTTCCTTCCTTTCTCCTCTTTCCTTCACTCACTCCATCCGTTTTTTTCATCCATCTATTCCAATCTAATTCTCTTCCTCCCTTTCTTCGTCCAGCCCCTCCATCACTCCCTCCCACCCTTCCCTTCCTCCCTCACTCACTGCGTCCTTCTTTCCCTCCCTATCTACATCCCTCCCTCAAACCCCCCCCCCCCAACATACAACATTCAGCAGCTGGAATGAAAGGGTCTTATCAATTCGAAGACGACCTACCGGCTACACAATGATTTACAACTATTGCTGAAGCCACGCAGACACAAAATAAAACCTAGCCTTCGTGACAGGAAACGTTACCCAGCAGATTTCGTGACAGAAAACGTTATACAGCAGACTTTCTGACAGAAAACGTTACACGGCAGACTTTCTGACAGAAAACGTTACGTAGCAGACTTCATGTTAGAAAACGCTGCGCAACAGACTTCACGAGTTAAGCCTCACGTCACTGGAAGAGAAAGGAAGCCTAATAGACATGATCACTATATACAAAATTCTAAGGGGTAATATACAATATAAACGGCTAAACTATTTAACATATATAGTATAGGACACAAGGGGATCTTTTCTATAAGCTACTTAGCAATTCAAATGGTCGTAATATAAGAGGATAAATAGAAAAAATAAAAATTTAAGCTTTCAGTGAGGGAGAGATTGGGCTTCCAAGAACTGGCAAACGTAACTGAACAAACAAAGTTATATTTCTTCTGGGATGCGTGTGATTCCTTATACTCACCTTAGAGACCAGGCCTTTTAAATAACAATATTAATAATAATGGTAATTAAAAATAAATACAAATAATGATGGAAATAATAAATAAACAATGCCTTCTTAAAAACAAGACTTCTTAATTGACGAAACCTTCCACGCTATTCACAATCATTTTTACTGTGAACACGCCAGAGAAGCAAGTGTACCTGGGAGTCTATGTGATCGAAAAAAAACTGTGATCGAGTAAGGGGGATCGAAACACCTCTGTGATCGTTCCAAGAAGTAGTTTGATTGAGCTCTGACAAGATCATTTAATTAATTCCAAAAACCTGAACAAATGATTGCACACAGCGATTTATATGATGCATGAAGAAGAATAATTAAAATCGCCACCAAGAAGCTCTCAAAACTATAATATCTTTGGGAAATGAGTAATTATCAAAAGAAGGCGTCAAGCCGAGAAGACTATGTAGCTATCTTAAGGAAGACATTGGCCAGTTGCTGTTGGCACCCTGTTAGATCGACTCAAATGATGGTTATCTTATGATAGCACAAAATATACACCCCCTATTATAAGGCTTTACGAATTCATTACTTAGTAAATTAGGTATAGAGAAGGATGAACATTTGTTCTTCACAAAACATGTTCAATTAGAACCAACTAAATGCCCCGGAAAATGTTCATGAGTGTGTGTGTAACAAAAATTCACCATCATCACCTGGACTCAGAGGTGTAAGACTCATTTACACTTAGGATTTGGCACATTAGATCAAGTATGAATCTTCCTGTTAGATGAATAATGCACCAAGCATGATGACCGGTTGTAGGCCACCAGATAGACGTTCCCATAGCACAAACAGAACAATTTCAACGTTCATATAATCCAAAATACAAAAGATTATAGAACTAATTCTGGCAACACGTTGACAACCAAACAATACAGCCAGTTTAAGAATTCAAACGTCTTTGTAAGTGAATGTTTAATAAAAAAAAACTATTCAATAGATTTAAACTATTCCCACACTACTAGAGAAAACTGTACAAAAAATTAGTTATTGTTTCCTGTTGTCGAGAACAGGAAGCTTGTACTTAGGCTTATCAAGGTTTCCTTTGGCCGTCTACTGACCTTTCCCAGGATGCTAACCACAACAGCTGCCTAACTCCTGGGTACATATTTACTAATAGACGAAAACGTACCCAAAAGTCTTTGTCCAACTTGGAGAACGAACCCAAAACTCTTCAGTTGCCAGCCATTTACGTAGACTACCTTGCTACAGCAATTGCAACATCCAAAATAAAAAATATCATAATGAAAGAAAATATATATATATATATATTGCAATAATTATTATTGCTTGCAATGTTTCAAATTTTTGTACACATCATTAATGTCACTGTTAGCTGTTACGAAATTAGTAATGCTCATTTTCTGTTGCAATATGAAGCAGTACATGTGAAGTCCTGTCTTGCAACATAAAAATGTGGCATCATTTTTCCCTCCTCCCTCTTCCCCTCCCCCCCCCCCTTCCCAGTACAATACCAGTACCAGCTTCCGCTGATCCTTGCCTATAGACCGCCCGCCCCCCGGGGGCTGGTGAGACAGGCATGAGAATACCAATATTATGTGCGTGTCTTCCATGGTTGCCACACCACAACAAAAGGACTTCCAACACCTTCCTCTTTAGTTCCATAATC
Source organism: Procambarus virginalis (assembly GCA_020271785.1). Classification (NCBI taxonomy): domain Eukaryota; kingdom Metazoa; phylum Arthropoda; class Malacostraca; order Decapoda; family Cambaridae; genus Procambarus; species Procambarus virginalis. The sequence goes on along the minus strand of WNGS01005997.1, from coordinate 13,699,340 downwards.
AACGTTAACTTCACACTCAATTCCACTTTTACCAATCTCTTCACTTTCTTCTCACTCTCACTCTCTCTCTCTCTATTCTATCCCCAAATCGTCCTCATCATTCTCTACCTTCTCTGGTCAAGTGTTTCTCATTATGTGCCAATATTTGCTATCCTCATTGCTCTACTATCTCTACTTCTCTCTTCTGTTTACCCGTCCCCTCATCTCTTACTCCTTCTTTCTTCTTAATCTTCTATCCTGTTTTCTCATCCTCAATCTCCCTCTTTCCCTCTCCCTTTCTTCTTCTTATTTAACTTACTTGCCCTCCACTTCTAACTCTCATTTCTCCTCACTTCAATTTCCGTCGCCTTTCCTCTCCTCGAACTCCTAAAACCACCCTTGTTCCTCTTCCTCGCCCCCGAGACCTCCTAACAAACTATTATGAATACCATAGGCGCGCCAATGGCCTCAGTTAACCCGACAATTATGGCTGTGCCTCTCGTTCGTGTAAGTTAAATTTGACAACTTCCACTTAAGCAAACTCTCATTTTCGAGCCTTAGGGACCTGGACCCGGCCATCCTAGGAGCCATTGGCCGTGTGCAAACCAGTCCAAACGGCGCTAACGGAAATACGGCAGGAGATCTATATATATATATATATATATATATATATATATATATATATATATATATATATATATATATATATATATATATACACTCTGTCAGCTAACCAACTCCCTCCCCCAACCACCACTCTCGTTCGTCATTTACATTGACATTTGAGTGCCATATGTGGCAGCGCCTCCTTTTGCGATGCACTTGATGTCTATCTTGGCTTGAAGTAATCATTTTTAATACTATTGCATGTATTGCAATAGTGTATTCTTTGGAAGGAGTGTGTATTCTTTGCTTAGGAGTGTGAGGTAGTAGGTGAGAAGGGTTGGAATGCGTGTGAAGGATTTTAAATGCTCCTCACTTTACTAATGAGAATCTCCATTTGTATGTGTGTGTGTGTGTCAGTGTCCTCTCTGAACCTGTTGCAGACGAGGATGAAAACTGAGAGATAGGTAAAGGAAGAGAAAGAATTTACCAATTCAAAATTGTGCTCCAGAATCCTATCTCTCTCACTTTATCCTGACAAATACTCAACTCGTAATGAGAAAATGGGTGAGTACGGAAGTGGGTAGGAAGGTAAGGAAAGATGGGAGGTGAGAGGAGAAGTAAGGCGTACTTACAGAAAGTAGAAGGAGAGTTGTTTCAAAGTGTTGTGTTGCAGTTACATGTAATTAAGCTTCCTTTTGGAGTGAAGTTTACCTAGGAATTAGGAAGGGAATGCCAGAAAGTGGTGCTAGAATGATAAATATTTAAGTGAAGATTGTCTGTTTGTGCATTTTGGTGGTAATTTGAGAGCAAGATAAATGTATATCTTTTATTCAACTGGACCATCAGACTCTTAAACCTCAGACTACAGTTCTAAGTACTAAGCCAACTGCACCCACAATAAGGAAGGATTCTAGAGACATCTATCTGCTGTCCAACGGTAACTTTAGACCTTCCCTGGGGTGCCACTTTCGGATGAACGTGTTAAATGATCCATGTTTTAGCCATATAAATTGTTAACCACCATGTTGTGGAAAATAACATTTCATTCATCTGGAAGAGAAATGGAAAGGAAAAGGGGTAACAATGGTGGGAAAGAAAGGGAGTGAGGAGGGAGAAATGGAGAGTGGTGGAGAAAAGGCAGGTGATAGGGGATAAAGCAAACCCAGCCACCGGCGGGTACCCCTTCACTCATTTTGGTTTACGTGCCAAAGCAAAGGATCAAATGGTAGTGACAAATGAGACAGTGTATACTCACACACCAGAGGCCGCTCCTGGCGCTGTCCCAACCTGAAATAGCAGAAACAATATAAGCGAAAACGGAAATTTGAAAAACAAAAAGTTACAGTGAGGTCTCAATCGATTCAATCGTTTAAAAAACTGCAGCGTCTGTGCGACATATGCAGAAAATGGTAGAACGAGTGAGAAAAACAGCTTTCAGATAATAACGCCAATATTAATTTTGTCATATTAAAACAATAACAATAACAATACTTTTTTAAATATGGCTATATTGAGGGCATTTATTCTTATGACGTAATGAATGCAACCATTATGAAAAAAAAAGAATATAATTCATTCCATATCACTGAAAATACACTATGTGTATTGTAGATACATTGGTACAATTTGCAGATATATATACAAATACATAAGTATTCAGGCATACTGCATATGTGCATACATTTTTTTGTACATTAAAACGAATTCACTTTGACGAAAACTTGAAATATAGGGAATCTTATTGAGACTAAACATTGGACCTAGAATTTTTGTTTCTCTTCCTATTTCAGTTTATGTACTTACATAAAATATAAAATATATTCACACATAACAAGTTTGCATACTTGTGTCTGTGTGAGAACACTTAATCAAAACAAGGTATCTTGTTTCATATAGGGTTTCCTTTGGTATTTGAAATTATTTCAATAACTGATGATTTGTTATAGATTACAAAATAATCTAGAAAATATCACACATTTTAAACATACTAGGTAATGCTCAGGTTCTGAATCTCACATGAATGTAAATACCAGAATTAAAATAGTTTTTGGGATTATTCACACAATGGATAGGTCACAATGAATTCACAGAAGGCACATGTCCATCCATCATTTGTATCGTAAATATTAAATAAAAAATGTAGTCACAGAACTAACATAAAATCTTGTCATTTGCCCTCTCAATCTTTCCTGCAATTTATTTGACAAAATATGGTTGTAGCTTAAAACTTCTAGGCCTCTCAGTTATTGCTTCTAGGACTAGTGTTAAAGATATTATCATAAATAAATCTTATTTTTATACAGTTATGTTTCTGTCCATGATTGATTTGAATAATGGCTACATTTTAACATTGTTTTAATCATTAGGTCGAGAGGGATATCGAAGGCCAGGTAGGATAAAGGTCAAGTGAACAGACCTCTCTAGCGTCATGAATCATAATCAAACTTTTCAACCGGCAAATATTCGTTCATCTCACCATTCTCCAATCATTACCTCAAGGTCTCTCTCTTCAGAGACGTAAAGCAGTATGGCTCGTGACTGTACAACTATCATCCTTTAATAATATTTTGCTCTAATAAGGACTTGGATTATACAGGTAAATTTAATAGCATCACAGTTACAGAATGGACAAACATTCCCGAAAATATTCATCGAAGCATGGTAAAGTTAATCAAATATTAGGAGCCGTAAGACAAATAGAACAATTTTGCTTATAATCTCAAAACAGACGTAGGAAAAATATTATCCAATTTACAATGGATGTAAGGTAGTTGCAAGGGGAAGATAAAACAAGGTCTTGAAGCTGTCAAAACAACGTCAGATCACTTAAAGAAGTATAGGTATTGAAAAAAAATCCTATAGAAGAAAGAGATGTAAACAAATCATAGACGAGTAGAATATAGTACATCTTGCATTATTGAAGTAAGCTATTTACATACAAGAAATGAATTTGGTAAGAATACACCAGAAGGCCCACTGCAGTGTTCATTGTTTCTTATGTTCACACGTTCACCTATAATACATCAATAAATATTTAACTCCCATCTATTCCACTACTGCTAGATTCCAGAAGAATCTGAGCAAAATTCTTCCTTCATTTATCTTCGTCCTTTGCCTCCTACTTGGAGCCCTATTTCTCCTTCTAAAAATTAATTCGTAAACAACACTATCGAGTTTCAGAAATGACCCTATACTTCTTACTCTTAATACTTGATTTTAAAGGTACATTAGCACAGTCTTCCTTACTCCCCCCCACTCCCCCCTCATGTAATACATGTGCATCCGTCAGCCTTTCTTCTACCTCACTCCCTCACTCTTTCATCAAATTGAACTTTATTATGCCCCATTCACTTTTGCCGAGTCTCCTTCCCAATTACCGCAAACAACGTCATATAATACACTCGGCGATCATTGTTCATTCACCTACATTAACACTCAAAAACAAAATTTACCACTACAAGCATTGTACATAGTTTACGCCACGACCATCTACATTCATTTGCCCTCAAATGTGTGTTTAAAAAGACCATCTTTATCCATTCATCAATCTTCCTTGCCCTATTTGGTCTCCTCTCACCGCGTTCTTCTCTGCATCCCCTCGTTCTCTTGCCCTACGTTCTTCATCTCCCCATGTTTTCCCTGTCCAATCGTGTTCTTCACCTATCCTTGTCTCACCCTCCTTCGTGTTCTTCACCTCTCCTCGTTCCTTGAAAGGGAGCTGTGTAGCAGTTCTGGCCCCCGGAGGGTTAGACACCCCCGGGCTGCTCACTCGGACAGCGCCCGAAGCAGGCGATAACTCCGGCCTTCAGCCCAGATCCCTTGGTGGGTAGGGGAAGGCTGGGGGAGTGCAGTGGAAGGAGAGAAGGGGTGGGTAGTGGGGAAGAGGGAGTGGAAAGAAATGGGTATTGGGGGATTTTAGGAAAGAGAGGATTTGAGGAGTGAAGTACGAAGGAAAGAAACGTTGGAGAGAGAGAGAGAGGGGGGATGACAATGAGCAGTTGCAGGAAATGTCAAGCGTAGGAACTAATGTTCGACCCTTCAGGCACATATAAATTAGTGCAGACAGAAAGAGAGAAAAATAAAGTCGGATATGAGAATGTAAAATATTACTTTCAGTGGTACTTCTAGAAACATTATCCGGACAGAGGAAAGACAAAAGATGCAGGCACGCAGGACTGCCGTTTTTAAATAAGCATAAATACAATCGGAATTGTGGAATTCTGATCTCTAGTACTGTTACAATTCTAATGTTACTAGCACAACTACGGAAGTCACTAGCAATACTAATGTTACTGGAGCTACAACTGCAGCGATGCTACTTTTGTCCCCCACTAGTATTTTGGCAAAAGTATTTTTGCCCCAAAAGTACAATTCGTGGGTGGTCTTGTGAACTGTATTATTATTGTTATGAGAAAGGCATTATGGTGGAAGAGGAATTTTAATGAGATAACGCTTTGCTTATAAGAGATAATGATGTAAAGTTAATGGGCTTCTGGCAAGTTACATAACAGACAGGTAATAAACAAAGGTAATATAGAAAGTCTCTTGTTAATTAACGTTTACCTGGAAGCGACGTTCCAATGTTGCAGTGGTATTTCATAAATAGGGTGCATAACAGCCTCAACTTGTGTCTACTCAGAAACAATTTAACAAAGAGTAAAGCAATATTAAATGAACCACTGATTTTGCTCGTACTACGGCAGCTGACGAGGGTTGCCACTAGGTATTGTCTTTTGTTAGTCACCAACGATCAGTACCATTTGGATATCTTTCTAGGACACGATACGTGAATGTTTGTGTGCGTGGATAACACATTTGTTTTGGGGGATATTAGAATGTGCCTCTCATACTTGCTCTCACAAATAAGTTTTTAAATATTTATCCATTAGTCTCAGAAGGAGCGTATTGTATCTGTGGCTACGGCCTCATAGGGTTATATTACTCAAATAGACTGTTACAGTGTTGAAGATGCTCCTTCTTATTCTTGAGTTACGTCTTTCCTGGAGTGCTATAGCAAGCTACACTAAGGTCTTTGAGTCTCTCTTCATAGGCTATTTTTCTTAACGATGAAATTAATTTTAATACTGCGCTGCACTTTTTTTTTAGTTTGCTGTAAAATATATATATATAATTATGGGACTTTTCTTTCTTCCTTTTCCTAAGACACATAACGAGAGTTTAAACGAATGAAGTCTAGGACTTTCTCCTAAGGCTTCACGTTTGTTTCGTCATCTACTCAAGTGCTTCTCCAATCAAAGGCACTTGCTGTTTCCTTCCGGTCAGTCCTGGATCCTGGATGTGTAATTATTCTGTTGGTAAACCAGTCCCGGAAACCTAGCCTTTAACTATTCTACAGACAAGTCAATCACGGATCCCAGCTACTAAGTCGTCGCCAGTATCATGCAGCATCGTTGTATTCAGCACTTTGTGACGTCTTTTACAGCCCCGCTCCTATGCCAGGTAATTTAACTACGGGCTCACAATAGCCCGTGCTACTTGGTACTTTTTGTTCTGAGTAGCTGAATCTAAAACAACAGCAACCACTTTATGCTGTGCTTCCTTAAAGGACATTTGGAAATTCAGGTATACTACTTGGTTTTCTAATAAATTCGTCTGGAAGATTAATTTCGGGGCCCATATTATTACGTAACGACACTGTCCTTCATTAGGTCTAGTACTTTTCAGGAGTTACCCATCGAAGATGTCAGACTAATAGGTCGATAATATAGTAAATTGAATCTTTGACCACTTTTAATGACTTTTTGACGTATTACCCTTAATGATAACGCTAATTGGATCTTAATATTTTCGAATAATTTGGAGGGTAATTCACGTGGTTTAGTTAATTTGTTTATATGAAGATTATATGAATACCTCAATGTACACAGACGGCAGATTGTTCCAATAGTATTGTGCTAGTTCTGACCATTAGAATGAATGTTGAAGTTTGAGTTTGTACGTGTCGTGTTAAGCAGTGAAACCCAACTTAAGCCGAGTTAAGAAATGTAGCTTCCATTAACCTTGTCCATGAGTCGGTTCACCGTCTCCATCATTAGCAAGACAAAATGTTAATGTATTTCAAGAACTATTTAGTGTTGGCTTTTATGTTGCGAGTAATTCCATTTAGCAGTTCTAGCTTGCTACGTTTAATATTTTTCATGCATTCTTTCCGTAGTCGTGTGCAATCTGCATGATCATCAGGGTTTACTTAAACTTTAGATTTCTTATACTCGTTCCGTCCTCTACCTGTTGGCTCTAAAGCTAACACTGGCTTACCTTTGTTATACAAACTTTTTTATACTGTTATACAGCCTGGCTTTGTGCTGACATTCAATCTGACTTTAGGGTATTTTTCAGTCTGGCTTATTTCATAATTTAAGTTTGATTTGTGTTCATATTCCGGCTGGTTTTGTGTTGTCAACAAGGGAGTGCGTGGAACATTTCCAGAGGGTGAATGAGCCTCTCTAAGGGCTGCATGAAGCCTTTCCAGGGTGTGTATGGAGCCTCCAAGAAGTAGATAGAAACGAAGGAGGCATGGATGGAGAAGAGTAGTAGTAGGAGAATGGAAGGATGCTCGAGATGAATAAAACACTCGTAGGGAAAGAGGAGTAAGGAAAAGAAGAAAACTAAAAGAGGAAGAGAAACGTGGGGAAGGGAAAGATGTGAAGTACAGTAGAGAAGGGAAAGAGGAGGATAACAAAATTAATCAGAGAGAAAAGCAAGTAAAGGGAAGAAAAATAAGGGAGAGGAATTAGTTAGGGGAAGATGAGGGGGAGGGAATCAAGCTACATGATGAAGATGAAAGGAAGAAATATGGGAGGGGATAAGTGTGGAGGTTGGGTGGGATAGGGGTGAGAGGGACGGGATGGAGACGATAGAGGACAGGGCTTTGAAGGGTCAGTGAGGGAAATAAAACAAATCTGGTGAGATGGTCGAGGGCACTGTTGATGCTTGAGTGATTTGTTTTTGTTGTATCAGAGGTAAATTTAAGAGAAGTGTTTACTCGCCTGGTTGTGCTTAAGGGGTTGAGCTTCGGCTCTTTGGTCCCACGTTTCAACTGTCAATCTACTGGTGTATAGGTTCCCGAGAACCTGTGTGTGTGTGTGTGTGGTGTGTGTGGTGTGCGTGTGTGTGTATGTGTGTGTGTGTGTGTGGGTGTGTGTGTGTGTGTGTGTGTGTGTGTGTGGTGTGTGTGTTGGCGTGTGTGTGTATGTGTGTGTACTTCCCTAGTTGTGCTTACGGGTGCTCTCTCTCGCCCACAAAATTTAATATTCCCAACTGGTGACCAAACAATAATAATAATAACCTCTAGGGAAAACAATTCCAAAATTTCAAAATTAGTGAAAAATGGACCCGGAATTTCCTAATGAGAAAGGGGGGGGGGCAAACACACAGGCTGACCCTGTCTGTCCTATGACTCTCCCATACGTCCATGTATGATCTTGAAAACCTGTGCGACGCAATCCTCAAACGCCTGGCCTCTAGCTTTGGACAAACCAAACATTCTCTTATAATATACATCTATTTTACACTCCTACATAACCCATGCTTCTATGTGAGCACTCTGAACCAAATCCCACTGTCTGTGTTCCTGTAAAAAGATTATGACCTACACTCCATACAGTCTGACTACCTGGGTCATTGTCAACAAGGGGCCCTCAAACGGGGCAACGAGCACCATAGGCTGAAATGCAGTAATAACAAGCGCTAATACCAGAGAGTTGTAAAGCAGGAAGAATCGTCGTTGAGAATTGCAAACGCGTCGTAGGCGTAACTTCGAGAGAAATGTTGAAGATTTGTAAACAGCACATACACGAGTATTTGTGTAGTTTGAATGAATTTGCGAATGCGAGGTAGGGTGGCTAGTGTGTGTGTGTATTTATTATTTGTATTCACTATGTGTGCCTGCAGAATCGAGCTATTCGCTCTTAGCTAATTCTAATAAATTAGAACTTTTTATCCAATCTAGTTTTCCTCTATTATGTCTACTATATATATTTCTTTCTAACACACACACACACACACACACACACACACACACACACACACACACACACACACACACACACACAGAACAGTGGCCAAGGTTAGAACATCATTTAGAAACCTAAGTAAGGAGGCATTTAGGGAGCTTTACACAGCCTACGTGAGGTCAGTCTTGGAGTATTCCACCCAATCATGGAGTCCCAACCTGAAGAAACACACAAGGAAACTGGGAAAGGTTCAGCCGTTAGCAACGAAACTCGTCCCAGCATTACGAGGGATGGGTATAAAGAGCGCCTGAAGGAAGGGCCTTACGACACTAGAAAAAAGATGGGAGAGGGGGGATATGATAGGAACGTATAAATACTCAGGGGAATTGACAGAGTGGAAATAGACGAAATGTTCACACGGAATTTTAGCAGAACGAGGGGACATGGGTTGAAGCTGGAAACTCAGATGAGTCACAGATATGTTAGGAAGTTTTCTTTTAGCGTGAGAGAAGTTAAAAATGGAATGCACTAAGGAGCAGGTTGTGGAAGCAAATTTCATTCATAATTTTAAAAGTAGATATGACAGGAAATAGGTCCGGAGGCTGTAAACAACCGATTTCTCGAAAGGCGGGATCCAAGAGTCAATGCGCGATCCTACAGGCACAAATAGGTGAGAACAAATAGGAGAGTACATCCCCAGAAAGCAGCTGTCTATATCCCAGGTTCTGATTATTGCTAGGTGAACAGGAGCATCGGCGTGAAGTAACGTGACCATTTGTTCCCGCTACACCGGGAATCGAGCCGGGCTATTAGGTCGATGACCCCGGAGCGCTATCCACTCAGCCGCGAGGCCTTCTATGTGCGTGTGTGTGTGTGTGTGGTGTGTGTGTGTGTCCAGCCTCAACACGTAACATAACACTCCAATACGTATTCCAGTAGAATATTTTGTAGGAGAGTGTGTTATATGGCACCCTTAAACACACTCGCCCAATCACACTCCACGTCTCGTCATCGTCTCCAACCTCTTCCTCAGTGACCCTAATACCCTACTTCCTCTCTCCCCTTCGTAACAGCCCCTCCGTCACCTTCCCCTACGAATCACCCCCCCATCCCTACTACATATTACCACTTCTGCTTCTCAACACCCCGCACCTATTTACTCCATTTCATTAACACCCCTTCCATATCTATTCAGTCCTCACACAAACATCTATCTCCCCCCAATACCCCCCACCATCTCCCCCATCACCCTTCACACACAACACACAATATCTGACTCATTTTCACTGCAAACGTGGCGAAAATTGTTATGGAACGTCCAAGCGCGATGGCAATTGACAGTTTAAGTAGCAATATATTAAATTAGTCAGCTGACATGGCATACATACTAATTACCATAAAGATATGAAATATTGACATGTGATTGGTTTAACTTTGCACATCGCCGTGTGAACTGTTCATAAATATATAAATTGAACATTGATATTGCGAGAAGAGGAGGTAATGCTGGGTTAGCTGGGGATGGGGGGGGGGTGGAAATGGGAAGAGGAGGAAGAGAATAGATGGAGGAACAGCATGGGAGAGAGAATGGGGGGAAAGTGTTGAATTAGAAAGAAATAGAGAAAGGTACTGACAAAAAGAGAGAGGGAACTAGTTGAGAACTGGAGGGTTGATTCAGCGTGAGTTTGTTGCGCGATAAGCAGTAGAAAAAGAGAATTGGAGGAAGGTGCAGAGGAAATAGGAAAAATTAGAGAAAAGAGGATGGGAAGATGAAATGAAAGGGGCGAGGGAAGTTGAAGGCGAAAAGAAAGGTGAAGATGAAAATGGGTTAAAGAAAATGCAGAAAGTGAACAATATCCAGTAACCAACAAATGGAGACCTGAACACTGTTATAAGCTGAGTGGGTCTCCTGCATTGCATGAAGACCAGGG
>WNGS01005997.1:13686601-13687851 GCA_020271785.1 Procambarus virginalis | reverse complement strand
AAAGAGAATTGGAGGAAGGTGCAGAGGAAATAGGAAAAATTAAGAGAAAAGAGGATGGGAAGATGAAAATGAAAGGGGGCGAGGGAAGTTGAAGGCGAAAAAGAAAGGTGAAGATGAAAATGGGTTAAAGAAAATGCAGAAAGTGAACAATATCCAGTAACCAACAAATGGAGACCTGAACACTGTTATAAGCTGAGTGGGTCTCCTGCATTGCATGAAGACCAGGGAGCACTTCAATAGTGCCCTAAGTAACAAAGGGAGAGAGGAGAGAAGGAAAGTAGAAGACAATAAAGGAGAGAACAAGAGGAACAACTAAACACTGATACCACATTGATTGGGTTCTCTGTGTCGATGAAAGGGGACGAGGGAGGGGGTTGTGGCCCAGTAACTGGGCGAATAGAAGTTGGAGAAAATACAATAAATAAAAACTGGGAAGGGAGAAGATATAGTAGACAATAAAGGAGAAGCAGGAGAGAGCAACAATTATGGTAAAATAAACGAGGTAAATTAAAGGAGGTAGAAGATACGTACGAGGAGGCATTAGCATTGAGATGGAGGTATTAGAAGCAAGGAGGAGGATGAGGAGAAGAATAAGAGAAATTGGATAAAATATAGAAAATGGAAAATTTTAAGTGTTTTTAGGACATAATTATTGTAGAATGTGATACAAATTTGGGGGAAAAATATAATGGGTAAATATATATTATATTATAAATTATACATTAAAAATATATATAGTGTGTGTGTGTGTGTGGTGAGGGAGCTTCAAGATGCAGAAAAGTATGAGAATATTGAAGTAAAGAGCCGGTATTAGAATAAGGCGCAAGATACGTTGAGCGGAGACGCTATGCGAATCGTCAATTAATGTTGTAGGTTGAACACACTCAATGTCCTTCTATGTCCTGACATACTACTGCTAGACGGGACACTGGCAATTAGGCCTCTTGCAAAACCCGCGTTTGATCACAATAGAATTCTTGTCCTCGAAGTCCACGCGAGGCTCACAACAGTCACTATACAAGGCACTTCACAGCTATGGTGAGTCACACAGTTACTTTTCTTTCTCCACACCGACCCAACTGGGAGGCAGATCTACAGTCATGTGCATGACTGTACGGTCATGTGCACCTACAGTAAGCAAATTTCGGATACTTCGCTAAGATCCAACACAAGAATGTTTTCCTTATCTCCCTCGTGACTTCAGTAAAGGAGGAGTCGAGTTTACTAGAGTTTCTCAAATTTTAAATCAT
>WNGS01005997.1:13676601-13684101 GCA_020271785.1 Procambarus virginalis | reverse complement strand
AACTTAATGACTCGATTACATTTTAGAAATTCAATACCCGTGCTCTTTTACTAGCGCGAGATCTTGAAAAATGTGCGTCGCAGCCTGTTTTTAATTCGCGTGGAAATGCACATGAGGGATAAATAGTGTAGAGTGTCCAATAATATCGCCATCGTCCTGGCTTGTTGTAGGCATTAGGCAGTAACATTATAATCTCTCTCTCTCTCTCTCTCTCTCTCTCTCTCTCTCTCTCTCTCTCTCTCTCTCTCTCTCTCTCTCTCTCTCTCTCTCTCTCTCTCTCTTTGTGACTCCCTATCTCACTCATTAATTTGTATTCCATAGGCCTATCTATGGTGGAAAAAATTGAATGCTTCGGAGATGGAGAAAACTATTATCTCTACCTTCCTCACTTTCAATTTCTGTTTAGCTTTTGCTGTTTATCTCGGCTGATTACCAGCAGGAAGCTATCATATCAGCGAACTTATCCGTGCTCGGCAGACCTCGCCCCCTTCCCCCTCCCTCTTCTTGCCCTTCATCCCCTCCCTTTCTCCTCCCTAAATCCCAAACTTCCTTAACCCCTCCTCCTCCCTTTACGACCCCCCCCCCCTTCTCACTTCCCTAGCGCTTTAGTCTCAGCCGCCTCCGAATCCCCGTGTTGCTGTTGAGGCCAAGAGAGGGAGGGAGAAGCGGGGGAGGGAGTTATACAAGTTTCCGTTCCCCCCCTCATGCCTGTCCGTTTCCCCACTTTCACTCCCAGTCCATCATATTTATTGCGGCGAGTATGATCAGGTATAATGGTACGCCTCCCCATGCGTCAGATGGCGTATACTGCACTTTTGCGAGCGTCCGTAATAACCCGATCAACGCAATAAACCGAGGTGAACTTGCATTTACCCAAGTCGTTTCCAAATTTGGAGAGCGAGGTTTCGAATGCCCACGTAACAAAGAGGAATTGTAATGACCATTTTCCTCCATTTCCCACCTGCATTACGACCAAATTACTGCCAATATTATTTCAAAAATGCTGATAATAACGCGTAGATGCAGCATCCCAAAAAACACTTTTCCCTCAATTAGGATATCTTGCTATGGATACGTGGGGCGGCGGCTTAATGAGAGACGGGGAGGGAGAGGACCAGGAAAGGAGGGATACAGGGTGAGATAAAGAGGGGGAAAGGGTGGGAAGAAATGGGAAAGAGGCAGGAGGGGAGGGGGAGGATAAGGGAACAAGAAGTGGATGGTAGACTCTATGGATAGTGAAAGTCTACATTAGTTCAGCTTAACCCCAGTAACCAATGGGAGTATTTTACCTTTCGGGTTTAGCGGTGGTTAATCGGAACAAGGTCGAAATTAATCGGAATGAGGCCGGATAGTTACGAGGACGTGGTGTACAAGGAAACAGGCCGGCCAGGAAGCGAGGAGATAGCGCTGCTGCTTATGCGTTTTGTACAGCTAAACAAGGGGAGCAGGAGTTAGTGGATCGTTAGACGAGACCCTCTCGGGGGAAACAAGCTGGTAAAGCCCCATTCCGCTCTATTTACATATCCAATCAAAGTGCCGTAAGCGGAAACGCAAGCATATCCTTCCCCCCCCCCCCAAGGTGAATTTCCTTCCCTTCACAGACTTTTCTTCCCTCACTGCTTTTCTTTTCTCAAAATTTCGTACTCACGATCGCGCACATACACACACGCATAGACCTACGAACATTCATACAAAGTACTCACGCCCACACATGAAAACCCTATATTCACATGAAAAACATAAAACACACCTGCAACTTAGACACACACACACACAACGAAAACCTACCCATGACAATACACATATTCACAAACTCTTGAATTCCATGGGAAGGGGAGGGGCAGAGAAGGAAAGGAAAGGATCTTAGCAGGATTCTATTACGGTTCATTTTGAATTCAACGTAGTAGGTGTTTTCTCCCGTTTTCCTGTCAATGAAAGCGGTGGCCTGTTTAATTTTATCAAGGCCTTTGCGTTTACGGCATCGATTAAGTTCAGTCCCTCTTTAAACCGGCCCCGCCCCCCCGCTGTCATAATAGTTTCGGTTACCGGAGGAGGTTCAGGGGGGAGTTTAGGGAAGTACGAGGTAATAGCAGTTACGGAGACTGAAGGTCGGATGTGGTAGTAATAAGAGTGGCTTAACAGTATATACGTGGAGAAGCGGAGGCGGGCTAGTCCACTATTAAGTATCTGTTATAGCAAGGATGTTATGGTCTGACTTAACCCATACTTCTAGGTGAGGCTGTGTTGGCGAGCATTTGTGTGTGTGTGTGTGTGTGTGTGTGTGTGTGTGTGTGTGTGTGTGTGTGTGTGTGTGTGTGTGTTGAGTGTGTTCTCTGTATTCATTATATGAGTATCTGAATGGGTGCCGGCATGAGCATTTGTGTGTATATGAAGGCGAGTATTTACATGTGTCTGTGTCCGTGTGAATATGTTTCTATATGTGAGAGAATGTATTTGTTCTCTAGTAAATAAGGCTGCAATCAGCTTCCTCTGTGTATATTTTATCTGTGAACGCCAGATTCACATTTTACTTTCTTAAATTATGTGGATAAACGTTCATACTAAACTTGTGTGAACGGTCAAAGCACTGAAGTACTGTGTTAGTTATCAAGCGAACTATTTAGGGATTTACATACGTGTTAAAATGTGAGTTTGTTTGATTAGATACTTATTAATAGTATTTTGTGTTTATAAACATGTATTTTTTTATTTACGTAGCCAGTTCTCGAAAAAGAATTCTTGTTATGTCTAATACAAATATATTTTACGTCAGTGTATAACATTAAGCAAAAGTTGCAGAAATGTTCGAATTTTAATGGAACGAACAAACGAACGAACACACACGCACACACACGTACACACACACCCATCCAACATGATCGCGCGCACACACACAAACACACACATACAAAATCACAGGGAAAGATTAGAATAAAAAAAATCTGCATAAAGCGGGAGTTGGCGTGTATGAGTTTTTTTTATTTTACAAAATCCATAAAAATAAAGTTATATAAACCTCTGTATTACATTAAAGAGAAACGCGATAATTAGAGACAGAATATCCCGGCATTTACTTTTATTTTCTCATTCACGGAGAAACTATTGAGATGATTTCCGGACGTTCTTTCAAATTTAACAATCTACTTCCCTCCATTAAGTTCACAATATAGCGATAATTTTATCTACCTTTTTTTTAATCATCAAGAACACAATTTCAAATTTACTGAATGAAGAAAACAAAGTAATGTTGGATCATTTAAACATCTTTACTCATCCCACCTCGATTGACTAAATACTCAATGCTATCATCGTTGTGTGTTTGAGGCCTCTAAGAATATGTTGTCCAGAGTACATCGATGATTGTGTTTGTAACTTATACTGTATTGCGTTTAGCTAAATATTTCTGAAGATGTTACAGAAAAAGATGAAAAAATAAAGATTACAACTGATGACCACAGCTGTTGTTTATCTTCTTAAAGATTCGATATTTAATTTGCCGATATGTGTGGAAACCTCCCGATGTATTAAACTATGTATCTATAAATATAATGGTTTCTCTTACCGTAAAGAATTGCCCCCTATGGTGAGTTACGTCTTCCGAAACTTTTTATCACTGTGGGGTCCATGACTCACTCGCTCACAATCAGCAACGTCACTACAGTGAATTCGTAATTTTGACTGGACCTTAACACCTAAGAATCGATTAATACTGGATAATGAGGAGTTCAACCACTCAAAGTCTTCGACTTCTTTGTTTCAGTCCGCCGTAAACAATGACTAAATGCTCCTTAATCCAGTCACAAACCCCCGTGTTTGTGATGACTCGCATCGAATTATGTTCAAACTTTTCTTGAACAGTGTTTCGCTCTGTATGTTCGAAGGGTGCCTTTCCTAACAACCTATCCTCAACTCAAGTCCATTACATCCAGCGGTCGTCCCCACAGACGCATTATAAATTTTCACATGCTGTTCATTCAGAACAGAATTTTTCTCAAATTAAATTAATATTATACTATATTAGCATATTGTGCATATATAGGCAAAGGTTGGGTTAGGTGTTTAGGTTCTGTTGGTAATTATATGTATTTGTAGTACGTGGGTGAAGCATTTACAGCGTTGTGGATCAAACAAAATTCGTCAGTGAAGCACCTGTTCCGAAAATGAACGGACATCATCCAGCCCGTCCTCCAAACAAAGATCCAAAAGTGATTCCATGCACCCGCCAAACCCCCTGTTTATGAATGAAAAGCGGTTTACACACGACTCACAACTGCTGACGTTCGAACATATCCGGAACAAGTGCTTCACTGACGAGTTTTGTTCGAATCACAACGCTATAAATGCTTCACCCACGTACTACAAATACAAATAATCACCAACAGAACCTAAACACCTAACCTAACCTATGCCTATATATACACAATATGCCAATATATTATAATATTAATTTATACTTGAGAAAATTCCCGTTTTGAATGAACAGCATGTAAAAATTTATGAATGCGTCTGTGGGGTTGACCGCTGAATGTAATGGACTTGAGTCGAGGACGGGTTGCATCATCAGTTGTGAGTCATGTGTAAACCGTTTTTCATTCATAAACAGGGGGTTGCCGGGAGCATGGATTCACTTTTGGGTCTTTGTTTGGAAGATGGGTTGTTTCTAATGCTTCACCAACGTGCTGCATATGCCAGCCCGTCCTCATGAACAATGG
The DNA here is from genome assembly GCA_020271785.1 of Procambarus virginalis. Lineage (NCBI taxonomy): Eukaryota > Metazoa > Arthropoda > Malacostraca > Decapoda > Cambaridae > Procambarus > Procambarus virginalis. The sequence continues at coordinate 13,679,389 of WNGS01005997.1, read as the reverse complement.
CAAAAGTCCATTCCATGCTCACACCAAACCCCGTGTTCAGAATGAAAAGCGGTTTACACACGAGTCAAACTGATAACGTTCGAATTCTTCCGGAACAAGTGCCTTGCTACAACCCGTCCTCGACTCAAGTCCATTACATCCAGCGGTCGACCCCACAGACGCATTCATAAGTTTTAACATGCTGTTCATTCAAAACGGGAATTTTCTCAAGTATAAATTAATATTATAATATATTAGCATATTGTGTATAAATAGGCATAGGTTAGGTTAGGTCAGGTGTTTAGGTTCTGCTGGCGATTATTTGTATTTGTAGTACGTGGGTGAAGCATTTATAGCGTTGTGGTTCGAACAAAATTCGTCAGTGAAGCACTTGTTCCGGATATGTTCGAACGTCAGCAGTTGTGAGTCGTGTGTAAACCGCTTTTCATTCATAAACAGGGGGTTTAGCGGGTGCATGGAATCACTTTGGATCTTTGTTTGGAGGACGGGCTGCTTGCTAAGAACTTTTGTTCGAACTACAACGCCGTAAATGGTTCACCCCACGTACTACAAATACAAATATTCGCCAACTGAATCTATCTATCCTAGCCTAACCAACTAACTATACATTAAATTTTAATTACACTAAATTAACATATACACGAACAAAATTATTCATAATTAACAATACGATGAAATTTATATATGCGTCTTGAGGGGATGGAGGGGGGAGGGAGGGAGGAGACTGTCACTCAGACAAGCGTGAGGGCAGGTTAACAAATAATTGCTATTAGAACCAACGACCTGAAGCAAGCAAATCCAGAACTGATTTAAAAAAAATATTTATACATATATTAGCAAATATTAATTTGTATTTGGGAAAATAGAGTTTTGCTTACTCGGTGCATCAATGCGGGTGGCCGGAAGTGGAGGAAAAGTGGAGAAAAGTGTCCTTGCGGGTGACCGGAGTAAGGACGCGCAGACCCCGAGTTCAACTTGCTCTGTTTACACATACATTGACTCTGCAAGCTGGCTGTTAAGGTTGTATAGTTGTTAACATTTCTAGCATTGATATTATTTGTTTGTATTCTCTTATTTGATATTGATTTATTTAAATTAAATCTTTCATTGTCATTAGTATATATATATATATATATATATATATATATATATATATATATATATATATTATATATATATATATATATATAATTTAAAATATAATTTGTTTTTATTTATTTACGTCTTTACGCGAGAAGAGACGCCGAGGGAGAGGACATGGTAGAGGTATTGCTTTTTAAATATCAAATTCTAGGCAAAAATAAAAGTCAGCTGCTTATTAGCATAATAGGAGAATATATGGCGGGGCAATGCCGGCAGGAGGCTGGGATGGAACTGGGTCCCGGTTATTGCGTTAGCAGGCTAAATGGTGCACGTATGAACCTCATTATTGGATAGTGGCAGTAGTGAGAGTGAGGAGGGGGGGGTGAGAGTGTGTGGGTGATGGTGATGGTAGTGGTGGGGCTTATGGTGGTTGTGGTGGGGTGGGGAGGGGTGGAACGTTTGCAGGGAATGGGGATGGGAACTATCGGGAGAAAGCCATTACGACTATATAGCAATTGGAAGGGACCAGGACAAAGATTTGAAATGATGGTAAGGTGGGAGTAAGGAGTGGTGCCCAACCACTTGGACGGTCTGGAATTGAACGCCAACCTGCATGAAGCGTCCAGTCCAAGTGGTTAGAGCAAATTGGGAAAGGTGGTTAGTGGTATCTAGGAAGGGTAGTTGCATGTTGAGAGTGGTTGTGTTTTGGAAACGTATGGGTTTGAATTGTTGGGAAGGGGGGGGGGTTCACGGAGTAGTCATATTTAGGTGTGATGGGGTGGTGAGTGTGATGGTGTGACACAACCACACTCACGAACGTGGTGGTGGAGTGGAGCCGGAGCCCAAGAGTCTGTTCTCAACAAAATTCAAAATGACAAATAAGCCAACACTATCAGTAAAAACACACCTAGAAACAAATACATATCGCATAAACGAAGAAACAGTAGACCGTAAACTAAAAAAACTGGTGGTTCACGACCACCAGTTGATGTTCAGGACATCACAAACCCAACAGTTAATTATAGTTCAAATAAGTTTATAGGGCTGCAACTAACGCCCAATAGTGTATAGAAAGCTTTGTAGATTAGTTATCATGTACAATCGTATGTAAACCAATGTATATGCTCATAGGTAGTTCTGTAGTGTGAGATTGTGAGCAAAGGTACATCAGGAAGGTGTAGACAAAGGTTGCCTAGATGAGAGTACACTAGAGTTCTTGCAGAGATACATTCAGTAATTATGAATATGAAGCGCCACACAACTATAAAAATAATGAACGTGGAGAGGATGTGAGGATAAGACGTTGTGCCTGACCACTTGGTCCACCGAGGATCCAACGCCGACTATACAAGAAGCGAGACTGAATCGTTTCCAGTCAGTTCAAGTCATTCCAAGTGGATGGAAAAAGCAGACAGTAGACAATTTGTTTTTTTTTCGTAGAAACATTTATTGGTAACATTAGCTACTTTTACTGGTACAGCAACAAACACAATTTGAACGGACGTAGAAAAGATTGAATTACAGAAGGCTCTCTCACTACTCTCCTCTTTTCCGTGTCACAATACCAGCAGGAACACAGCAAACGAGAAATAAGCACAGAGAAATAAAGTGGAGTGGGGAGGGAGGAGGAGGAAATTTGTTGAGCTAGGGAGGGTGGAGAATGGGGTGGGCAAGGGGTGAGGGGAGAATGAGGGAATTAGGTGGG
>WNGS01005997.1:13627776-13643394 GCA_020271785.1 Procambarus virginalis | reverse complement strand
AAAGTAAAAAGGAAGTGGTGGGGGATGATAGGCAGGAATGAGAGATTGGGGAAGAGATGATGCTAAACACGTGGAAAAATAAAGAAGTTCAAGAAAAGAGAAAGAGGAGCAACTTGAGACACACTGGGCTCTGGATTTTTGGACATAATCCCCCGTCCCATTGTCCATCATGTTCTTGTTCTTATCCCCGGACGATGAGTCCGTCCAAAACCATTTTTCCTTATTTTAAAATACCTTAAAGCTCCTCCCATACATCCCATCTCTACCAAACTACTTCCACCTCGTCAAAAGCATATCAAGACCAACAAAACACCACCCTGACCCCTCCTCATCTTCCAGCCCATACTGACTCCTTTAGGCTGCTACAATACAAGCCAAACAAGCCTCTCATTACAATTTCTAGCCTTTCCTGCTCTTTCTAGCCCCTTCAAACTCCGCCCACCACCTCCCAGCTTCACCTAGCTTTTCCTATTACATTATATTTCCTTCTAGCCACTCTCAACCCCTTCATTTCCCACCCAGAGTCCCCATCAGGCTAACGCCTGACGATAGAGGGGAAAGCAGGAAAGGGCAGCGAGCGCTTTGCATGACCTTTGTGAGAAGTAATGGAACGAGCAGGAGAGAAGAGGTAAGAAAAGCATTTCAAACCGGTCAGGAAAGATATGGAGAAGAGCTGCAAATCCTGAGTAACACAACACACCTTAGAAATTAAGGTCTTGTTCCGGCCTTGGCCACTGAAGCAACAACAACAATAAGAGCATTATTACCATCAAAGTTTGTCACGATAGATATCTGAACCTCCACCACAATAATAATCAACAACAATATAACCGCCAGTAACATCAAATATAAATACAGCCGTAACTCAAAGAATAAAAATTTGATAAAAGCTAATGCAATTAACACCAACTTCACTATCGATATTTCCTACATCATCAACCACAAAAGACAACAACATAGTAATAATAATAATAATAAAAATAATAATCATAATAATAACTGAAGCATAATAAACCAACAAGCTAATCAGAATAAAATCAGAAAATGACTATTAGATACTAGAAAAAAATCTAAGCTAAACGACGAGAGACGAGAGGCAATCTATCACCTTAGTTACAGACGCAACTCCAGATTTCGATTATTATAATCTTTTATTTATAGAACCTATAGACCAGATGCTTTGAGACCTCATCCAATTTTTAACAGTAATTGCTGTTGTGTCCGTGCCAAACATGTTTTGGTAGGTGAAGGAATAAATTAATCGAGTGCAATATCATTTGGTGCAAATGGGAACCTACACTGAGTCTTGAAATATAATTTTAACTGGACACAAATTATTATTTTTTGTTTTCTTACTATAGTGTAAAACATATTCACTGCTTCAACAAAATTACAAAATTCTACCTATCATACTTTGCCATTAATAGGCTGTAATTTGAATTCATGGTAGCATACGATCCCCTACCCCACCCACCCCAATACCCGACCACCCCGAGTGCCAGTCCTCTACAATCCTCCTCTGTGCCACGTTACTAATCTTTCCATGTTGCCAACAGACTTGACAGAGACATAAATTAAGAGTCAGAAACATAAAAAAAGAGACAGACAGAAAAAAAAGAGACAAACACAAGGAAAGAAAGGGTCTTTCACAGGTAGACATAGAGAGTGAGAGATAAAACGGTACCCAGTCACAGCCAGGTACCAGCTTTAGTGATATTTGAGTAGAATTTACACCAAACTTTCTCATTAAGCCTCACAATTCGTATAACATCTGCAGCACATGTAAGGTTGGCAAACATCAGAACTGCCTCAAAATTTTGTGGTTCATGTTCAAAAGTTGGCCACCAGACAAGTCCCGGAGTTTAGGGAAACGACCTTTCAGTAAGGCTACATGCTTTTGATTTCATGATAATGGAAAAGATCCTCCAGGGCAAGAGGGGGATCTACTCACGATCTACACATGCAAGAGGAGGAGCTAATCACGACCTACACATTAAAAAGGGGAATCTACTCAAGAACTACACATGCAAGAGGGGATCTACTCATGATCTGCATATACAAGAAGAAATCAAATAGCAACCTACACATACTAGAGGGGATCTACTCATGACCTACACATACATGAGATAATCTACTGACGACCTACACTCAAAAGAGAGAATCATCTCTCGACCTACGCAGTACTCAAGAGTTCAGATTAAACAGGAGGAGACATTATATTTGTAACTAAAACGAGGCAACAGAGATAAAACATTATATAAAGATGCGGCTGAATGATGGTATAAAGAATTATTTCATTATAGATGGTGAGAGATAAAGAGCTTGTTAGATAGTCGTGTCTGATTGAATAAATAAATTAAAAGGGGTATGTTTATTTTACTATATATTCTTACGTGCGCCTAAAGTCTCTGGCTGGCCCACTATAAAATAGGTATGATAGCACTTAATTAACCCAGTTGCCAAAAAGTGAAGAGGCAGGTCCATGAACTGAAGGTCACCTTCCGACGACATTAGCTCCCTAAAAATTCATTCACTAAAGTAAACTCGCAAACATCCAAAAAACGAATAATACACACCAACTCATCCATTCCCCTCCCCCCACATTTACACTTCCTCTTCCGCTCCCAGCCACCTCTTCTCGTCTACCAATGGACCTCCAATGCTACTCAAGCTCACATCACTTGAGCACTACACTAAGACTACTTAGTCTAGNATAGGTACATCTACTTTTATGTAGCTTACCTTGAGAATTTGAAGGGTTACATATTGTGTGAGGCGCATACAATGTGATATTTAGTATCCCCATCTTGCAGGCTGGGTTAGTGATAGAGGGGTAAACAGCAGCTGATAGGGCATTCTTAGGATTCATATCAGGATATACTCAATAGCATGAGAGTGGATAAAGTATTGGCAATTTCAGGTACCTCATACCGGAAGGTTAAAAGAATATAACTAATGGAATTCAATATTGAAATCAAGACCCAGTTCGTTTTCACAGTTTACAGAAATAGAATGCTCAGAATTGAGAGACTCGTCACTGTGTATAACTTACCAGAGGTAATTGTAGGCTAATCTGATCCTGGCGATCACTATATTGCGCTGTTTAGTGAACGTTTTGTTCTGGCAATATATATTGTATCAGATCTATTCTTTCAATTTCTTTTAATAACACATTTAGGTACATCTGCATTAGGGCAGCTACCCAAAACTATATGAAGGGGAGTACAGTGTGGCAAAAGCTAGCTACGTGATGCTAAAATCCCCATAACACAGGATGGTTAGTCATACAGAGGCATGTGATAAGAAGTCTGCATTGGCAAACTCTGGGTGCATTTTGAGGATAACATCATGATCACAAGAATGAATAAGGTAGCAGTGATACTAAACGTTCCATTCTCGCAGGATGGTTAGTCATACAGGGCCCTAAGTTCAATAGCCTACACTGGAAAATTTTGCGTGCACTATGAGGATATCCTCAAGAACACGAGAGTGAATGAAGTAATTGCAAAGCTCTAGGTACCTCGTGCCAACGGGTCTGAATGGTCCGATAACTTGGCATTCGGTGATGTTTTGTGCAAGCTCATGCCGCAGTTCCTGCTCACACAGTGTACACTTGAAGCGCTCTCAAGTTTTTTTATCTTTTTATTAATACATTAGGTACATCTGCATCTCCGCAGCTACCCTAGACTATATGAATGGGAGTACTTTCTACTACTTTCAAGACAGCGAAACTGGCGAGGAATCTACGGAACTCACTACCCCTAGTTGAGTTATCTTGCTGCCGGAGGAAGAGAGGGAGTACATGGCGACAGACTTACGAAACTCACAACGTTCAGATGAGTTATCTTCCTGCAGGAGACATAAAAGGAGCAATGACGACGGATCTACAAAACTTACAGATCTTAGTCGAGTTATCTTGCTTTGGCGAACAGAGAAAGAGTACATGACAAAAAAAATATAAAAGAAGACCTCTCGGTCTATGGCGCGGTTATCTACCATGAAATCGAAACCACTTTTCTGGTACAAATCCTATCTGGACAGATTTGATCTGGATAGTAAAGCAGAGGAGAAGGAGGGAAGATTGAGAGAAAAGAAAAAGACGTTATATCAGAAGAAAAAAAAAGACATGGAAGATTGAAGCGAGGAAGAGAGAGAGAGAGAGAAAAGGAACACAGAGAAATAGAGAATATGTACAGGAACTAGGTTAAGGAAGATAAGGAGAACGAAAGCTAGACGGGAAATAGCTTGCAAAAGAGGAAGCTGAAGGAAAACAAGTAAAAGAAGAGTAGGTAAAAGGTCGATCGGACGGATATGGGATGGAAGGGATAGAAATCAAAGGTCTTGGCTGATTCAGAGAGTAAGGAATGTGGAGAGAGACAGTTGGAGTAAAAGAATGAGCTTATGTAGGAAGCAGAGAGAAAATGTGGAGTGGAGAGAGAGAGAAGGATTAGATAAGTAATTAAGATTAAGAGACGGAGAGTAATATAGGAACAATGAGTGATATAAATAAGGAGAGAGGGAAGGGTTGGAAGCATTAAGGGAAAGAAGTGAAAAGGGACGAAGGTAAAGAAGAAGAGAAGAGAGAAGAGAAAAATTTGGAGGTCAAAGTCACTTATAACGGTGGGCATCAGATTTTTCGTCCCTTTTCAACCCTTTCTCAATTTATGTTTCTTCTTTCGCAAATTTTAATCCAGCCGTAAATTTTGATCGCAACGCAAGCACTCTCCTCCTTGTTGCCATTCCTCCGCGGCTTCCTTCGCAAACTTCAATGCAGGCGTTTCAGAGATTATGCAAATAGATATTAGGCAAGACTTCTGAAGGTCTGGTGGCGCAGGCCTGACCTCAGCGAGTAATAGTGGATGTTACAAGGAGTAACATCAAACATTCGCTAATCTCTCGCTCTCAGGAGAAACAAACTTCCACCCATCTCCCCCATCAAGAAAGATATTTAACATTCACCTATATCCTGTCTTGAAGCGTAACATCAAACATCTCCTGCCGTCAAGAGTGACACCAAACATCCACCCATCTCATACCCTTATGAATAGAACTAAACATCTACTAATCTCTGGCTCTCAAGAGTAACAATATACCCTCAAAAGTACTCCAGCCATCTGGATATTCTCCAGATGGCTGGGGTATATCCAGCTATCTGATGCCATCAAGAGTGACACTAAACATGTACCCATTTCCTACCCTCTAGAGTAACATTAAACATCTGCCCATCTCCTCCCTTCACAAGTATCATTCACACAACTCCTGCCCTTACAAGTACCAACAAACATCCCCTCATATCTCATGTCCTCACAAGTTACATCAAACATCCCTCTGTCTCCTGCCCTCACCAGTAACCTCAAACAACGACATATCTTCTGCCCTCACAACTGTAATATTGCTGAAAATAATAACAACAGCAACAACTATAACGACAATATATTATTAATGAAAATAATAAAAATTTATATATTCAAAATTGTGGCACTCTTTGACAAGAAGCAAGCAATGTAAAGTATATGGTCACTTCGTCAATTGAAATGTCTCAAATACTTTAACAATTAAAATAAAGTATAAAAATGCATTTTTTCGCAAAAACAATATTCTGATAAAAGATTTGTAACAAAATTAATGATAATATTTGCAATATTAACAAAAATAATCAAACCCGGATACACGTCAATCAATTACAACAGGAAAATTAACACTCAAAACATAATAACTAACAAATAATTAAAATACTAAGATATGCTTAAGTTAATTGTTTGTAAACACTAACAGTAACAGCAGAGAGAACCTTAAATATAAGCTTTAAGAACAACAACTGTTTATTCATCACCAATCCATCGATCTAAATATGTAGTTTAGATCTACTGCCCTATTACAGATCAAGAAAGAATATAATGTAGTCAGCAGAAGCAACATTAAAAATCTATTACAGTTAAAAACTATTTTTTGAATAACCTGCAAGATCAAATTTAGTGTTAAGTGAAAGATACCTTATAAGTAGAACTTGTATTAATTTTTTGCTCGTGGCGCGCCTATCAGTGGCATTCAGAGGCTACATATTTATGATGATATGTTGGCAGGAGAAAGTTGCTTGATGTGTAAATCATCGAAGGAGTGATTTCTGATGTTGAGATTATTCACACATTCTCAGTGGTAAATTATGAATGAGAGATCGTCTCTGCTCAGCAAAAAGGGAAGAGGAGAGGAGAGAAAGACAAAGCTACTGAGACAAAGAGTCAGAGAAGTAGAATTATATTAACACTTGATGTCTCATTTTGGTTGTTTTCCAGTATTTAATCGTGTATTATCTTTCTACCAGCTGAGTTATCTATTCACACACAATTTGTAAATAGTTTCTCGGATTTGAGGTTCCCACAAAACCAGGCCAATGTCCCTTAGGCCGCAATTCCCGTGTCTTAATGCTGAGAACCTCGCTCTTATCAACCCCGTCGCAAACTACATTAATCTCACCGCTTCCCAAACATCGTTAGATGCCAAACCAGCCCTTAGCGACCCACATTCTCTAATTACACAGATGTCTCTCGTGAGATTGCAGGAGATCTTATAGGTCAACAGAGGTCAAGATGATAATCTGCTTTTGTCTATGAAGACACTTGCATTTTTGCTTTCACATTATTGCGTGTTTGAAATGTCGGTTGGGTTTGTTTTATTTAAGTTACGTTAAGTTACATTACGTTAAAATTCATTAGGTAAGTTTCGTTACATTAGAATACGGTATGTTAGCTTACGTTATGTTAAAATACATTGTTATGTTAAAATACGTTAAGTTAAATTAGAATACGTTACGTAACGCTACGTTAGAATACGTTTCGTAACACGACGTTAGAATACGTTACATAACATTACGTTGAAATACGTTATATAATATTACGTTAAAATACGTTACGTAAGGCTAGGCTGCCCCGTTGGCAATTTATTACTCTGAGTAATTTAAGGAGCAAATTCTAATTGATTGGAAATATTTTGTCATGTTTTTGTTGCTGTTAAGTAATTTATGTACGTTAATATACGAAACTCGACTCTCACTGTTTGGTCCCCGAGTAATTCTCTCGAGATGAAGCTTATTTACGATGAAACAACGAAAGTGTTTGCATGATTTTACACCTGCTAGACATACGATGGGAATTAAATAATTCACTTCACATTCTCAGCATCAATGAGCCTGGTGATGATTGCTCCATTTTCTTTTTTTATAATTTTTGAACGTCCTTGTATGAGTCAGCGTCGTGATTCGTCTTAGAGCACCAAATATCGGACGCATGCGATAGCCAAGGCATGAACGATGCGCTCTTTTGTTAAACTTGTCGGTCCCTACGATCACATCCATTATGTCGTTTTGATCCAAGAATCAGCATTTTGTCTCTGGATGGCAACAAAATAGAACTAAAAAGGATTTTGAGGTACAGTGGTTGTTGTTGTGCAAGTTCAAATAAAAAGAACCGTGTGAAGTTCAGGTGTAACTTAATAGCATTCTGGAGTAAGCATGGACCTGTATGCTAATCTCTGTTCACTCAACCCCCCACTCCGTGCCCTAAACGCCTGCCTACGAATTAACTGTCCAATTACCACCTCCTAACGACTCCATTATCTGGATGTCACAACCAGGCTGACGCTGTCATTTAGACTGGGTTTCTGAGGCGTGAACACACAGTCTTCACCTCTCTTATGTTCACGTCAAGGATGTATCCCTCACAGCCCGTTTTCATGTTTAGAGAAGAGTCCAATTTGAAGTGTGGTTTTGTTTAACAAGAGACGTACGAACCCAACCATCCCTCCTATCAAAGCCGTTACCCTTTTAGTCTTAGGAAGCCTCACTATAACGGTTCTTATATTCTCATTAACGATGTGGAATTTTGACGTTGTAGCCTACAGGTTGGAGATGAATGTAGCTAGGGGAAAACTAAGTTATACTTAACTATCAGATTTTCTCTCTCTACTATTCCTCGTTTTTATACATTTCTTGTTACGTTATTCCTCTGCTAATTATCCTATTCACTTCCTTCTTAATCACTCTCTCTTTCTTGTTATGACTCTGCTTCCCAATCCCACTATGTTGTATTTATGTCTGTTGCTCTCTTTCTCTTTAATTCCTTACACGAACCTCGTTCAAGAGATTTGCAGTGTTAGGCCTGACATATAACCCAACGAACCAGACCATAAGAGCACCACAAAGCTCTTTCTCACTCGGAAAGTGGCGTCTTCACTTTCAATTGACTTTAACAACAGAACAATAATAGTAAACACAGTAAAATGTTCTTAAGAAAGCCGAGGCAGTTTACAGGCAAGACTGTAAGAAATCGACTCAAAGTTTTCAGAGGCGTCCAGGAGCCTTTAAAGTTGCGGAATGAAAGTGTTATTTCTAGATGGATGATATCGTTGCTGTGGTTAGGGAGTAGTAGAGCTGAATGAAGCATCTGGGCTTCTTCGACCCGTTCGCAGCATACTCCAGTGGAAGCTTATCGATCTGTTTTTTAAAGATATTTGGTTGAGAGTTCACGATGATATCTCAAGGTGGTTATATTTGTTATATCAGGAGAACTTCCACCAATATTTTACACATTCCTTATATATTTGATAAAGGATTAAATAATGATCAAACGAATGCGTCCACAGATATTTAACGAACTATTCAACATATATCTAACGAATGTTACCATAAATATCTAAGGAACGGTTCCATATCAACTGAAAATAGAATCCCTCATTGACATTTTGTCAGAAGATATTGAATATGTTAACGGCAAAGTGTTACACATGTCTCATTACTCTTCATCGACAACCCACGGAGATGTAAACAAAGGAAAGTTTACACCCAAGTTTTACTAGTATTATTTCCTTCAATAGTGAACTTGAACAGAAAATCTAAATCTCAAGAATGCTAATGAAACTTTGGGCGAAAGCTTAAAAGTAAACCGTACAACCCATCCTATCACCTAGCCCGCCATATTTCTTTACGGAATAAACCAATCTGTTAAAATTCCGAGGAATCATTACAAATTAAAGCACTGTAATAATAACTTCTTCATTCTTCAGCCTTGATAGGTTAAATGGGTATGCTTGGGTTCGTACGATTCTGGTAAATCAAACCATTATTTGTTAAGAGATAGCAAATCAAGGAGAAAAGGTTGTATAATCATCTATAGGTATATTGTAAACATTAATGGGGACGACAGCGAATATGAGAAAATCTGAGCACAACTGCACGAAACTGTGTTCGAATCTTATCTGCATGAAGATTTAAAATATTTGTATAAGAATGTTTCATTTATGTTCTAATAACTTATACATATATGAACCAATAACGGAAAACATTCAACAACCAATATCGAGAACATTTATCAACCAATAACGTGAAGATTCAACAGCACTTGGCGTGTATATCCATAAACACAGTTTTTTTTATAAATTAAAGTTTGCTTAAAGGCATCTAAGTTGTGCTCATTTATTTCCATAAAAGCGAACAGCCAGCTGTTACGTTGCAACACTAATCGATAGTTAAACCAATTTATATTAACATAGGGTATCAGACGCTCACCAAATGTTTATCAAAGAATTAAAATTACTTCACACATAACCACAAACTTCCAAAAATATTTATCTAGTTGATAAATGAGAGTGTAAATTATTTGATACAAGAGAGCAAATTGCGGGAAAATTTTGCGAATAATTGAGTGTAAATCTCTGGACAAATGGAGTGTGTAAACCAATGGATAAGTTGGCTTATCTAACCTTCAGTCAACTAACAATCAACCATCTAACCATCAGCTATCTAACCATTAGCCGTGCAACACCACGACGAGTGCAAGGGAACGGCAGGTCGTCTTCGACTGTCTCGAGCATTAGGCTACAACGGTTCAAATTCTTGTTCACCGCTTGAGGTTTAACTGGGATTCCTCCAGAAGGGCTGAGTCTGGTTTCCGAATTGCCCCTGAGATACTAAGAATCCGGCATTTTTGTCCGCTCAGATCTACGGCTATGGCACAATTGGCCGGCTCAATGTTCCCATTAAACTGGAACTTATGATTTGGAGTTCCATTTTGTCAGCTTTATGCCGATAAACTAATTATTCTAATTTTTTTTGGAATAACTGGATCCCCATCTCATACCCACTAAAATGACATTATTCTATGCTGCAAAACTCACAGGATTAACTGCCCTACGCTACAGATAAGCAAAGATCAATTTACACTTTCGCCCGTATCACCGAAGACCTTCTCCAAATGGACTATAAAGTTCATCATGTTACAAGTTGCTCACACCTTTATCCCAAAAGCTGTTCAGCGAATTTTTTCCATTGTGGTGATATTTGGATAATGCAAGCTCTTACTTGTGAATCATGACGTGCAATTTCACCAGAAATTGGAAATTGTCCTCCATGGTTTAACTACCCCTCTCTCCATCCCATGACCCTGTTCCCTCCACCCTATGCCCCTTTGCCTCAACACCCCAAACCCTACTATTCCTTCTTTTCATTAACACAGGTGTTCGATTGAGAATGTAGTATTGTAGAAACTGTAACTGGGAGTTGTCAGGCAGATATCTATTTTTATTTTATTTTGTCTTATTCTTATTTTCATTTTGTTGGTATTATTCGTGTTATTATTTTGTTTTCTATTTATTTGTCTGGTTTGCACCGAGTCATGTGTTCTACCAGTGTGCAATGTGTCAGCATCGGTGATGCTCGCGGACCGGTTTATTACTTCTGTCATGTCATCTTGACTACCCTCGGGCTGTGTCATCTTGGCCCTCTTTATATCCCTCGAACTAAGACTTGAACATACTCCTGCTCCCCTACACTTCCTGCGAGCTGGGGTTCCGGATGGCATTTCGATCGGTACCGAGACAAGGATCGACCATAACGAGAGAAATTCGAGTTATCGAGGTGGTCGCGCAACATCCAAGGGGGTGGTAGAAGGACGGTGTGAGATGAAGGTGGGCCTCCCTGACCTTGACGCTAATGCCGCTGGTGATAGCTATGACGATGGCGCTCTTGAAAGCAGCAGTTTCTGATTGCATAACCTGCCGTTCCGAATGTTAGACAAGAGGGGGTTGTAGTGGGCGCCGGTACAAGCATCCACTAAAGAGGGAGCCTCGCTGTCTAGAATGACCCGTTATTAAGCTAAGAAGAGCCGATATTTAACGTTGTATTAAGCCAGTCTGGCAAGAGGGTAAAGTTTACTGCAGCTTCTCTGTGTGTCTCTCTTTAACCCCTGATTTGTGAGTCTGAATGAAATACCGCTCGTCTCCTGCAAAGTGGGTAAAATTAAACAAAATTTGAAGGCGTTAAGGGGGGATTAGAAGGTAATTAGTCTATAATAGGCTTTAACTCACAGGCAAACTCATTAGAACTATCGTAACCGTCAATAAGTTTCATTCATTACAGTAGTCACCCTTAATGAAGCTAATTTAATTAAAACAAAGTTTTATTAAATCTATCGTAAATAGTAATGTTTATTATTAAACTATGATAAAAAATCGTAAAAACAACAGTGATCACCAATTTGCTTATTCAAACCTAAATTTAACAAACAATTAGATTATCTGGAACAGGAGTAGTCAGAAACAAACATTGATCTTTAAACTGTTTGTGACAAATAATTTGTGTAATCCGTGGAGGTTGGATGGGGTTACTTTGTCCGCAACGATTAACGTGGATACCATAGAGCCGCATTCACCCACCGTGTGATTCTCAACCCAATGTATGTCATATCATTTATATTTTGTCACCCTGTAAACACCAGAGATCAAGACCCACTTACACAAACACACATGCACGCACACGCTCACACACGCACACGTGCACACACACACACACACACACACACACACACACACAGGGGGGCCAGGTAGCCTGGTGGATATCGCGCAGGACTTGTAATTCTGTGGCGCGGGTTCGTTCCCGCACCCGGCAGAAACAAATGGGCAAAGTTTCTTTCACCCTGAATGCCCCTGTTACCTACAGTAAATAGGTACCTGGGAGTTAGTCAGCTGTCACGGGCTGCTTCCTGGGTGTGTGTGTGTGTGGGTGGGTGGGTGGTGTGGAGAAAAAAAAAAAAAAAAAAAAAAAAAAAAAAAAAAAAAAAAAAAAAAAAGTAGTTAGTGTAGTTAGTAAACAGTTGATTGACAGTTGAGAGGCGGGCCGAAAGAGCAAAGCTCAACCCCCGTAAAATACAACTAAGTGAATACCACACACACACACACACACACACCACACACACACACACACACCACACACACACACACAGTAGTGGGCAAGTGGAATGAACTAAAGCACATTTGGGAAGCAAACACTAGTCATTGCTTTAAAGCTAGGTAGGGTAGAGAAGGACAGGAATCATTGCTTTAAGCAACCGAAGGGCTCGATCCTGCAGTCATAAACAGGAAAGTACAAATAAGTGAGTACACACACACGCACGCACTTCTCAAGATAACCTCACAATAGATGACGATTAGTACACAAGCAAATCCAAATGTACATTAATTAAGATCTATTTAATGTAAGCTAATATAATTAGAAAGTTTGAAGGCCGAATTTCCCAGTGATTGTGCCAGTGCCAAGATTGTGTGAAATTTCTAGTTTTAAGGGTTCAAGGAGGGCAAAACGCTTTCATAAGATGAAATAAGACCTGTATTAGGTGTGATATAGAGTGCAAGACAGACAAAGAAAGATAAAGACATGGGTCCTAGAATGCAAATTATGGATATGTACTAAAAGGTATGTTAGAAGAGAGTCCATGAGATAAACTAAAAGACAAAGAGACGCAATGAGGAGGACAAAGAGAAAGAAAGAGTAGAAGTGAGCCAGACAAAAACACAAAATAAGAGATAATTTGAGGTAGACAAAAATACTAAGAAAGAGAGATGATATAAAGTACGCTAAGAGACAAAGAAAGAGATGCTATGAGATAGACAAAAAGAAAGAACGATAAAGAGGGTAAAAATATATTAAGGCCGGAAAAGAAGGAAGAGGAGGAAGAGGAGGAGGAGGAGGAGGAGGACAAGAAGTTACACACTTGTGATGGCTCATGATCTTGGAAACAGGAGCCCCTCGGAGCTTGGTGGTGATGATTGTTGGTTACTAGTGGCAGCCACTATCACCACCACCACAGTCACCATCGCCTGGCGGTGGTGGTGCGGTCTAGGCTATCAGTGCTTACCTATCAGCGACTATAGTGCAGAGAGGTCTAGCTCTCTATATCCTGCCCATTGACCTAGTTGTACCACTATACGTAAAGTAAATACATTCCTAACATCAATAAAATATACCTGGACAATTCTTCATGCTCATTTTGAATGAGTATGATTCTTAAAGAAAAAGTTAATGTTTTGATAGACTATCGGAGTACAGTAATATATATTAATTTTTTTTAGAAAGCTACAAGAACACGCAAGCTATCGATCACTAAGAAGTCTAATTGACTCCTGCCTGGATTCGAACCCGTGCCGAAAAGGATCACCCCTAAACGTACACATTACCTTCACCACGACATCTCAACCAACCATAGACGATCAAATGGTGCGGTGGGTCACGGTACTGTGTACGTTAAGGGGTGATCCTGGACGTCATGGGTTCGAATCCTGGCCAGGTCAATTAGAACTCTTAGTGATATATTATATCAATAATATATTATATGCAGGTACCAGCACTCTATGAGTGTGATGAGCGTGCACTTGAGAAATGAGGACACACACACCCACACACACTTATGCACACCACCTTTATCACATACCTCTTGTTACCTGTTCTACTCCCTATTGATCGGCTGTCATCATTATCATATATATACCTTAAACTTATGTGCATCTTAATATGGGAGCTAATGTGAACATGATTTCAGATATTTAGATTTACCTTTAAATGTAAATATTATAGTTTCATAACATTCCAGGAGACCAAGTAGGCAGATATTACCGGAGAGAATAAATCTACCAAATAGTTCCGTGCATCACCTCTGACGTAATTAACCTGTTCCAAGCCTATAATGGTCATCAACAATATTTCACCCCTCTGCCAATGGACTGACGATCGCCACCTGTTCTCCCTGTCGCAATAACCGGATTGGTTCAACATTTTCCTCCCCCCTCCACTCTACCCCTCCCCATCCTCTCACTCCTGAACTGCCACTGCTTAAAATACAGAAAAATACAACGTCCCTCTCCTACTGGCTGTATTGTACCCGTGGACGTGTTTCGAATTCCCTTTATGCCGATCGAGACATTAGCGGAAAGTAATGTTGGGGAAAAGTATCATTATGGCCTAATTTCGATAGTTCTCCGGGACTACCTGGCTACCTGTACGGTAAAGTGTAGGAGCCATTAACTGTGCATGTATGTACGGTAGCGGCGCCTTGTTAGCACCTGGGGACGATTACGTTGGGAGGGTGGTGTGTGTGTGTTGTGGTGTGTGTGTGTGTGTGTGTGTGTGTGTTGTGTGTGTGTGTGTGTGTGTGTGTTGTGTGTTGTGTGTATTCACTTTGTATCACTTAGTTGTTTTTACGTTAGCGTGGCGACTGTCATCACTGTTATCTCTATTAACCCCCACCCCGAGCAGCCTGACAGCTGTAATCCGGCTTTACGCTGTAACAGGCATTCGGTAGAACTGCCCAATTTCGCGGTCGGAATCGACCGCGCACAGATTACGATCCTGCCGTTACCAGTTATGGCCCCCTGGTGTAGGTGGTTGGTGTGTGTGTGTGGGTGTGTGTGTGTGTGTGTGTGTGTGTGTGTGTGTGTGTGTGTGTGTGTGTGTGTACGTGTTTGCGCGCGCGCGTGTTCGCACCTAAATGTTTTTGATGGGTCAAGCGGTAGCTATTCAGCTACGCCTTACTTGACATTGGTATCCTAATACCTTTGAAAACATATATTGTGAGTGGTTGTTTCTGTCCCGCTCTTCGATTCCATGCCCTCAATGTGCGTGTGTGTGTTTTGTTGTGTGTGCGGGTGTTTTACATATTCATGATTGTGTTCAAGTGTTGTTGGTAGCGGCGTTAGTGTGAATGTGGTGGTGATAGTGGTGATGGTGATAGTTGCAGTAGTGGGGCAGTCAGAATAATTATGATGGGCTTCTCATGGGTGTTTAAGTGGTTTATATTATATGTTATAACAAAATTATTTTTCAAAGTTAGCAATTTGTATGATCTTCATGAAACATATTCGATTTAAATTGTTAATCAGATAAAAACATTTTTATAAATGTTTGTCATTAAGATTGAATTGACAGCAAATTCCAGGTCAATATTTACAAAAAAGAATGTCATATTAAAAAAAAATATTGTGCATACTTTTAAAGCATTTTCTTAGCTAGTTATGACACATGCATACAAATTTTCTGTCGTCAATATAAAACATATACAAGTGTTTTGATTACAAAATGCCATATAATTTTTGTACTTGGGAATGTTATTTTCTGATTGCATAATGCCTTCAAAGTATTGAAAATGTTTATTAATCCCTTAAAATTTTGCTTTGACATGTACCTAAGACAGCTTATAGAAGACTTCTTGAAGGTATTTGAAAGCTACCGTCTTATGCAACAATATGTCAAAGATCTTGAGAAGGAGACGGCATCTTTAAAGTACTTTCAAGACTTTTTAA
>WNGS01005997.1:13566708-13581969 GCA_020271785.1 Procambarus virginalis | reverse complement strand
AATATCTGACGATATACTTGTTTATTATTTACTATATAACCCAGGGCCTAATCACTTTATCACAATATTTAGGCCCCATTAGTAATACTCCGCAAATTTCTTTTTCCTGAGTTATGCAAGTAATGACGATATTCTTGAAACAATATATTGCATAAATTAACTAAGAATACCTGTGATAAATTTATCACATGACGATGCACTGTGAACTTGTTTGAGCTACGTATAATACAATATGATCCTATTGAATTAAGTTAGTGCATTAGTTTTAGTATCTTGAATCAAAAGATATATTTAAGATCTGTTTTCAGTTTGGTCAATGATAGTTATCACAATGCCTGTCAGGATATGTATGACAATGACACTGATCAGTAGCTTGACGCCTCCTATCCGTGCCCATGTTGTTGGTCAGTATTCATTAATCATCTGGATTGAGTGCAACACTAAGGATTGACAGCAAGAAGGAGAAACTCCAAGTTGTGAGACAACTTTATTGGAGATAACATTCTTAATATAATTGCTTGAACAGATATATCACGTGGGTTAAGTACGAAGCATTTTGACTCTCTTGCTCAACTAGAACTAAAGAAACCAACTAGGATGCGAGATTTAACTAAAGACTAAAGGTTTAACAAGACTAAATGCAAAATACTGCATTTAGTCTTAGAGAACCTTGACAAGGATTAGAAGATCAGAGTTACAACTGCAAACAATATGAGGCGGCTTTATTTTCTTGACTATGCAATAACAAAAGACATTCTCAGGGTTGCTGAGACCTACGCTGTAACGACGCGATGGAAATAGGGTAGGAAGATACTGAAGCGGTCCTGAAACTCTCAAACAACTTCAATATTTCATTCACAATAACCAAACTCTCGTCTGTGTACCGTCATCTAAAACTCCACAATTGGCATGACACATTTGGCACTAATAGTGCAGCTATATGATTTGCTTCCATTTTAGCGAAATCTTTGTCTAAATTGTGTGGTATTATTTGCAGCAATAGGGACAAAGCTAATATCATGTGACGGAATGCAGTTTTCGCAGAAGTTATAACAAAATATGAAAGATATCAGAAACAGGTGAGAAGGAAGATTACCATAATTATTTTAGTTACACTTGTGTTTTGATGAAATTTCACAGGCATAAGTAGCAAGATTGAATGACTGCATAGTGTTTGAAATTTTTGCCATCCATGCTAAGGAAGTTTTAGTAAATTGCCCTCAGCAAATAGCAGAAGAATCAGAAATAATAATGACGAGAGCATGAAAGACTGCCTGAACGTCATGGAACTGGCATCAACAGTATCTAAACCAATGATTGAAAAATAGTTTAGTTCTCTGTGACTTTAACTAGAGGAAAATAGATTAGGTAACAAAGGATTCCCAAAATGGAGATGATGTGTTGAGAGCAAAGTAAATGGTTAGAACAGAGTAGCAAGCAAAATTAGTAATTAGTTATAGTTGATTGATTGACAGTTGAGAGGCGGGCCGAAAGAACAGAGCTCAACCCCCGCAAGAACAACTAAGTGAATACACACACACACACACACACACACACACACACACACACACACACACACACACACACACACACACACACACACAAACACACACACACAACACACACACACACACACACACACACACACACACACACACACACACACACACACACACACACACACACACACACACACGCACACACACACTCACACACTGATAAGAGAAATACATAACAGTAATTTCTTGATCGTAAAAACGTCTTTCGCAATTTCCCTCTACTTCAGGTAGCAGTTTTCCAGAATAGTGTGGTAGTGCGGTTTGGCATGGAGGGCGTCTTGCGGGGGTGGAATAGTGAAAGATGGGATTGATAGGTGACTAGGCAGGTTTGATGGTAGTAGCTTGCTGGAATGGTGGTCGGGGATTCCAAGTTGTGGTTGATATGGCTGATGTGGTGTTGGCGTTCTGGCATTGGCCTTCAACCCATCGCTGAATTTCAGTAATGAGAAGTGAGACACTTGACAAATTAATAGCAAACACCACTCAGTAACGAGATGAGGGTAAATATGGCAGCCAAGGTGATGCTCAAAGCAATCGCTTCCTCTTGCTTCTCTTAATTGTTTTTTTATCACGATTTATCTTAGCAATCCTCCCGCATTGCGATATACGACCATGGCCACAGTTGCCGTTGTCGTCCCCAGAGCACTAATATCATGCTTTGACTGGAGCTACAATAATACCTACATTTTCCTATATTGGTTTATATCAAAAAAATAATCCACAACTTAAATTGTGGCAAAATAATGGCACTGGCTTTAATAAAATAGTGTTTTCTTAGTTTGAAGCTAAAATGTTTGTTCCCATCGCTTACCCTTTTCGTTGTTTTATATATATATACTTTGAGTTAATTTTGTCTACATCATATACATCATATATATATATATATATATATATATATATATATATATATATATATATATATATAATATATATATATATATATATATATATATATATATATATATATATATATATATATATATATATATATGTATATATATATATGTATATATATATGTATATATATATATATATATATATATATATATATATATATATATATATATATATATATATATATGTGAGAAAGCTGCATGAACACGCAAGCCATATATCACTAAGAACTCTTTGACCCGGCCAGGATTCGAACCCATGCCGTCCAGGATCACCCCTAAACGTACACAGTACCGTGACCACCGCACCAATGATCGTCTAACGATCATTGGTGCGGTGGTCACGGTACTGTGTACGTTTAGGGGTGATCCTGGACGGCATGGGTTCGAATCCTGGCCGGGTCAAAGAGTTCTTAGTGATATATATATATATATATATATATATATATATATATATATATATATATATATATATATATATATATATATATATATATATATATATATATATGGCAAGCAGTTGGTATGGGACTACACGTGCGTATCAACCCTGGCTAACACCTACATTGACCTCAGTGTTGCACAACCAGGTGGCGCTGCCACCCACAGGGAAGCAGCCAAATCCCGTAAGTATAGAGAACTTGATCACCACTACAATTTTGTCCCCATTGCTTCTGAGACACTCGGCGCCTGGGGTAAAAGTGCTACCAGTTTTTTGAAGGAACTGGGTTCTAGGCTCATTGAAACAACAAGGGACCCTAGAGCTGCCAGCTTTCTTTTCCAGCGCCTCAGCGTGGCGATACAGAGGGGAAATGCGCACTGCATCCAGGGTTCCTGCCCGCCATCTGAGGAGCTGGAGGAACTCGACAACCTATGATAACCATCTTTGTAACCTATATGTAACTCCTTTTTTGTAACACAGTTCAAATAAAGCAAATATATATGTGTACATACAAATGAATGGGGGTGGTAGGAGAAGAAAATATTAGTGTTCAGTGAGAAACCACAAGGTCTCCTCTGAATACGTTTTATTTTCTTCTCCGAGGCTATGGGTCCCCACATTGGCACCAGAGGTATATATATATATATATATATATATATACAGAATGGATATAAATTCACTAGAATGCGGCCAGCGTAGGATGACAAAGTTAATCCCGCAAATTAACCTACTGTCAGCAGTTAGGCCCCCCCCCCCTGTCAGAGGGCCTGACAGCTGAGGCGACAGCGCTTCGGATTCGTAGTCCTGAGGTTCCGGGTTCGATCTCCGGTGGAGGCGGAAACAAATTGGCAGAGTTTCTTTCACCCTGATGAACCTGTTCACCTAGCAGTAACTAGGTATCTTGGAGTTAGACAGCTGATACCGGCTGCATCCTAGGGGTGTGTAACAAAAAAGGAGGCCTGGTCGAGGACCGGGCCGAGGGGACGATAAGCCCCGAAATCATCTCAAGATAACCTCAAGAAGATAACAGTGAAGATCAGGTAGTCTACAGTGGAAATCATATATCCCAAAGTGCAGATAATGTAGCCCATAGTGAAGATCATGTAGCCTATAATAAGATTCGTGAAGCCTACAGTGAAGATCATATAGCCCGCAGTGAAGATCGTGTAGCCTATAGTAAAGCTCCTTGCTGGAAAATCGTAGACGATCATTTCTCATACTAAACACCACGTATCGCACAGGCCCTCCCGAGCCTCAGGGATCCTCAGAGGACCAAAGTCTCGAGTGTTTTGAGAACCCACTGGGACCTACAGGCTTGTGGAGTCAACTCACCCTCGAAAACCCAAATTTGGCCTCATGCGTGTTACTGGACCTCCAAAAACACAACATATAGACCGGGTGACGTGGTGAGATTGAGGTGGCTGGTGGGGGGGAGATGAGGAGGACACAGGTCCTAAGAGTGGCGACGAACAAGGTTGAGGAAGAGGGGATTGGAGGGGGAGTCTGGTAGTTGCCATTGACCCAGTGCGGCAGTAAATCCTGGTTCCACACCCACTTCCGTCAGATTCAACCTCACCGCCAGTAATGCAAGAACCAGCCAATGGAAGGCGACAGAACAAGACCAATTTGTAGCCATTTGTGGTCATTAGACATTATATAACGCTCTGGAGGGAAAATTGCACACTTCATCCGAACTGATTTCTCATGAGTCGGTCCACGAGGGACGGATGTGTGAAGGGACGAGGACGAAGGTGGATAGATTGCTTATATTCTTTCAGTAGATCAATGGGGCCCATATGATTGGGTGTTGGTTGGATCCTATGGCCATATGACAATAATAACAGTTGACAATTTTTGTTTAATATCAAGGGTGGGAGAAGTCGTAGTAGAAGCTTCGTGTGTGAATCTTCTTGTGTGCCTTTACATTCCCGTCTAGGGATCATGCGGGCGATGATCCAACCACGACGACGTATTTGGCTCTTCGTGGGAGAAGTGTTTGTAGCAGAGCACCCTGCCGATTGCGGTTTGGTTAATGTGGCTACTGGAAGCTTTCTGGGCGAGGTGGAAGCCACGCCAACTATAATGACGGTTTTTGGATATTAGTCAGTGCCAGAGCTGAAAGCTTTTCGTGCTTGAGGAATGAAAATCTGGGTTTTGTTTCACTTCTTTGGTGGTCAATATGTGTCTAAGTAGGGTAGTTGCGTTTCTACCTCGTACTGGAAAATGAAGGAGTGAAGAGGATGAAGAGTGAAAAAAAAAGAGAAGGAAGAAGAGGAGAACGAAGAAGAGGAGGACCTTAAGAAGAAGAAGGAGAAGAACCTTGTAAGGAACCCAGGTAAGAGATGGAAAAAAGAGAATTAAGATGAGAAGCAAATGCACCATCAAAGGAGAGAAAAGTATGCAGCGAGGCAGACACAAGCACAGGTGGACGGGGCAACTGTGAAGGGAGCAACCGAGTGAGTGGGAAGTGGACCATCACAAGTCACACTGATACTAGTAGTTTGGACCTTCGGTAACGTCTTAATTCTGCAGTGAAGGCCGCCTCGGTACCCTGGGACCCTCTCTCCAGCAGTAATATGTGACTGCTGGTACTCCAAGGTAAATAAAGACATTATAGAGCCAATGATACGGTGCATCGTATTCTTTATGACATACTTCTAATCTCTTTTTTTTTCTTCCTTTTTTGGTTTTACATCGGTGGACATATTTCTCTGGTATGTTCCCAGAGTTGCATTAAATATACTGATTATCTGTAAGTTTCTACTGTAAATTAGAATGTTATAGCAAGTTATATCTGTATTCAAGAATCTGCATTCTTTGAATCATAATTCATCGCTCACTCTTTTCTCTAAATAAAACTGACGTAGCAATTTTGTCCTCCTTATTCAGGAAAAATTTATAATACACCGAATTATCAATACGACTTACTCAAATTAATGTCATTTATTTTAGCCAACATTAACATTTAGGAAAAATAAATTATAAATACCGACCCCTTTTTGACCATTTCAATAATATTTAATCCGGCCATTTATTTCACTTGCGGTCTATATATCTGATTTGTTTATGTAATGAACGACTTTACACTGCTCCTGAGTTTCGATAAGTGAGGAGTTTGCATAGCTAATGAGTTTACACTGCAAGTGAATTGACATTGGTAATGAATTTATAATGGTAATGAGTTTACATGTTCAATGCGTTAACACATTCACCTAGTTTACATATTTAACGACTTTATAAATTCAACGAGTTTTCACGTGTAGTGTGTTTTTATTGCTAATATGTTTACCTAAGTGCAATGTTTAAATAGCTAATGTGTTTACAAATCTGTCGAGTTTGCAAGGCTAATGGGTATATATAGGTGGTGAAAAATTACACAAATCGAGTTTACATGCCTCATGTATTATATAGCTGATGACCTAAATAAATGTACATAGAAAATGTTCGTATATAGCTAACGGGTTTACAGAGATAATGAGTTAACATACCTGAGGAGACTACATAACTATTGAGTTTACACGGATGCAAAAATCTAGATCATAACTCTAAATCATCTCAACTTTAAAACACAATAAGCTTAAAAATAGCTCATAATAAGTTTAAGTTACAACTTACAAAAAGCTTAAGAAATAGTTCACAATGAGTTTAGGTAATAATTCACAAACATCTCAACCTAAACTCACTTAACGTTTGGGAAATAACTCACAAGAAACTTAGCAATAACTCGTAAGATACTGAGTAATACCTCACAAGAAATATGAGAAATAACTTTGAAAATTCTGTGGTTAATAACTCATAAGGAGCTGAGTAATACCTCACAAGAAGCAGAGCAATATCTCACAAGAAGGTGAGCGTTAACTCACAAGACTCAGCGGACAATAAACCACAATAAGTTAAAATAGTAACTCACAAAAAAACTCATCAATAACTCACAAAGAGCAAACTCATAATTTACACGAAGCCTGGTCATAATTCACACGATACCGCTGTCATAAATGGTGTGAGTTCCAGACATATCCCTCACGAAGCCTGACAAAAAAATCTCACGAAACCTGACCATAACTCACAGGTTAAGGAAAACAAGCATTTTCTGCTAAATAGCAGAAAATATAGCAGGTGCAAAATAGAGACAAGGAGCAACTCACGAGTCTGTACAGTAGA
The DNA here is from genome assembly GCA_020271785.1 of Procambarus virginalis. NCBI lineage: Eukaryota > Metazoa > Arthropoda > Malacostraca > Decapoda > Cambaridae > Procambarus > Procambarus virginalis. Next base: position 13,574,914 of record WNGS01005997.1, on the reverse strand, counting down.
TTCAACACGAAACAGACTTGGTGTAAACTAAACCAAAGGAGCAACTCGCTTGTCTGTTTAATAGATTCCAAAAGAGGAGAAAATAAGAAACATCTTAATAATTACTTGACCTTGAAGAAGAGGAAGAAGAAGCAATGCCGTAACGGAACAAATCACTCAGAGGTAATGAAAGCGTTCTCAGGCAGCAAGACATCAGACCACATCAGATGGTTCATGGCTATTAAGGTTACAATTGAGTTACCAAATGACTGTTATTGGCCATTACGGCAAACATAACAGCAGCGAGATACGTAAGAGGTGTTGGTGGAACCTTGTATACTGCCGGATTTGCTATTGTCAGTCTGTTTACAAACACATTAAAGCTTAAAACTTAAGGCTAAAGGAAACACTAAAACTTACTGAAATTGGTTGAATTTAGTGTTCTCTGGTAATGATATCATGATAACTTTTGTATACAATTTGAGGTTTGTTTTTTCCGCTGCAGTAATGCAGCTGTACCTGCTTACGTGCGCGGGGACCATTGCTGCTGCTACACAAATGTCACGGGTTCCTGCTTCTATATGGTTGTCATGCGGTCACAGGGATCACTGATACTGTACGGTTTTTAGGAGACCCGCTACTTCAACACGGTTATCACGTGGCTCGTTTCTCATGTATCATTGCCATGGGGCTCTCTGCTCATGTATCGTTGCCACAGGACCCCGCTTCTTGTATGTGGTGGCAACGAGACCCACTGCTCCTAAACAGTTGACACGAGGCCCGTTGTTCATATACGGTTGTCACTGGGCCCGCTGTTGCTATACTAGTGTGTTTACATGGACACGCACTCAAAAAAATAAGTTGAAAGCAAAACGAGTCATGTAGTATCTCTTTGTGACATGCGCGGTATGTGTTAACACTTTTCACAACACAATAGACTATCATAACAAATACTTGCTAATCGTACTGCCAGTGACATCTCAATGTGCATTGAGAATCCACCTTTAAGGTAGTGGAACCCTAGCATCATTAGCTTCCAGGGAGACTGATCCTGATCGACAAGCTACTGAAGTTAAGATAAAGTTGTCCGAGAACAGATTGTTGAATTCAAGACCTTTCTTAATGCCTCATCTGATGAGATACAAGCCTAATGAAGATCACGCTACTCATTTTATCGACAGTTAGTGATAATGACACCCCACCTTCCCGATTGTTGACTGTAAACCGGAAGCGTCAATCAAGGTGTAGATGCTGTAGTTATACATATCTTTCTCGGAAACCTCTATCGGGATTGTCTATCCTATAGGCTGCCAGACAATAGCACAACCCCTCAACGTCTAGTGGCACTTAATACACTGCGTCAACAAGTGCCACCAATGCTCATCAGACGTCCAATGAAACCAGATTCTTCAATGACGATTGTCAAAGGCATGGACCAAAATATGGTCAACTTCATAACACATATATAACACTGAAAATTTAAAAAAAATAGGAAAAAATATGTTGTTAATAATGGTGCGATCGTGATAGGAAAGAAGGTAAAAGCAGGAGAGAGGGAGAAGAGGAGAAATATGAGATATGAAGGAGTAAAAGAAGGGATAGATAGATAGAGAGAGAGAGGGATGGTTGGAAGAAACAAAAGATGGAAGGGAAGGAATAAAGAGTGATGGGAGAGGTTCAGGCAGGAAAATGAGAGAGAAAAAAAAGGAGACAGTCAGACACAACCTGACAGATACACAAACAGACAAATAGAAACAGTGAGAATGTATAAGATTTTGTTCTCAAATTCACTTGAAAGCATTGTGTGTATCATGTTCCTAATCGTGCACATATGTTCCCCGTGTGTACGTTCTTGGGCACACCTTCATGCACACACAAACATTTGCATGTTTGCATGTGAATGAGTGCATGTGCGCGCTTGCGTGTCTGTCGGTATCAAAGAGAATGATTCGGTTCATTTTAGGTAGAAGATGAGATAAGAGGCCGCCGCTTGCGTGACACAGGATTTGCCCTGGAAATTGATGACGCCATTATGATTGACTAGCTGTCGGCTAAACGGATTTGTTTGTCGGATAAACAGATTCGCTGCATATGCGAGTTTATCGTTTAAGAGGGTTTCCCTGATAAACGGGATATTCCGATAAGCAATTTTGTCGAAAATGCGGATGTATCATATATGTAAGTTTGATGAATAAGAGAGGGTTACCGGATAAGTTGAAATGTCGGTTAACAAGGGGGGGACCGAATAAAAGGGTATTCGAACACGTGGGTTTTTAACAAATGGAGTGTCGATCAAGAGGGTATTATATCACCATCACTGACTTGTAATATCCATCCTTCTGAAGATTTGATGATTAATAAGAAAGTGCTTAAGGTATTTCCTGTCTCACTTTCTTTCGTGGTCAGACATTGTCACAATATTGATCACATGTTAATTCTTTCGCTATTTACACACACACACACATGTACAAAACAAAAAATGTGAAAAAAAACGAAATATGAAGCACGTTGCTTCCTATTTTTCACAGTTCGTTCCACATTTCCTTCCACATTCTGTTAATTTCGATCCCTATTTCGTTCCATCTTAATGTCGATCCCTTTTTCGTTCTACATTTCGTTCCGTATTCTGCTTCATATTATGTTCTATATCACGTTCCTTATTTTATTTCATGTCTCGTTATATATTTTGTTCATTCTAATTCATGTTGTGTTTTAAAGTATGCATCACGCTCTGTTTTACATGCGGTTCTTTGTTTCGAGTGATGTTTCGTCTCGGAGTTTGAATTTAATTTATCTTCAGATGTTCCATTTCTACAAGTTATCGTCTATTTAGTTTGTTCTATGTTATATACATATTCGTACGTCTTCATCGTCAGACTCATTTACGACTTTGTAAACTCGTTCGCCCCAGTTAAATTATGATAAATCTAAGTTTAAGTCAAACAAACATAAATTTATTTTTATTATAATTATATCTACAACAACTACTACGTGCCACGTTTACTACTACTACAAGTAGTACTAGGATAGTAGTAGTAGTAGTATAGTAGTAGTAGTAGTAGTAGTAGTAGTAGTAGTAGTAGTAGTAGTAGTGGTAGTGGTAGTAGGGGTAGTAGTAGTAGTAGAAGTTTTATAAATAATCAAATCTCCAAAACTACTACGCTAATACCACCACTACTACTAGTAGTAGTAGTAGTAGTACTAGTAGCAATAGTAATAGGATAATTATAAATACCTATATCTCCAAACTACCCTAACTTCAATATATATCACTACCTTTACAAAATTTTCTCCATAACGAACCAGTTAGTCTTTGGTACAGCAGGCAGACAGCGGGATACATAGAGATACAGACATAAGAAAAAGTGCTAAAAAGACCAAAAACAATTGAGACAGGAAAAATTGACTAATAAAAAGAATAGAGAAAGCATTGAGAAAAATCCAATTAAGAGAACCCACAAGAAGACAAGTTAAAAGAAACGAAGGATAACACAGAGGGTGATGAAAGCATGGCGAGACAGACAAAGCACCACTCCCGGTGTCATGGACAGAGACAAATGACGCAAGATGCCGCACCGGGGCATCAGGGGCATGCCTAATAGCGCTTTAAACCTTCCCATAAATGAAGTCTCACTCAGGAGGTACATCGAACCCCATTAAACGCCGCGAGACAGAATATTAAGCTATTATATGAATGACGATTATTGAACGACGCTCCGGCAGCTAATGGCTCAGTTACCGTACAGTCGTGATAACACTTTGTTATGTTATTGCATCTGCATTGCTTTCAAGTTAGTTAACTGAAGAGTTGATTAAATGATAGATAAATGTTTCGCTTATCACTTACGACATATTACAGTATAATCGTACACATTTAAATTAACCTTCATATACTATTATTATAAATTTTAACATTAATTTTGACTAGTATATCATTCTAAATTGTTCCGGGCGTTGGTAGTAGAACAATAAAAGATATTTTAATTCGGCAATTAATTCAAATCATAACAAAATATATGCCGAGTATACTGCATTGAAAAATTTAAGAAATGTAGAATTTTGGAAATAACTTAGTCATAGCTTATCGTAGCTAAACATAGAGTAGCTAATCAATCTGTGCGTGACCCATGAAATTCGTCTGAATTAAGACCTCCCTACTTATCATTCTCATCTACACTCTTCTCATTTTTTAAATAATTTATCCTTTTCTCTCCTCCAATATTATTTCTTATAATTTCTCTCTTATCATCGTATTTCTTCTTGTTCAATGTCTCCTATCAATGATTAGATAACATTTACTTTGATGAAGTGCAAGGCAACTTCTCACACTAAATATTCAGCCTGTCCTCACATTAAATGTTCAGCCTGCCCTCACATTAAATGTTCAACCTACCCCTCATATTAATTGTTCAACCAACCATCTCACTAAATGTTGAGCCAACCGTCCCTTTAAATGTTCAAATATTCTCTAACTAAATGTTCAATCACTCTTCATACTAAAAATCTCATCTGTAAACGTGAGGGATAAAACAAAAATATTGAATATTTATTTATAATTAAAAACAACTGAAAATGTACACTTTTCCAGACTAATTGAGACTGACATCGATAGGTAAGGTGGACTGATCTAGGATCGTACGCTTTGGTATGTAAAAAAACGTACACATTGTACGCTGTGCACATAGTGTCGACAATCTGACCTATGAGAAAGGTAGGAAAGTAGAGGAATACAGGAAAATATAAATTAGAACTTGGCATTATAGCAATGTATTCAATCTTGTCAAAAAAGCAAAATAGAATACACAGTATAGAAATAGAAGAACGGAATATAGTCAGACGATATATGACGTTAGATATGAAATAGGGGAAGAGGGCTTAATGTAAGGTAAGAAGATCAGTAAAACGAGAAGCTGAAAGAAGAGAGAAGGGAGCTTGGAATAAACTAAAGATGATACAAAAGTACGTTGAAGAACTGTGTAATAGTGAACGCAACAGGTAGTACCCGTATCAAAGAAAACGCAAAAAATCTAACAAATATCAACAATTATAAGAATGAAGTTTTAGATAAAGAATATATTTATCAAATGCTTAATTATAAAAGGTTATATTAGGTTAACTGGAACTGAGACAATATGTTCAAATAGGATAACTTAACATACAAGAAAAGGAATTAATTAAACGTGTATCAAGTGATGGTTAGAAGGGAAAACGAAAGGAAGATTTGAAGGAAGTTAGAGAGATAATAGTTAGAGCGTGGGATAATGTGAGAGGTAGGAAGAGACATGGAGAGGGAGTAAGGGAGTGACAGAATAGGGCCTCATTGACTTCAAAGTAAACATCGTTCAACGAGAGGAATGGAAAGGAAGAGGTACTGAATGCATAATTGAACCTATACGTGCTTAAGAAACGGCTCAGCTGTTGCTGTTACGAGCTTGGACATAATCGTTAGGATTGGGCTGAGAGGATGCTGAATACGAACTGGGAATCAGTCAGCATTGAGCTGGGAGAATGCTGGGTGCAAACTGGAACATGAGTCAGGAAAGCGGCTGAGAGGATGCTACAGTTGGTGAACAACCCTATTATTTCGATAGCCAGTGGTCCATAGAAGACTATTGTCTAAATTTCATGGTTGGATTCTCTTCGCTACCTAACAACGCTACACTGCCTGCATTTATTTTATCTCTCTATCGAATTATTATTCTGTCACTCCTGCGAGGTCGGGATAGGCGTGCTTCGGGTGCCCAGTACTCCTTTCTTGAAGACCAAGCACCCGTCATCCTCAATATATTTTTTTTCTGAATACATTTATATAATACATGTGCGTATGAATAATTATCATTCTACATATCATGGCGCTCATTACCTTCCAACGTCTGATTAAAAACTAAACTTCATGTAATGAAAATACTTAATACACCGTAACACACAGAAAAATACATTGTCGTCATTCTTGTTCTTTGTTAAGAGAACAATAGCCGAGTGTACAAAATGCAGGTACGATATGCATTTTAATAATAATAATAATAATAATAATAATAATAATAATAATAATAATAATAATAATAATAATAATAATAATAATAATAATTAAAATATTGAAGATATTAGTATTTAATATATAAGTAGATATAATAGTAATAGTTTTGAAATTGTAATAATATTTATAATAATAATATTAAATCATTTCAGAAGACCATATCCAACCGAAAATCGTTATCTACGATAATTCATGATATCATACGAAATTTTTGCTATATGGCACGATGACACAAGAAGTATATTATCTGGTCGGTCAGTTGATAGTAAAGCTTTGGTGTAACAAAATAAAAGAACAACAAGGATTAGCAACAGATCTCTACGCACCACCTCTATACAGACCTCAAGGCTCGGTAGCTACCACTGACAAGGAGAAGGCTGAACATCTTGTTTCTCACTTCCAAAGTAAGATGCAAGTTACAGACCCAGATCACACTCTCCTCCCAAACTACTTCTCCTTAACAACTTCTGCTTACCTTACTGTAACTTCACAAAAGAGAATGCAGAAAATTACTTCAAACGAATATCAGTAAGACCCTAGGACATGATTGTGTAAATCGATACATCCTGAAAATATGTTCACTTCCCTTGCAGCTCTCTAGCTACCGCACTTTCAAGCTTGCACTGACTTGCAAACCTGGCCACTAATTTGCAAGAAGGCCAGTGTTGTAGCTGTCCACAAAAAGAAAAGCAGGGCATTAGTTGAACGCTATAGACCAGTATCCTTGCATTCAATCGTTGGAAAAGTATCTGAAAAAATCCTTGTTGAGACACTAGAAAAGCACCTTGATAAATAAAACTAAAATATATCCGGTATATTCCAGGTATATCATAGTTTATTGAGATCAACGAACATAAAAAGTGGAGATTTAATATTCACCAACCATGTTATTTGCTAGTTATGTGGAGGATGTGTTGAGTGTGGTAGATGAGTTGAGTGTGGTGGATGTGTTAAGTGTGGTGGATGAGTTGAGTGTGGTAGATATGCTATCTGTGGTAGATGCTGGATGCATGTTGAATGTGTTTGTGAGTTGCAAGCTTCTTTGAATGTGACAGAAGTATGTATGTGCTGTTTTTTTGTGTTTTCACACAAATGATTATCTTGTTTTGTTATTTCTGGTTAATGTACATATTTGTTTCGGGCACATGATGGATGTTTTTGTTTGCTGAAGGTGAATGGTGGATGTGTTTTTTCAATTGATACATAGTGGGTGTGTGAGTACATATAATTTTTTTGCGAGTACGTGGTGGATGGGTTTATCTGTTATGAGTCAGAGGGGGGAGAGAATATTTGTAGAACATGCGTGCTTGTTGTGTATGTTTGGATCTTGTTTGTCGTAAATAGTTGGTTGTTTCTTTTTGGTTTTTAGATTCCAGTGATAGTGTAGTAACCTATCACTGACTATGGGGAAGTGGTAGAAGTAACTAGCACTGTATGGCCTGCCTCCTAGCCTTGTAATTGTTGCCTTGTTATTTAGCTAAATTTACGTTCGTGTAGTGGATTTTGGTGGCTGTTATACGTTTGACTTTACAGGTAATAGTTTTCTTTGTGGTTGATGTGTTTGTTTATGGTTGTAGTGTTTGTTTATAGTTTGTGTTTTTTGTGGTTGGTGTTTGTTTGAGGTTGCAGTGATTGTTTGATATTGGTGTGTTTGTTTGTGGTTGGTGTGTTTCTTTGTGATTGCAGTGTTTGTTTGTGGTTGATGTGTTTGTGGTTGCAGTGTTTGTTTGCTGTTGGTGTGTTTGTTTGTGGTGTGGTATTTGTTTGTGGTGGGTGTGTTTGTACTCACCTAACTGTGCATGCGGTGGTTGAGCTCTGGCTCTTAGGTCCCGTACAGATTTCTGAGCCTACTGGGCACTATCATATCTACATTTGAAACTGTGTATGGAGTCCGCCTCCACCACATCACTTCCTAATGCATTCCATCTGTTAACTACTCTGACACCGAAAAAGTTCTTTCTAACGTCCCTGTGGTTCATTTGAGAACTCAGTTCTCACCTGTGTCCGCTTGTTCGCGTACCCCCCATCTTCTTGAGGTTATCTTGAGATGATTTCGGAGCTTTTTAGTGTCCCCGCGGCCCGGTCTTCGACCAGGCCTCCACCCCCAGGAAGCAGCCCGTGACAACTGACTAACACCCAGGTACCTATTTACTGCTAGGTAACAGGGGCATAGGGTGAAAGAAACTCTGC
>WNGS01005997.1:13509648-13551385 GCA_020271785.1 Procambarus virginalis | reverse complement strand
CAATCCATTGACATGCACAAGATCCATTTTTTCTCTCACCAGTTGTTGAGACCTTTCGAAAAGTTTTATATTGAGATAATAACAAGCCAGATTTTGATTCAGATGGAAGGAGGTTTGTTATCCAGTAGTAAGACGAATGGAATATTGCGTCCAACAAGGAGGGATCACACATACGTTCACCAACTCATCATCTGTCTAAATGCGTCCACGCTGCATCCGTCACCATAGACCAGTTAGATATTTTACTGTGGTTTCAAAGAATATATCTTTCTCATAGCTTTATATATTATAGTTTTGTGTATACGTAGGCCTAAGAAAGGTTAGGTTAGGTGATTTGGTTTTGTTGAAAGTAATTTAAGTTTGCAGTACATGAATTAAATCTTGAGAAATGGTTCGAAAAATTAAGTACAGGCGAATCTAGGTACGAACCGCTCAAACTGATTTGCGAGTCGCATGTTCTGGTTGCTGCTAATCGTCTTAGTCAGGTTCTCAATGTTCAAATGCAATATTGTATTATTATGTAATTGTAAATAGAATCGTGATTAATTTACCATACACTAATACTGTAAATACTGTTAACTTCACATTACCAAACATGCAACATTTAGCAAATCAAACCACCAACTGTAACTTGGAGCTGTGTACAAAACAACATTGCAACTTTCACAAATTTACTCCTCTAGTTTTAAATATTTCATTATGATGACCACGATATCTATAGTGGTAAGGACGAGATGAAGGGAAAAATTAAGTAAATTCAAAACTGTAGAACAAAGGGAATAAAAAAAGATGAAAGAAGATGAATGATGATAAATGTTGAGTAAGAGGAGAGACTACTAAAACAAAGGTATATCAGGGCGAGTTGCCACCACGCCCACACTCAGGCTTGGTCAACGCCCATGACCACCCACACACAGGCTGGCCAACGCCCATAACAACCCACTCACAGGCTGACCAACGACCATGACCACCCACACACAGGCTGGCCAATGCCCATGACAACCCAAACACACAGGTTGGCCAACGTCCATGGCAGCCACAAATTGACTGGCCAACGCCAATAACCGCCTACACGTAGGCTGCTGAACGTCCATGACCATCCACACACATGCTGGCCGACGCCCATGGCGGCTCACACACAGGCTGACCAACGCCCATGATGGCCCACACACAGTCTGGTCAACACCCATGACCATCCACACACATTTTGGCCGACGCCCATGGCATCCCACACACAGGCTGGCCGACGCCCATGCCGGCTCACCTATCAGTCTCAGGCGTCTTCTAACTACTACTATAGATATTTTCAATCATGTAAATGTAATGGTAGAAATTAGCGAGAGAGAGAGAGAGAGAGAGAGAGAGAGAGAGAGGAGAGGAGAGGAGAGGAGAGGAGAGGAGAGGAGAGGAGAGGAGAGGAGAGGAGATGAGTGTGAGAAAGAGAGAGAGATTAAACAATAGCGAAGAGAACAGGCAAGCGTCTCATTATATTGCCACACCCTCCTATCACACTGATATATGTCACTCCATTATGCTTCATGGTGCAATGTTTTCAGATATATGACCACCAAAGTCTTCATCAACAAGAGGAGACCAGCAACCTAGTCATCTATGACGGACTTAGAAGTCAACCACAGTTTTGACGTTGCTTTTGATCGTAGAATCATGATAAAGAATGTCAACCTCATCTCCAATCTGCATTCCCTAAACATGATCAGCTGACTTAAGGGTAGCTGGATATTTGCTTATAAATTTTCTTAATATTAATTAACTTTTTTTATTTGATATTTACTTCATCAACCCACACACATAGCATGAATGATAATTAGTACATTTGTTGGCAATTATAGCCAATTCATAATTGCCCACTACCCTTCGCTACCAACTCCCTAAGGTCAAGTTGTTTAGTGCCCCGTCTTCGTTAACTGGGGATTATTCTTAATCGCATTCCTCCCTGCCTCTTTCTCCCTCCCTCAATTCCTTCATTATCTTCGTTCCTTCTAACCTTCTTCCATAATTATTTTTGGCTTCTTATTCTTTTACCCTGTGCATCCCCCTTTAACTATACATGAATATATTAATAAGTACCAAAGGCATCTGTGATGCACTATACCAATTCTAGCTCGTAACTCGATACTTACCTTTCCTGGTATATAAGTAGTGCCGCTGATAGTAGAAGCAGAAATAAAAGTTGTATTAGTTTGTCTAGTAAATGCGGTAGGTCTATTAATATTTACTGTTTCTCTTATTATTTCCAAAATTTAGGCAAAATTTTTACCATATCCTATTATACTTCCAGGCCTCTTTCCTTCTTTATACATTTATCATAATTTATCTTCATCATAAATGTGTATCAATGTTCCTACTCAAATCGCCCTTTAATTGATCAATCAAAATCAGGTAAAGGGCAATATGATTAGGATCACTGATACTCATTTATATCACTATTACCACATCAATATTCCTTTATCTCATTAAAGACATTGTGCCTCACCTCACTTCTTTCCTCCCTCTATATCCACACCCACTGAACTGTAAATATTACGGGCTACTCATGGCCGTGCTACCTCTCTGGTGGTTTAATCTTCATCGATCATCAACTGTAAATCCATCCTTCTCTAGATGAGTTATTAAATACAAAAGTACTTAAGGAAATTCCTGTCTTAATACATCCTTCGTTATCTGACACTGTCACATTGTTCATCACGTGCTAATTTCTTCGTGATTTACACACACACACACACACGATATTATATATATATATATATATATATATATATATATATATATATATATATATATATATATATATATATATATATATATATATATATATATATATATATATATATATATATATGTAACAGTAATACAACCAAAGAGATTAATTTAGATATAATACGGAGACATGGAAAATAAAGAATCATTGGTAATACGGACACACGGATATTTATACCAGGCGGATAATGCGGACATACAGGCAACATCAACGTTAGGGTAATTAGATTATGTTGCAGTGGTAGGTAATTTGTTTCTGTTTCAGCTAATCTCCATTTAAGATGATTTACTGCCACGATACCAGACATTTATTTAGCCTCAAAGACTGCTAGAGTTATGACCCAAATAAAAGGAACATGTTCAACTACGTTTTTCAGATAGTTGAGGAGTGACGAACACAGAATATATGATGATTGGGTTCATAAAACAGAGTAGTTGTGCGTATTGATGTATGTATGTGCACGTGTGTGGGGATTCGTGTGTGTGTGTGTGTATATATTCATGTTCATGTGTGCCTGTGTATTTACTACTTTAATTTACAACTTTTGACTGCAGAGTCGAACTGTTAGCTCTTGCATTCCCGCCTTTCTAACCGTCGGTTGTTAGAAAGGATATACAGCCCGAAGCAACTGTTTAACTCCCAGCATTCTATTTACTGCTAGGTGACCAGAGGCATCAGGTGAAATACACTGCATGTTTGTTTCTGCCTCGGATGGGAATTCATCCATAACATTGAGGACTACGTATACATATGTATACATATGTAAACATATGTAAACATTTGTGTGTATATATTTACATCTATATATTCACCTAATTGTGCTTGCGGGGGTTAAGCTTTGGCTCTTTGATCCCGCCTCTCAATTGTCAATCAACTGGTGTACAGATTCCTGAGCCTATTGGGCTCTATCATATCTGCACTTAAAAAATTGTATGAAGTCTGCCTCCACCACATCACTTTCTAATGTATTCCATTTATTATCTACTCTATCACTAAAAAAAAAAATTCTAATGTGTTTATGGCTCATCTGGGCACTCAATTTCCAGCTGTGTCTCCCTAGTGCGTGTGCCCCTTGTGTTAAGAAGTCTGTCTTCATCTACCCTATCAATTCCGTTGAGAGTCTTGTAAGTTTTGATCATGTCCCCCTCCCCACTCAACACTTCTGTCTTCCAGCTACATGAGGTTTAATTCCCGTGGTCTCTCCAGTCCAATACTTCAGTACTGAAATCTCATGAGAACTAGAGTATACTGGCTATTGTGATGGCCTTAAAAGCCCTCTGGAGGCTGATAAACCCTAGATCAGCCCGTCCTCAGTCCTAAGCAATCAATCAACTATTAATTTACATATATATTAATGGCAATATATTATTGTCACAGCACGCAATCAACTGCCAGGATGAATCTTTCCTGAGGTGTTAAAACAAATAAAATCTCAAACATAAATTAATATTATTAAATATTGCTACTTTTTGCATACTTAGGTCCATGTTAAGTAAGATATTTAATAACGTTTTATTTAAATTAGGTTTTGATTTTGGCAGAATTGATTATAAGGGATAGAATTGAAGGAAACAAAGTTCGAGTCATAGCTTCGAACATGGTCAAATGGACTATATACTGACTCATGTAGATATAATAAGTATTTGACTAATGCCTTGTAAACCCGAAGGTTTATTGTTTTGGTGATGGGCTGCCTGAGATTCAATACCAAAACAAACCTATTTAAGAATGCAGAATTCTTTACAGATGACTCAGAAGGTTACATAATAATTATTCTCGATCTATTTACTTTGTTCCAAGAACTCGCTCCTAAATGATTCACCTACGTTGCCTGTTCTCGTAAAAAATAACAAAATACTAATTAACGCGACCTTCAAACTCCTTTTTATGAATGGAAACACAATTTACAGGACTCACAGCAGATGAGGTTCGAACTTTTCTCGAACATGGCTTCTCTGTCTATGAACGAATCACTTCAATAAATTATTCGCTCACGAGCTGCAAATAAAGATAAATTGCTATTAGAACTATAACACGTAACTAATCATAGCCCTAATTATACACAAAATTATAATGTACCTTAATATTAATTTGCTTTCGAGATAACGTACTTTTTGGTTTNCTGTTCGACAGTAAACTCTCAGCAGCTTCGTAGACCTAAACTTGTGTATCTAGGCCTAGTTAACGACCTAGCGAGGAGCTCAATCACCCTTAAAAACCACCAAAACAAAACTCAAAATGACATATCGAGGATATCTTTCGAGTTAGGCTGGAGATGGTTTCTTCCCTATTATTTACGAATTCTTAAAAACAAGTAACATTTTGTCGGTTACAATTTGGTTTCAATCTGTTACTAACAAAATTAACACAGAGGGTCCTCCATCACAAAGAAATCTGCATGTTAACTTCAGTTCACTGAGTCATTTGATACTTAAAACCATAGGGAAAAGCATTAGCATTAAGCTCCCATACACACATCTACATTCGGCTTCTGTTTATGTTACAAAAATAGAACTAATGCATATTTCCAATTTCACAGAAAAGGAGTTAGGGTAATATGGGAAGAAAAGGGTAAGGCCACCTGCTCCTGATGAATACAGTTGTATTTAGAGCTCCTCAGCTCTCTCTCGCCTATTTATTGCCTGTCTCTATTTCTTCATCAAAATCGACTTGAGAATGGTCCAGGACGGACCGAAACGTCGTCGTTCCTTCACCTTCTAGTGTGTGGTCTGGTCAACATACTTTAGCCCGTTATTGTGACTCATCGCCTGCAGTTGTATTTATCACTAGGCTAGGAAAACACACCTAGTGATTATCGTTTCGCAAGAGTTGTTTTGCCATTTGCACACACCTACTTTCAGAAATTAATTAACGTTATCATATTGTTATTGATATCGCAAAATAAATACATATAAATATATATATATATATATATATATATATATATATATATATATATATATATATATATATATATATATAAATCATATATGAAATATATATTATCTGCGTTAGTTCCACAATTTTTTTAATTATTTGCATTAAGAAATTTATGTGAAATTTATAAGTACCTGCATTAGTTTCCAGAAATTTCTTAATTATTTTCGTTTCTGAAATATATAAAAAATAAAAGGCCCTCATATATTTAGACAAAACTTCTTAATTAGTGTTGTGAAAAACCAGTATTATCGATTACCACAGTTTCCCCATCACTGGCTCATGCTTGCCTCTTCTCTTCCGAGAAATTTAGTCTTGTTGTATATTTTTAAATATTTCTCTATAAGGGAAAAGGAACTCAACACGTTTGGCTGAAAACTGTAGTGCATTTTTAACATATTTATTATTTTTATTAATATTATTATTATTATTATTATTATTATATATATATATATATATATATATATATATATATATATATTATATATATATATATATATATATATATATATATATACATATATATATATACCGTTCAGGCTTGTTCGCATTTGTGTTCCTCACGTGTGCCCCAAAGAATGACGTGATTTGATAAAATACTATGCCCAAGATTCATTTGCATATATGCCTGGAGACCGTTCAGGCTTGTTCGCATATGTATTTATATATATATATATATATATATATATATATATATATATATATATATATATATATATATTATGCATTAGTTTCCAGAAATTTCTTAATTATTTTCGTTTCTGAAATATTTAAAAAATAAAAATAAAAATAAAAGTAAAATATTTAGAAAAAATTTCTCAATTAGTGTTGTGAAGAGCCCGTATTATCGATTACCACAGCTTCCCCATCACTGGCTCATGCTTGTCTCTTCACCTCCGAGAAATTTAGTCGTGTTATATAATTTTAAATATTTCTGTATAAGGGAAAAGGTACTCAACACGTCTGACTGAAAACTGTAGTGCATTTTATCATATTTATTATATATATATGTATATATATATATATATATATATATATATATATATATATATATATATATACAATGCTTATGCATTGTTAATCGCCTGGAAAGATATTGACAATGCATAAGCAACAGGGCTCCATAAAAGAACACAAAATCTCCTCACAACCAGACCATCACCAGAGAAGTCTTAACAGACAACACAGAAATCATTGATAGGTACAGCGATAGCAGGCAGCTCGACCTCTGCGAGGCACTACACATCAAAAAGTCAACAACAGCAATCAACAGCCAATTAATGCACAACTATATTCTACCCAATTCTAGACTCCGAACCAATAGAGAAGCATCAAGAGGAAGTATGGGCCAATAGGCCCTCTGCAGTTCCTTCCATCCAATTAATACCCATTGTTTCATGTTCTCTCTTCCGTTTGTCACAAATTGTTCACTTCATCCAAAAACTGTTGCACTATATCACCTCACCGAAGTGTGAGTATATGTAAGACGGATAAGTTGTTTAAGTGTTAGAATAAGTGAAACTCTGTTTAGTGTTTTCAGGATACAGTTGTGTGCGTGTAAACTAAAGTCTTTGAAAATGTAATAAGTTATTACGAAACGCGTTCAAGCGTTTCGTCAGACTAGAAATAAAAGGGAATTTTGGAGAATTGATTTTTCAATTACCATCCACAGTAAAATGAAACATAAGAAATATTGAGAAAATTCGTGTTAGAATTATTAATCTCACTTTTTCGGTCATATTTAACAACATATATTTACGTGAAAGACTGCTACCAAAGTATTCGTATATTTATATATATATATATATATATATATATATATATATATATATATATATATATATATATATATATATATATATATATATATATATATATATATATATATACATACATACATATGGGGATACCACGGTTTTGGTGATTGCCAGGTCAGTCTGTCTGTCTCCCTCTCTCTCTCTTTCTCTATCTCTCTCTCTCATCCCTTCATTTCCACCCACCCCGTAGCGCTTAAAGTAGCACGTAAGGAGCACTAGCGTCTGCAAGAAGCATCGTCATCACCATCTCAATTCGGAATAGGGCATTGTACTTCACTGGTGACCGCCACGAGACCTTTGGGTCGGTGTGTTCGCCGGGCGAAGCGCCGTTTGGCGTAGATATTGCCCGAAGCATCCTCGCTAATGGGATTAACGCAATATTAGCACGTCACTTAAACTGGTGGTTGATGGTTTTCTCTTACTCGAAGGACGAGGGAGGGGGGGTAAGAGCAGAGCAGGAGGGATGAAGGGGGAGTTCATGAGTATTTTGGGTGAGGGAGGGAAGGATGGTAAGAGTATATATAAAGTCCCTTGTAATGAAGACGAGTGAAGGCAGATAAACGTGAAACAATCAGAAGTATTAACATGCGGGTGGAGGCAACAAGTGAGGGCTTCTCGCAGCAAATGTGATTGAACGATTCCCAGAAACACATGTTCCATGTGACGACAAGCAGGAATGTGTGAAATCATTTGTTAGGAAAAACCTCGCAATTTGCTAGTCACTGTGTGGTCGTGGGTACGATAATTGATAATAATTACATATTTCTTTCACTTCTTGCGATTAATTTTGGTTATATTTTAGGATTTACTTTAGGCCTCTTTCTAGCACTGACTTAGATAAATGTTTTAACCACACACACACACACACACACACACACACACACCACACACACACACACACACACACACACACACACACACCACACACACACACACACGCGCGCACACACACACACACACACACACACACACACACACACACACACACACAGTGGTTGACAAATGGAATGCATTAGGAAGTGATGTGGTGGAGGCTGACTCCATACACAGTTTCAAGTGTAGATATGATAGAGCCCAATAAGCTCAGGAACCTGTACACTTGTTGATTGACGGTTGAGAGGCGGGACCAAAAAGCCAGAGCTCAATCCCCAGAAGCACAAATAGGTGAGTAGACACAGGCGGCCTCGCTGTGGAGTGGACAGCGCTCGAAAGTCGTAGTTCAACGGACCTGGGTTCGTATTTCCGGCCGAGACTGAAACAAATGGGTTGAATTTCTTTCTCTCTGATGCCCCTGTTAACCTAGCAGACACAAATTCTGCAGACACACATAGTAAAAATACCACACACACACACACACACACACACACACACACACACACACACACACACACACACACACACACTGGGGGCCAGGTAGCCTGGTGGATAGCGTGCAGGACTTGTAATTCTGTGGCGCGGGTTCGATTCCCGCACCCGGCAGAAACAAATGGGCAAAGTTTCTTTCACCCTGAATGCCCCTGTTACCTAGCAGTAAATAGGTACCTGGGAGTTAGTCAGCTGTCACGGGCTGCTTCCTGGTGTGTGTGTGTGTGTGTGTGGTGTGGAAAAAAAAGAAAAGTAGTTAGTGTAGTTAGTAAACAGTTGATTGACAGTTGAGAGGCGGGCCGAAAGAGCAAAGCTCAACCCCCGTAAAATACAACTAAGTGAATACAACTAAGTGAATACACTCATACACATACACAGACATGATGTGTGGTGGAAAAAAAGTTGATTGATTGACAGTTGAGAGGCGGGCCAAAAGAGCCAGAGCTCCACCCCCGCGAGCACAACTAGGTGAATACACACTCATGGCCAAAATCCTACCATCCTTCACCAGCGAGTCATTTGGAACATCTCTATGACCAGGCACCACCTGAGCTGGCTTTATGAGGGTCCCGCTGCCAGCCCCCACCCACGTTACCTTCACCAACCTCTCCTTAAACCCCCCCCCCCTGCACTTACACTCCCTGCCTTCAATCTCTCCATCATTCTACTCTTTCACTTTCTTAGCCCCATGTCCATGTCTTTCCTCTCCCATCCTATTCTCTGTTCATTTACTACTTTTCATAATTTTATTTGCTATTCTCCCATAATTTGTTTCTCATATTTCTATACTTGCTTCTCCACCCACCCCTCCATCTTCCTCCAACTTCTCCACCCTCCTTTTTTTTCTTCTTCTCCCCTTTATTGCTCCTTCTCCCCTTTTCCTTCCTCATTCTTCTTCCCTCCTTCTTCTTCCCCCCTCCCTTATTTTACCCTCCTCTTTACCCTATTACTCTTCCCAACCTGTGCATCCTCTCCACACTCTCCACCCCCTCTCCCAACTCTCTCACCCACCCCACCCTTTTTACCAACCCCACCCTCTCCACCCACCCCACACTCCGCCCCTCCAGATTACAGAGCACTGTCGCTCATGGGACATGTAAGATTTACTCAGGTCAAAAAAGTTAAAAAAATATAACACGAAGATAAAACTAATTTGAACTAATGCCTCGGCAACTTTACCTTCTTGTTCGTTTCTCTAGAGAAGCGGACATGGGAGTGGCGGAGTTAGTGGGAGTGTTCGTGCGGGATTTCGTGTTGTAATTTGTGAGACTTGGCCAGTGACAGTTCGTAAGGGGTACGAATAAGTTAGGATTGTTGAATTCGTGTCTCCCGCTTGCGTCTTCTTAATTGGGATTCGTCATAAAGATTGTCGTTTTCTTTCATTTTGATTAAGTAGTTTTTCCTTAACGAACACACACGAATATGACCCATGGATGGTCGCAAAGGTAAGACCATGTATCACGTGTTCCGGAAGACTTGGCCGTAAAGATAAATGTCAATGTGGTCATCACGACACCACAAAACCTACTTTTAAAAACAACACCAGACATGATGATCATTACAACTTAACCTGGTCATCATGACCACACTGGTGGGCCAATTTACCCTGAAGACCCATGTACAATACTCAACTTTTGCACATCAAGAAAAACCCTCTAATGGCGAGAAGTGCTTGAAAAAGTACAATTAGAGAAACCAGTGTAACCTCTGAGACCACCAACTCTTCACTCTCATGCCAACATAAGAAATGTCACTGGAAAATCAGTAGAAGATTTCAGGGAGGAATCTGGACAAGATTCTGCTTGATTTATCGGCAAGCAAGACAAGAAGTCTCTTTATTATTAGCCTATTTAGCCAAATTAATTTGAATTTTGCCTAATCGGAGAATTTCAACTAGGTCTTAATACCAAATCACCTTTCGAACAATTAGCAATAATTTCCGTGTTATAACATCTAAGCACATTGAAAGCATTTTTTTTAGTTTTTATAATGCATTTATCACGGAAGCAGATCAATATATCAGCATTTATCTGCATAAATTTTTATCTGTAGATATATTTATCTGATAAATGCCGAGATAAATTTATCTATGCATTTATCAAACCGAGACGCAGTTGATGAGACTGAGTAATCTGACGGCGCATTCCAATTTTTCGAATGAGGGTAGTAAGTGTGGCATGAGCTTAAGGTTCTGTCGTAGCCTCTTAGGTGGTAGAACGTATCCAAGTGTAAGCTGGCAATTAACAGTTGAATGAGAGTGGATTATCTGTAGTGGTTTGATTACATCTAATCACCTATTGACGTTGTCTATCTAATCACCTGTTGTATACTCATCCATCCCAATGGATAGCACCTCAAATCATCCTAGATGTAATATATAGTGACTCATCTGCATGCATATATAATATATATATAGGGGGGCCATTTTCGTCCAGCTGATGCAAATGTATGTCTTCCACACCCTTCCATTTTCATATACATTTATATATTGCTTTATATATTATTCATATTATACAAGTTTGATTACAAGATTAGTTAAAAAAATAAAGGTTCACAGTAAATTGTCAAAGGCTGTAGATCTTCTCGAGCATTTCATGGTCGTAGACTTAATTTTTAAATAGTTTTATCTAATGCGTCATGTATATCTTTCTTACTGGGAGCTAGAGCTGAGTCCTTCGTGCCGCTTGAGCTGCACCAGAAACTGTAAACGGTGTCTTTGCACACAATTCGTGAATCTGAATTAAAGGAACACAATTATATTAGCAAGCAAACAGTTTCAGACGCATGCATCATGAGTAACAGTAGCGACGGCAACCAAAACACTAATTGATAAAATATCTAAAGATTCTCACAAATAATTGCAAAATATTTACTAAAATAATACCAGAATTTTCACTAAAATAACAGCAGAAAGATTCATTAAAATAATTGCTTAAGATTCACTTAAATAACAGCAAAAGAAAGATTCAAGCACATTCTGCCACTGCATTTTGTCAAGCAGAATGAGTAACAGATTACCCAAAAGATGGATCTCAAGCGGTGGAAGGAGTATGAAGTAGAGGATGCAACATATCGAGTAGAGGTATTAACACGACAAGCAGAAAAATTAGCTGCAAACCCTGGAGCAAGAAGAGGAGAAAATCCATCAGGGACAGATGAACACTGTAATTACGTGTGCGTGTGGTTCAGGAATGCAAGCACTGCTCCCCACCAAAACCACTACGTATCCTTTTTGCAATCCTTCAAAGCAGAACCAATTTACACACACTCCCCTCTCCTTCCCCCCACCTGCCACTCGTTTTCCTCCCTTAGCTGAGGAACAAAAAGTCATCAACGATTTCAATTCCTCTAAATTCCTCTCTACAGTTTTTTTCAAACCGTTTCCCGTCTCATCCAAAAAAATAAAACAGGACCAAAGTGCTACCTCTGCCTCTCCCACCTACCTCTACCCCCCCCCCCCTTCCCTTCCCGCTTCCTCCCAGACCCCCACGTCACTTGCAATTGGGATGTTAACCGAGGTACGGCCGGTTATATTTAATTCTTAGCGTTCCTTAGCTATTCCGTGACGATGACTTATATTGTAACAAGAACGTTCGTGATGAGAGACAGTTCAGTATTTCCTCTGGCGATTAAGAAATTTAATCGTTGAGTAAAAAACAATAGTCTGCCTGAATGTCTCTCTCTCTCTCCTTTCATCATCATCATTCCAACCGTTTCCACTTTTTCTCCTTCCGTCTTCATTCCCCATTCACGCGCGCGACTGTCTTTTAGGCTAAAAATACAGTTGAATAGGATTATTATTGAGGTTCCAATATGTATATTGCTCTCCAAGAGCTGTTATCTGTTGATTTAGGATCCCGTCGAAAGCAGGGACAACCGTAGTATTAGACAACCGGCGGCTGGAAGAGTCCGATCTAGTAGCTAAAATACAATTATGCAGACACATATAGGTGAGAACAAATTAGGGAGTAAACACACATACACACACACTTAAACACACACACACATAGGCTCCTCGCACAATACTCTTTATGTGGTCCTCAGTTTTCTATGGTTCTAGATAGAAAACTATCACGTGAGGACCACATAAAAAATATTGTGCGAGGAGCCTATGCCACGCTTTCTAACTTCAGAATTGCTTTTAAATACATGGATGGCGAAATACTAAAGAAATTGTTCACGACTTTTGTTAGGTCAAAGATAGAATACGCAGCGGTTGTGTAGTGCCCATATCTTAAGAAGCACATCAACAAACTGGAAAAGGTGCAAAGACATGCTACTAAGTGGCTCCAGAACTGGAGGGCAAGAGCTACGAGGAGAGGTTAGAGGCATTAAATGTGCCAAAATTAGAAGACAGAAGAAAAAGAGGTGATATGATCACTACATACAAAATAGTAACAGGAATTGATAAAATCGATAGGGAAGATTTCCCTATCGATGAGAAGAACATGATGCTCATGCTGTTCTTTCCCTATGATAGGGAAGAACAGCATGAGCCTCATCACGAGCACTTGGGTGACTCCGTGCTCAATATCAAATCAATCAGTTAGATTTGGTTGATCACGCTCTCTAGATGTGTTCAATAACCCACGGTGTAATCTAGCCCTGTCCATGTAGAACAAACAAGATTATACATCTGATTGTTATTCGTTTTATTTACGAGAATGCTGCTCTTTGCAATTATAAATAACTGCAGCGACCCTCAGCGGTTTTAATTCTAAATAACTATGTACTATAACATTATTCTGCCCTTTCCATGGAGGACAGAAGAAATTTAATATAGGCTGGCTAGCACTGTGGCCGAATAGCCCCGTCTGTAGTTGACAATGAACTACACAAGATCTTCAATTAGCTTAGGTTATTAAAGGATATTGTAAATAGATTGCAAATGCCTAAAGGATATTTTCAAAAAATTCTTACCAAATAAGGAATATACATGTGTAGCCATGTAAATAAAAAAAACATAAAACATAAAAACTAAGAAACAGTGGAAAAAGGCCTGTAAGACCTTCCTGTAAGACCATCAATATACCCAATAAAATTAATTCATATATAATTTCTAACCAATTCTTGAAACAATTAGCGATTCACGTAGATTATCTTACCTGAGTATCTGTTCCACAGATAAAAAAATCCAAACCCAGAAAAGTGCCGTTGTATCTTGTAACAATGCAAAATTAACTAGCGCAGCTGACAAATAATAACAAAAATATATATAAAAATGTTCTATGCTCAAAGGAGGCGGCTACAACTTGTCTTATCTCTTTTCAGCGGAATGAGAAGGGAGGTAAGGCACTCTTATATAGCAGGGTATATTCTTACTCTGAAAAGATTACATATTTTCTCCCCACCCCACACTGTAAAATCATTATACATGTTAATATTAAAGGAAATTGTGATCTTTTAAATCTCTTCTCAAAAACTCACAAAACTTTTGGCGACTAAATCTTTTCGTTAACTTTTAATAGTCTGATGGTGGGTAGATTCTTGTAGGCCTACTTTACTTGCTTCCAGCCAGCCAGCTTTGATGGTATTTGTATCACGTAAGCCTACTGGTCCATCGTATAGCCCCACAAACTAAAGATATATTCCTCTTACTGACCCATTTATCTTGCTTTCGTCCAAAAAGCAAGATTATATTTTGCTCCCATAGGCCTTCTCTCTTTCTTCATAACATCAGGTTTTCCCTCAAATAACCATCATTCCAAAGAAGCCTTTAAAAAATGTATTTATCTAAATAAATAATAATGATTTTATATATATATATATATATATATATATATATATATATATATATATATATATATATATATATATATAATATATATATATATATATATATATATATATATACATATATATATATATATATATATATATATATATATATATATATATATATATATATATATATATATATATATATATATACAGAGAGAGAGAGTATTGATCAGTGACGAATTACAGTATTTACACTGACGTCAGCATCTTTTTGTGAAAACAAGAGATAAACAAAATATTAAAGAAAAAGGCAAAACCTGGGCCAGGCCAGAGTCGAGTATCATATATGTATCTTAAGAACATCTCTAATTACGCACTCTCCTGAACATTCCTAAGTTATCTTTTAAATTCATTAAAAACAGCATTATTATGCGAGTCTCTCATCGAGAGGAAACGATGTGAAGGAGGTGGGGCCCACATAGTATTCCGGGAATCATGATGTGTTGCATGGGTGCCCAGTGTGACCTGCGAGTCTTCCAGAGTTTTACCCCGTGGAACAACTTATTCCAGGGCTTGAGCTTTACATCTACTTCGCCTTCACCAGCTGGTTGTTCATAGGCGTGTGAAACCGTTCCCTATTGTGGAGCTGTTGCTGAATTGTCCCTCCAGCATCCTCAAGTGGCGTTTATCTCGTTTAGAACACATTCAGGGGATTATGGGGGGGGGGCTAGGCGTGGACCCGCCATAACCCAGCCTACTTTATAAGCTCCTTTGTTAATCCATGTGGTGGAGCTCCCACTATAACAGAAGCCCTGCGTTTGTGTGTGGTGGCTCAAGGAGGACATCGTCGGCATTTGAAATGGGCCACCACCATAGCTCTGGCTCATTTGTACGGTTGGTAATTATATCATTAATTCTTTCTACCTGATCCCCGGTGTAGACGGTGGCTGGGGGACCGGCTAGGGGGCCATCTGTAAGGATTGGAGAGGCAACTGAAGGACGCTTTCAGACGAGTAAATCGGATTATGGAAGTGCTGAATGAAATCCTTGGCCACCTGCGACAGCCAGTCTCTCACGCCCCCGTCCTTTCTGCTCTCAACTTCCTTCCTCGGCTTTTAACCCCTCATATCTCTTTTCCCAGCCCGTTATATCTCATCTCTCGACCCCCTGTATCTCATCCCACGACCCCTTTAACACCTCCTTCCTTTCTATACTGTCACCCTTGCTGCTGGATCCCCTCTGCTCGCTCTGGACGTAATAACTACCTCTATGCATCATTCTGGAGGTGTTTCATTGCACTGTTGTAGCACAGGAAGGGGAGACGACACGCTCAGTCAGTTTTGATGTTGGCATTACAGGAGTCTAATCGCCTACACATATCTCAACCATCTTTACATAGTCCTTCACGTTCTGTACAGTGCAAATATTACGCAGCACTATGCATGTTGAAGCTCAGAACGTACTCAAACCACTCGATGGGTACATGGACTACAACTGGTGTTACGCGATATTTTCTTCCATCACTGACTGTCGTGTGTTGTTTAAAGTAAAAAGTTTAACAATCGTTCTCAAGAGATCTCCAGCATCATGGTCAAAACGTGGGACCATTACACAAACAGAACAAAAATTGTAATAACGTGTTCAATCCTTGATTAAATATCGGGGCTCCACAACGAAATCCAATCCGAGATTCAGATCAGGCACACGGGGGTTTTGATTACGTCGTCCACTCCTAAATATTCACATACAATGAGATTCAAAGAGGTTCGAGTCAGTCACCTCAAATGGCAAATAATTTTGATGAAAGAGTCAACTTGCTCTATGGAATCAAGAGATCGTAATCGGATAGTTACTTTATTGTAAATAAGCAGAGAGTAAGGCATTCCATCATTCGAATGTTGGAATCTCTTAGACCAAAGGGTTACGCTCTCGCACTCCAGAGGGTTGAGCACTTGTTCTCCAGAAAATTAAACTATCGTACTCGAGGTTTAAAATTAATTGTACTGTTGGGGGTTAGGTCAGAGCTGAAGAGATCACAGAACTGAAGAGCGCGGTAATTATTAACGTTACTGATGATTTTGATTCACTGCTCTCTTTTAGATTCCGTCATCGAATTATAGAGACTTTTTTCATCGAAATTTCAACTCAAGGTATAAAACTCTACAGAGTTAGGTTACCTATTTATAGAGGGCTAAACTATAACTGCGGAGAATTGAGCTTAAAGGACTCTAGAAAATTGAGTTATACAACTATAGAGATATAGGGTACTAAACCAAATATTTCTAACTCACGGCTTCTAACTCAATGTAATTGTGATGTAAATAATCCTCCCTTTCTTGCATGTCTATTCTACCCCTAACGCCATTTTTCCTCTTTTAGTCTCTCTTCCCCCACTTCTGACCTTTTCCTTTCAGTCATCTCCATCATGAAGATCGTTGTTTATTCCCAACTCTGTAAATGGGCCAGGACTTTAGATGGAGAATCAACGAGCATATATATAAAGGACCAAAAAGAGTATGTATTTAGGACCAAGGAGTCTATATGGAGGATCAAGGAGTCTATATGGAGGATCAAGGAGACTGTTAAGTGTATCAGATAAATATTGACAGATAATTTGGAGGTTGCTAGATGTTTGAAGATGTTAGTTTGTAACGTCAGAAACTGAAACTGATGTTATTATATGGTGTTTTGGAGGCAGGTAAGCAATCACGGGTTTTACGGCGGTTTCTCAGATGTTATTGTATGGTATTAGATACTAACTAATGTTAGGTGTGTTAACATGGGAAATTCTGAATTAGATAATCTTTCTTCGTAGATGTTATCTACGAATATCTTTGTCGTTTTGTATAGTGTTATTGAGTTATGATAAAGTGGTAGAAAGTAGATAGTATACATACTTCTTCCTCTCTGAATAGTATACGTAGTATTGGCAAAACGTTCACAAGAACGATCGTAAATTCATAGGTAATGTAGATATATATGAATTAAAAATGCACTTCACATTTTGTTAGCTAAGTTACTTATATTTATGTAACAAATCTTGAATATAGTTACTGATCAATTGATTGATTGAATGGTTAATTGATTGATTGATTGATTGAGTGATTGATTGAGTGATTGATTGATTGATTGATTGATTGATTGATTGATTGATTGATTGACATATGTCGTAAGGTTGGCACGCACGTTCGGAAGGACCAAAGTGAAGAGAAAAGAAGAGATTGAGGAATAGGTGGAAGAATAATGATATGACAGATTGAAGAGGTAAAGGAAGAATGTGGAAGGCATGGGAGAGTGATGATGGGTGATGATAGGAGGTGAAAGTAACAAATGAAGAGAATTTGGACACAGCAAAAAAGAAATGGAAGAGGTAAGAGGGCAGATTTTAGAAGAAAAGAGTTAAAAGAGATGGTGACGAGAAAGTGAGGCAAAGTGAGGGGGGAAAGAGAGCGCGAGGACACTTAATAAGGTGTGTGAAGTAGGGCATTCAGATCATTTATATTCAATAATTCTGTCTGCCCGCGTTGCAGACGGCATTAGAGTCTAGTGTCACGCAAGTGTCCCCTCTAATTTGATCTCTCACGACACCTTAGCACTGGTAAAGAAGCATTAGTCTTCATATATCAGAAAGTGGTTTCCCAAAGGAATAATTTGGTCGTCCCTGTTCTGTCCTTGCTAAATTTGGTCCTCAGTCGCGACTTTCATTTGATTTGTTTATTTCTGTATTCAAATCCCTACAAGTACAATTGGTTGTTGTTTTACATTTTATTGTGTTAATATTAAGTTCTCGTAAGGCCACAGGCTAGACTTTGTAAACGCCTTGATATATTTCACAAGAGTAACAAGATATACAAAAGGAAATAAGTATAATGTTCAAATATCCTTGTTACGGTCAGCGTCCCATTCCTACATGAAGCCCAGAAAACGAAAAAAGTCACATAAAAGCGTCATGACTACGTGACAATTTTAATTAAATATCCCGTAGGTCACACTTTTGTTTTTCCTCCAGTACAAATTCATCACAAGGAATGTGTAATGGCAATTTCCTCTCTACTGTAATGTAAAAAAAAAAAGTATACGGTTTTTCAGTCTTACGGTGAATATTTAGCTGGAAATCATCTGGAACATTATAATCATACAGGTACATATAGCGAAAGTATCCATTTAAAAGCTTTGTGTCCTGTAATTACCAGAAATATATGAAGCCAAATTCAATGGAGGTACATTATTCATAAATAAAACTACTGGAACAAATATAGGAGGTGCAAGCAAACATAGACGTCTAAGCACATATAGATCATACCTGAAAATAAATTTGGGTCATTTTCAAAGAAATCCTTTGCATCTTTCAACAAATATGCTACTTCTATTAACATTTTTTTTAGCAAATCTAATGTTTCAACACATTTGGTGCTTCCTGCAACCAATATAGAAACAAATACATCCATAGATATTTTTTTGCCGAATATGATTTGAACAAGATAATATATATATAACTCAAATAAATTGCGTGTTGATAATTGTTTTAAACAAAACAGCATTCTGCATGAACCAGAAGTTTCCTCGAGTTAGGCTTATAAAAAGAAAAAAGTATTTTTGCATACGTTTACCAAAATTAAAATTTATATTATAATCTGTTAAGGAAATATTCGAAAATGTTGATAATCTTCAATTCAATATAATACTAACATTTGCTTCTCAGCGACAAGTAGAAAGTTAGACATTCTGATAAAAAAAATATATAAGTGCCTGAGAGCCCGTATCATATGGCTGGAAAAGTGACTGATAAGTGTCCCCTTATGCTCCTTTACAAAATCTTGGCGGCTTAGTTTGTATTTGTGAAATATTTTGAGTGTTTTGAATCAATTTGAGGTTGTCAATAACAATAATAACCATTAGCTGGGCAGTTTCTAAGTTCATAAACAGTTAAATAAATATAGACGAGGAACCCATGATTGAGGAAAGTTGTACAGGCTTCGTACGAGAACACTTAAATGCTTGATGAATCCTGATACAGGAAGAATACTCACAAAATAATCAGGATGGCACTCGCAAAAGACTATGCTCATATCCTCACAAATCGACCAGGCTAATAATTCACTAGACAAGCAGTGTCCTAACTAATAAGACCAGTCACCTAACTCACAAGATGATCAGGATCCCACTTACAACTCACAAACCGATCAGGCTCATATCTCACAAAAGATCAGTCTGATACCTCACAAGACGACCATAGAAGCATCTTTCACACCTAAATAGTGAATGTAACCTGCGACATAATGACCTTAAGGTGGCAAGGAATTAATGTGACAAATATTAAAGATTTACAGAAAATATACAGTCAGTTGTGAGCGTGTTGACGAAATGAGAGAGGATATATCTTCATAAATAAATGTACGATGTTGTGCCTGTTATGATTGTTACTGGCAGATATAATAAATATGTGTCGTTAGTGGAAATATGTATTATATATATATATATATATATATATATATATATATATATATTATATATATATATATATATATATATATATATATATATATATAAAACTCACAAGACAAGATATATATATTAGATATGTTTCACAGTAGTGACCTGCAGTGACACCCAGGGAACTCTCAGAGACTTGCAATGATGCATTTCGTAATGGAATGCATAGTTCGGCCCCCTCTCAGGAGAAGAGCTCTCATTCTGGCGACACAACCAGCAAAATACCCTGCGAATAGGGTCCCACTTCTTTGTACATTTCACTAGGATATCCCAAACCCCCCATGTCGGCAAGCACTCCGGTATGTATAAAATATTCGTTCAAATACAGTGTCTACTTTCCCCTCCCATGTCTCCATCTCCCCTTCCCCCAACCTCAGCCCATTCTACCTCAATCCCCTCCCCTCCCTACCTCAGCCCTCCTTCCTATCTCGTATTTTATGATCAGTCGAAAGTTCCAATTTAAATGCTAATGACCGGTCGTGCCTCAAGAGACGTTAATAAGAGAAGAGATTAGTAACAAGATAGAAGTTAAAGGGAATTAAATAAGCAATTAGTGAATGATGATGACGGGGGAGAGTGCAGAGCAGATGTTGAGTGATGACGCAGTGCTCATGCGTGCAGACGTGGATTTTACGCATATATATACACACAAACATTGTCAAAGCACTTTAGATCACCTACTGTAGTATGAATGCTAAATAACTACCTATGCACTGTAGCGCTATTTAACTTTGTCTATGTAGGGCAGATGAGGTTATGTATATACGCGGTTTCAGCATTGTATAAATGTATATGGCCTCTCCTGCTGTAGAAAAAAAACACATGCAGATATCCGAATGGATAATCAGTACTGCATGTGTTCCTAGTTCCCACCACCACATGGACTACAGTACAGCACGTGTTCCCAGTTCCCAATACCACATGGGAACGTAGTTGTAGTTGTAGCCCATAAAGGAACGTAGTTGTAGCCCACTTCTAAGCTCAGTTTCCAAAGCATGTATGGTAACAATCGAGCTGTTTGGGAGAGAAGTTTCAGATGACCGAGTGAAACATTTATTGAACCCGAAAAGTAATTCTAGAGACTACAAACATAGCCAGGTGCGATCACAAAGAAACCTATACAAGGCAATCAGGGTGCATTATTTTCAAACAATGATTAACATTGAACGTCAAATTGCAATCATCAGCCCTTGCGTTATTCTAATCTTCCTCCTAGTCAAGTTTCATTCCACTTCTCCCTCATCTTCTCACTCCTACTCTTCCTTTCCGAACCTCGCTATGGCCCCAAGAGGCTGAAGTTATCTTTCTCGTTAGCAAGAAAGAAACCCTCACGAAGTGGTCGTATTGGGAACTACGACCCAGTCAAGAAATAGACGATCCCTTCTACAATCATGAGCGAAGAAAGTTGTAGCTACGAGCCAGATAAATAGTAATAGCAATGATGTTAATAAACAGTAATAATAATAATAATAATAATAATAATAATAATAATAATAATAATAATAATAATAAATAATATTAATAGAGAAACTTGTTACACTGCCATAGTGCTTCAGTGAAGGTGAATGAAAGATCCAATTTATGTTTATTTGTATTAAAAACCTAATTTTAGGATGAAACCTACATCCGTTCTCAAGATACTGAATACAATATTCTGAACAAGATTCTAGGAGCTTGCGTTTATAAATCTGGAGGAGCGCCTCACTTGACGTACATCATTAGACGTCGTTTTAGTTATGCTGGCAAGGTAGGTCGACGTTTCAGAAGAATGCTCAATTAACCTCACTTCTTGGAACTGTTGACTGGGTTCTGCGGAATCACTATCCCTACTCTGAACACCACAAGGTCGTCTGTGCTCATATGATTTAATGAGATTAGTTAGTTTTGCTTCCTTAAGAACTATTTTATAGTTATTTGGATCTACTTCACTAAAATATATATTGCCCTTTACTGTCTCTTTGAAATTATAGAGACAGAGACCTTTAATGTCTCTATATCGAATCCATGTGAGATGGTATCTTAAACAAAAAATATAAACCGTTTAGTCTGTGCAGCGATCAGGTCATTTATAATTGCTAATATAAGGTTCTGCTGTCGATCATGCAAGGATTTCAATTGCTTGAAGAGCAGACTTTGTATCCAAGAACTTCTTATTATGCAAATATAAACACTAAAATTCTAAGGAAAATACAACCCATTGTTATATTTCAGACCATGAAAATCGCTGGGTTGCTATTCATGCCGATATTTCTTACAATGAGGCACTGAAGTCGACCCAGACTGACCCAATGATTCTTTTTGAAAAGTTGTGTGAGGCAACCCCAAGAGTCCGGCCTGCATCCTCGAAAACAGAGACAAACAAACACAGACATTGTCTTTTGTAGCTATAGCTATCATAATCTATCTATTAGATAAGAACAATGCATCGCATTACACTAATTCGATTTCTTTCTTTATTGCACCCCATACCCATCCCGTGGGCGGTGGTGTAAAGGATTACAGAGGCACATAATCGGTTCAGGAACTGAAACCCTCTAGTTCGTTTAGCTAAGCAAATAACAATTTTGACGCTAGTTACAAAATTATTAATGTTGTATACACATGTACACACTCTCATACATACATGTACATATATATATATATATATATGTATACACATATACATACACATACATATCTAATCACTCACACAAATACACACATCAATAATCTTTGTGTCACAAGTGATCAACAAGAGACTCACAACAGTCACTATACAAGGCACTTTACATCTATAGTGAGTCACACAGTTACTAGTCTTGCTGCACACCCACCAAACTGGGTGGTATTATATAATGGAATGTGAAAAAATCGCGGAATTCAGAGATATCACCATGAATAGTGTCCAAGAAATGTGTAAGTACTTCATTCATAATGATGTGCTGCCCGAAATCTTAGCGAAGTATCCAAAATTTGCTTACTGTAGGTAATGCATGCACATGACTGTAAAGCTGCATTACACTTTATCACATTCAATTGTATTGCACTACATTACATTTCATTCAATTTGTCCTATATAACATTTCATTCAATTTGCTCTATATCACATTTCATAGAATTGTACTACGTTGTATTTAAGAGTACTTTTCAACGTCGCATTTAAGAGATTTCCTACGTCGCATTTAAGCTTACTTTACTACGTCGCATTTAAGAGTATTGCACTGTATCATGTTTCATAAATTTTCACTGCATCATTGCATCCATAGTAATAAACAGGAATACAAAACATTACTTTACAACACTTTAAACCGCACCAAAGAACATAGCATTACGACACTCTAAACTGCACAACATAACATAGCATTACAACAGCATTACACAGCATTACATGGGTGCTGTGTTAGTATTTTGTGTTGATCCGAGGGTTTAAGAACACTGGGGCTCTTGCTCTTTGATCTCTATTGTAGGATTTGTCTACTAATCTAATTACTTCCGGAGAATACCTTGTGAGAATTATGTTTCGCTTGGCTCTCTTCAAGAAGGAGGGAGGATAGAGGATTGAGAAGAGAATAGGAGGAAAGGAGGGTGGGGAAGATAAGATGATGGAGGGATACAATTGAGAATGAAGGGCAATGGATGATGATGCTAGAAGGAACAAAAAATCTGGGAGCGTTGAAAGGGAGGAGGAGTTATGCATTAAAATGAAAGCAGAAGTGGGTGTAGAGTCCAAGGAATTGGAGAGGTGAGAGAGGGATTGGAAGAGAAGTAGGCAACATAGGGAAGGGATGAGGAAGGAGGGGAGAGGAATGTGCAGTTAACGGGAGAAGTGGTAATGTCATCTTGCGGAGAGATGCTGCCCTATATAGGGGTGTAGATGTCCTCATTTAGAATGATATTATTCACTCTATTAAGAGGGAGATGATGTGATCTATAAGGGTGATGTGGTCTATATTGTGGATGTTGTCCTCTCTAGGGGTGGTATTATCCTAACTACGGGTGATGTTGTACACTATGCGGGTGGTGTAGTCGTCTGTAAGGATAAAGTTGTTCTCTCAAGGGGTGAAGTTATCATCTCCGAAAGAATAACAACGCTTCAAGTACTGTCACAGATATAAGGACTGATACAAGCACTGTCCCAGATACAAGGACTGATATTAGTATTGTCACATATGCAATACCTGATACAAGTACTGACACAGATGCAAGGACTAATACAAGTTCTGTCACAGATGTAAGGACTGATACAACTACTGTCACAGATGCATGTACTAATACAAGTACTGTCACAGGTACAAAGACTGATAATACAAGTACTGTCACAGACAAAAGTAATGATACAGATTCAAGTTCTAACACACACATTCATACACTGATCAAGATGCCATAAGAGATTCTAGCAGCATTGCGAGTCCCATAATATGATAGACAATCTCAATAACAGAACAAATTCGTTGAACGTTCAAACCTCATATTATATTCAAAGAGCAGAATGCTTATGGTGATTCCCAATCCTTATATAAATTTTCAAGTCCCTCTTCAATCCCCCCTTTTATCTACCCTGAGTTTCCTCCGTTTATATTGCCACAGAGGATAAGCTAAATTTCTATGCTGTCAAGTCTTATGAAGTCATAATGTCAGAGGCTGTCATAATAAAATATGACTGGGAGGGTCTAGCGAGGTGCTTCAATGTGAGGTAGCTGCTTTGGTTCGGATACGATCGGCCAAGTGATTAATTATCTTAGATTCTGTAAAACGTAACGATTATTTACATTGTGTCTACTGCAGTGTGGTTGTATATTCTGGCTAATAGAGCGTTTGATATATATATATATATATATATATATATATATATATATATATATTATATATTATATATATATGGGACTGGATGAAGAGGAGGTTGAGAGAGAAGTAGTAACAAGATGAGAAGGTGAATGAGGAGAAGTAGAAAGAGGAGAATGAGGAGGAGGAGGAGGAGGAGGAGGAGGAGGAGGAGGAGGAGGAGGAGGAGGAGGAGAAGAGGACAGGATTTGGAGGAGAAGGAAGGGGAGGAAGAGGGTGATCAGGTCGCGGAGGTAGAGAAGAAGAAAAGGGATAGAAGTTGGGAGGGAGGAGGAGGTAGATGAGAAGAAAAAAACAATGAACGGAAGAAATGGAAAATGGATAAAGGGAGTAGCATTAGGAACAAGGAGGCGGAAGAACAAAGTGGGAGCGTTTGATCGACCTGTTGGATTCTCGAATTAGCACCTTGAACGCCCGAGGTGTTGCGTGTAAAACGTTCGTAAGCTAGAAACGTTGCGTGCACGAACGTCAAGTCTAGACACCAGGAATGAACCTTTATGAACCTGGGTCCATGACGTCTCCTACTGGAACATATGGCCAGCCTACATTCCCATCTTCTATGTCCTGGCCCATTTTCTATGGTACTCTTTTGCGTAAAAACCACATTTGCTCAATTTTTCAGTACCTTCTTTGACACGGAATAACTGACATGAAATGGAAGAAGATGATTCCACCAAACTTGGGGGGATTTTTTTAGTATTCTCTTCTATTTTGACTGGATTTCCCTGTTGTGTTTTTAATACTTTTGAAGTTCAAAGTGTCTGAACATCTGCCTAAAAGAACACACTCCTTTCTATACATATTTATAATAAGCGTTTACTTTGGGCATGATAATACACAAAAATATACAATGGAATGTGTTCAACATATCAATTTCAATCAGTGTCTTCACTGCTGTTGGAAACAAATGTTTCTCATAAATCATTTACTATATAAAGGAATATAATGTTTCTCCGCTGCACACTGTCGTGCCTTGTGTACTTGAAACATCATGATATATATATTTGCAGAAGTCCATTATTTTAAATGTTTAAAACAAACAAGTAATTATGTATTAAATAGCTAAAATATTTATAAGGCCATGAACAACACCCAGGGCAAGGTAGCTTGCACATTCGTCTATTTTATTAATGAATTCATATATATATTTAAAGCCTGATCTTATATGTATGGTTTGTATTTGAGTTTGTATGTATTTATGGTGTACTCTCTCAGATGTGCCTGCAGGGTAGAGCCTCATCTCATAGCACAATCCTTTCAATCATTAGTTGGAAAATTCAATGACTTTATTAATTAAATTAATTCATAATATATATGTTTAAAATAGGAAATGCGTTACATAGAACATTTTTTTTGCCCTGATGTAAATTAAAGAAGTTATTAATAACATTTTTCTAACTCGTTTGTGTCTCCAGTTTTTCATATGTGATTAGTTGTTCTGTTGGCCCTTCCTTCCTTTCTTTGGCAACTACTTTTCTACCCACTTGAATTTTGTTTTATATATAAATATACTCTATTCGTTTTTTCTATGAGTATAACTGCGTGGAGTGGGGTCATCTATTTGTGCCAACATGGTAGAGCCTTAGATCTTGTACCCCGTCTGTTCCTCGCACCGCCGTACTCACCTAGTTGTACTCAGCTGGGCTTGCGGGGATGAGTTTAACTCTTTGGTCCCGCTTCTAAACTTTCAATCAACTGGTGGACAGACTTTGGAGCGTATTGGGCTCTAACAAATATGAATATGAAACGCATATGAATATGAAACGCATATGTGCATATGAAACTGTGTATGAAGTCTGCCTCCACNATAACCACGAAGGAAAAATTAAGAATGAATTGTTTAGGGCTTTCGTGTTTAGTATATATATATATATATATATATATATATATATATATATATATATATATATATATATATTGGTGTGTAAGTATATAATGTATTTTTTATATATATGTAATAGGGGGGATACCCAGATGCGCCCGGGTCCCTCTTCCCTATTCCATACTCCCTCCTCTCTCTCAATCTACACCCTCTCTCATATCTCTTTTCTGATCTCCCGTCTCTTCCCATCTCTCCCCTCTCATCCCACTCTCCAGTGTTCCCCTCAATGTTCCTCTCAAAAGTTTCTTCTTTACTTCCCATCCTCTTTTTCAATTTCCCAACTGTCCCCCAGTCTATCACACTTTCTTCCTTTCTCCCACCAATCTTCCTCAACATCTCCCCCTGTCCGCCTTTCTCTTCCCCCTCCCCTCTGTCTATCTTTTTTCAGTCTCTCAAAGAACATGTATAAAAATCTTGGGACGTTGCCAGCCACTTTTCACCAATTAGGTGCGTGAAGTCTACTATGGGGGGGGCCAACCACCTCAAAATCGGACCAATAGAACCTTCCCCGCCAGCATATGTCCGTCTCGTCCCCCAGATCATTCACCCTGCAAAGTTAAGTGACGCTAACCCCAAGCATCTGACTTCCAACCTCATACAAACAGACGAACAAACACACACATTCTTTCTTTAATACATATATATATATATATATATATATATATAGAAAATTTTATCCAGCTTCAATGCCTTAGGAATCGCGTAAGACAGGCTGCTTTTAGATCCACTATGGTCATGCTTAATCCGTCCCTAGGGGATAGGTGGATAATAACTGCAAACTGTCCCTTGGGTGGCGCTCACCAAACAGGGTCCTACGCCAGCAGTGTTGGTAAAGGAAGAGTTCATTATTGTCAGACCCACGCTAGATACGCCAGACGAGCGTGTACATCACCTGAGAAAAATAGGGATACGTCACGAAGACTCCTCGTTTTAATACGTGTTTTCGAAGGAAGAGGTGTGTAAGGAGGAGGAGGAGGAAGAAGGAGGTAGGAGAAGATAAAGAGGGAAAGGGGCAGATATGGCGGAAAGTAGGAAGTAGATGTACCTAGGGAGAAGGGGTAATTAAGCGGGAAAAGAAATTTGATGTGGTTGTTGAAAAGGAAACGACGCAGTTGTAGGAAAACCTCACGGATTGGGATTAAAGAAGCAATAGCAGAAGAGGGAAATAAACTACGATAAGGTGGAGGATAAGGTGGGAGAAGAACAGGAAGAGTGTCGAAGGCGAAGGAGATATGTGGGCTGGTGTTGGAGTAAGGGGAGTATAGAGAAGAGATATAAAAGTAGTTGGAAGTTGTGGGGTGGATTAAGTAGGTCTTGAGGGTTGATTATTGGGGAACTGTTATGGGAGGATGGATTGTGAAGTGGATTGGGATTGTTGGGGGGAGGGGCCTTGCAGGACGGCTGTAGTGTTGTTCGTGAGATGGATTGTGGTGGAGGGGATGTCTCTGGATTAGGAGAAAATCGTTCTACCTGAATTTACCTAAGAATCACCATCTCTCTCTGGTGGCCTCGACGGGGACAGGAAGTCGGTGGTAGATAGTGAGATGGTTTAATTCATGTAACGTCTGAATAAATGACTCATTATTATCTGGAGGATTTAGCTACAGCTTTGGGACCACGCCATTCCAGTCTCCGGGCATGTAGTACAACTCCTGACCAACTAGTCTTCTATTGTAATTTTTTATATAATTTGGATTCCAGTTGGTTTCTACTGCCTCCTTGTCCAGTTCATTCCGTAATTCTTCTGTTCTTTCGCTATATTATGACCCTTTGTTCTCCACTTATGTTCACCTGTTCCTTTGTTATTCTGTAAACACATTTCTTCATTTCAACTAAATTTCCATTAGTATTTTATGTTTAAGTCATGCTTCTTTTTCCGCTCTGTTGAATCGTCGTCAACTTCATTTCATTCAACCTGTCTTTGTATTCATCCACGTTGTTCTCGAACGAGCCGCATTGCTTTTTAAGTTTCATATCTCTCATATTTTTCTATATGCTGTTTTAGGCGGGGACTCGAAATTGGCACTGCATATATAAGGAATGGTCTCACGTTGGTGGTGAAGATTCTTCTGAAAACCTATTTATTGAGAATTTCGATCACCGTCACGTTAGAGATTTCAAGCTCGAGTCCTGAGTAGGCAGGGTCTACTGGGTACCGGTTCTTAAATGCGTGACCCAATTCACCCAACAGTATTTGGAAATCGATTGCCGGTTGGTGTTCCTGAAAAACCAGTAGGGGAAACGCTTAGAGAAACACACCTAACTGAAGACCTCTGTGAAAGTTGGCCTGTTCGCTATAGTATAGCCTCAAGTCCTTCCTATTTACCGAGAAGGCAAGCCAACATCACCTTTCATCACCTCCTAAATCATCTCTTAAAGACCGATTATATTACAATTACGTTGAGTGACCCCTTAAAATTACAGTAGCCTCCTAAATTTCATCTTAATTGGTCTCTATAACCGGTACCGTGGCTGCAAAATGCTGTTGATTGGCCAACTACCTCAGGACTATCGATTACTCTAAAGAGGTGGAGGGTGTGGGCGTACATGGTGTCTACTCTCATGTATTACAGTTGTTCTTACCTACTTGTGCTTGCGGGGATGGATATTCAACGTTTTTGTCCGGCCTCCTAATAATCACTTAAATAGTGTACGGGTTTCTGAGGCCATTGGTCTCTATCATATCTCCATTTGAAACTGTTTATGAAGTGTACCTCCACCACATCACTTCCTAATGTTTAATGTTAACAATCCTGACACTAAACATTTTTAATGTCTCTGTGGCTCATTTGGGCTCTTAGTTTTCACCTGTGTCCGCTTTTGCTAGTAAAACTCGTGCTAAATAATACAGCCTTTTGTACCGTATCAATTGTGTATATATATATATATATATATATATATATATATATATGATGTGAGTTTTCACCATGATATACTTGCGAAGGATAAGTTTCAGCACTTCGATTCCTCCTCAAAATTGTACATCACCCGGTGCACTGTGTCCTAAGCTCTTTTGGCTCAACAATATCTGCACCTGAAGCTATGTTTATAGTCTTCCTTCATCATTTTATTTCCTAGTTCATTTTATTTTCTCACTGCTAAAACTCTTATCAAACAAAATCTTCATAACACCCACGAGGCTTATTCGGGCACATAATTTCCATCTGTGTCCCCCCCCTCTTCTCTCCTAGCCCTGGGAATATCCTTAAGTATTTTTGCATTTTGAACACCATGTCTCGCTTGTTTTTCTCTCTTCTGCCGCAGTACGGTCTAACTATTGTAATATTTCCTCGTAACTCAATGTTCTTAGCTCGGCGATTCTTTTGGTGAAATACTTGGTCTCCAATCGTTTAGATTTTTTTTTTTTTTTTGAGATGAAGACCACATGGTTGCGTCTTGTGTTTCAGGAGAGACCTGTGGCGGTCAAAAGAACGATAAGAACAATTGCACAAGGAATTGACGAAAAGATGAAAGAAAGAAAATTGAAGATACAAATAAATTGGAAATAGTGCATTTGTTGTTAAAACCCACTGGGGCTCTGAGGTGACGTGAACCAGCGACCAAGGCGCTGCCAGCTGCTTACTCTCTCCTATTTCTGAAAGGAGTTAGAAATAGTGATAGCTTTAGTACAGTATCTCCAAGGAAGAATCCCAGCATCTATTGATACCTATTGATCCTAGACTTCACGCAGTTTTTACATGTAAAGAATTTGGAACCAAATACTATATATGACCACTTTATTTATGAGCATCAAAATGTGTCCAATTTTTCTTGGAAATCTAAAATAGGAAGAAAAATATTGATTTTATTACTATTATTGTTAGGTAAGCCTAATAGGGATACATCATTGCTGTGCCTAATATTGTAATTTGTAGTTTATTTTCAAGCTAGATTTTCTTGCAATATTTCGGTTACACTTAAGACGGCATAAGATGATTAGCAATATATTNCTAGTAGCCAGAACGCCCTTCTCACCCTACTATGCAAGGACCGATTTGCCTAATAGGCCAAGTTTTCATGAATTAATTGTTTTTCGACTACCTATCCTACCTAACCTAACCTAACCTAACTTTTTCGGCTACCTAACCTAACTAACCTATAAAGATAGGTTAGGTTGTTAGGTAGGGGTGGTTTTAGGTTCGGTCAAATATCAACGTTAATTTTAACTTCAATAAAAAAAATGACCTCATACATAAGGAAATGGGTAGCTTTATCATTTCATAAGAAAAAAAATAGAGAAAATATATTAATTCAGGAAAAACTTGGCTTATTACCCAAAAATGGCCTTGCATAGCAGGCCAAAAAGTGAGTTCTGGCTACTAGGTACGACATATATATATAGTATATAATATTAAGATAGCTATATATAGATATATGATATACATATATATATATATATATATATATATAGATATAATATATATCTATATATATATATATATATAATTTTTTTAAATTTCGCTCGTAACAATTCATATATATTGGAAATATTTAATTTTACTAATTACACTAATTCTATTTCCTTAGTTATTCAATAAAGATATTTATGAATGATTTATATTTATAATTGTCATAGCTCAAAAAATGTCAAGTACATTGCTCTTTGTTCATGAGAAGTAAAACGATCATTATAACTATATAATAAAGGTAATTGCTTACTA
This sequence comes from Procambarus virginalis, assembly GCA_020271785.1. Classification (NCBI taxonomy): domain Eukaryota; kingdom Metazoa; phylum Arthropoda; class Malacostraca; order Decapoda; family Cambaridae; genus Procambarus; species Procambarus virginalis. Next base: position 13,519,909 of record WNGS01005997.1, on the reverse strand, counting down.
TGACATGATAGTGAATAAATTTCAAAAAAAGACAATGTAAGCAATAGCAATTGTTAAATTTAATGACTTAATAGATACGTTATAAAAGACAGGCGATATATAGGAGACAGGAAACATAACAATTACTTAAATTAATCGCTAAATAATGCATGAATAAATATAGGCAGCTGTGTGAGAACACTAAATTATTAGCAAGAATAAGCAACCTCCTGCACGAAATCATTAATGCTGCTGCAGCACTAAGACAACTCACTACTGTTTAAAAACTGCAATAATACATGTTTAGTATAAACTTTGTACATTTATATATATATTTATATATATTATGTTTTTTTTCATAATGGATTAGTATACATGAAGGTTATTATGTAGAAGTCTCCTAACTCTGTCTGTCTGTCTCAATCTCTCTCTCTCTCTCTCTCTCTCTCTCTCTCTCTCTCTCTCTCTCTCTCTCTCTCTCTCTCTCTCTCTCTCTCTCTCTCTCTCTCTCTCTCTCTCTCTCTTCCCGCTCTCTCCCTCTCTTTCTCTTGATTCGTCTTTCTTCTTCTATGTCCAGCAATATATTGATAGCACTATAAAAGCAAGTCTTTGTATGTCTTCCTTATTGAAATATTCAAATAATAAAATTGATCCGCATTGGCTTTCAAGCTGTTTGGGTGGTGGATCAGCCTTCAGGAAGGTCGAAAGGAAAATGAGCGATGGAAGAGTATCTGTTATTAAGTTGCGTGTTTTTACCCTTCACGGTCAGAGTACGACAAGTAAAAAAATTCTTTTATTTTCCCGAAACCATTGAATAATATTTTAAATACTATACGAATTGTTTGTCAAGGTATAAGGCAAATGGGCGCCGGTTGCCAGTGACTGTAACACGCTGGTCACTCATGATTTCTGGTGACCCTGACCTGGCCATGTTGGGCACTTACCCCACAGGAATCAGAGTGAAAATATGGGAAACATTTGCCCCAAGCGTCTGGCTTCCAACCTCGGACAAGCAGATAGACAGACTGACACACAAAGACGTTCTAATTTATATGGATACATACATACATACATACATACATACATACATGTATGTATGTATGTATTGTGCCCAAATGAGCCACAGAGATATTAGAAAGAACTTTTTTAGTGTCAGAGTGGTTGACAAATGGAATGCATTAGGAAGCGATGTGGTGGAGGCTGACTCCATACACAGTTTCAAGTGTAGATATGATAGAGCCCATTAGGCTCAGGAAACTGTACACCTGTTGATTGACGGTTGAGAGGCGGGACCAAAGATCCAGAGCTCAACCCCCGCAAGCACAACTAGGTGAGTACAACTAGGTGAGTACATGCAAACATACATACATACATACATAAATACATACATACATACATACATACATACATACATACATACATACATACATACATACATACATACATACATACATACATACAACATACATACATGCATACATACATACATACATACATACATACATACATACATACATACATACATACATACATACATACATACATACATACATACATACATACATACATACATACATACATTGTCATATCTTTATCTGAAAAGTTAGACTGAACTTTTAAATTCATGTATCTATCAAATGCAAAGCGTCTCAATAAAACGTCCGGAAATGTGAGGAATGGAAAGTAAAAGTTACCCTTCTGTTATGATATCTGATCTTCTTCTGCATCATACGCCGGAAAATGCACACTGAGATGCGTCTCGAAATACACCTTGACATGTCTCTTAAAATGCTTCTCGAATTGCGTCTTAAAGTGCTTATTGTCATGCGTCCTAATGTCCACCAATATTCTCCTCTAGATGCTTCTTGAGTCAGAAATTGAGATGTTATTTGAGATAAGTCTTGAGATACATACTGAGATGCGTTTTGATATGAATTATGAGATGAGACTTGAGGTGTGTTGTGAGGAGAATCTTGAAATTCTATCTGATATGTGTCCTCAGTTGCGTCTTAAGATGCTTGTTGCAATGCTTTTTGAGATGCTCAAGATGCGTTCTCAATATGTGGGACGTTCAGGAAGCTGCTGAAGCCAATTCGATATACAGCTTAACATGCAAACACAATAAGAAGAACAAGTGAAATGAGTCACTGCACTGTACTAATGACAGTCGAAAGGTTTGGTTTAAGAGCAACTAGGTGAGTACCAGTTCATTGACCGCTGAGAGGCGGGACCAAAGAGCCAAAGAGTTAAACCCCCGCAAAGACAGCTAAGTACACACGCACACTGCTGCTACTTACGTGACTGTGAGAAGCGCAGTTAATCTTCCTTGAATCTGCTGTCTAATGCAGAGTAAGAGGCAACCACCAAATGCTATATAAAATTCTTTTCAAATATTATAATAAATAAACAACATCAATCAAACACTAGTAAATATGCAGCACACAATAATGATGAAAATATATTTTCGAATTTATCAGAATCAATAAACAGGCCAAACCAATTAAAATTTTTATAATTTAATTTTCCTTATTTCTAGATGAATATAGCTGCTATAACATCTTCTGCCTAATGAGAACCTTTTATAATTATGTAATAAAATGATGAAATCCTCCTCCCAAAGTTCCCACTCTCTCCACTCTACGCCTTCCACTCTACCACTGTTTACTCCCACTTCAGAAAGCCACGATTTTTTTTCTATTTTTGGTCACCGCAACTGTCGTTGCTTTCACATTAGGTGCTTAACACTTGCTTCCTGACGCGAATGGCCTTTCCTGTAGCCCCTTTTACAGTCCCTCAATAGATAATGCTTCCGTGTAATCAAGGAGAGTGTGACATTTTTCCCCCCCTTCTCCCTGCTCTAATGACTGTGTAGTGCGAGATATACACACGGTGGAGGAAGGTCTCCTGGCTACGCACACCATGTGTTGGCATGTGGGCGCACTGACCCTTTTATGTTGGGGTGTGGGGGGAGGCTGAAGGAAGGTGAAAAGTAAGGAGGAATGGAAGGATATAAAGAAGGATAAAATATAAAGAATATAAGGAAGAATGGAAAATGGGAAAAAGAACAAGAGGTTAAAGAAGACGGAATAAAGGGATGAAGATTGAAAAGAAGGAAGGTGTAAGGGAATGAAGAAATGATGAGGATCAATCGAGGGAAGATAAGTACATATCAACATGACAACGTGACAAGAAATTGGTTTTCTATCCATTCAATCCATTAGGACCATAAAAGCTTTCAGTCTAGGTAGTGAATGTGTGTAATCTTGTGCTTGTATTGTCTCTCCTTTCTCGCCGTTGTCTGTCTTCACAAACTTTTCCTTTCTTTATGAAACAAGCTTCTGTTTAACCTATTGAAAAGACAGTCGCTGATCCTTTTAACCATCGCTGTATTAAAATCTTTGAACCCAGCCTTGCAAAATGTTTTGTTTACCTGTAGAGAGCTGTGATGTTCCTTCTGATCTCTTGGATTCCATAATAGGCTCTGGAAACTGAATACTACTTGATTATGAGTTGAGAGGCGGGACCAAAGAACCGAAGCTTAACCCCCACAAGGACAATTAGGAGAGCACTTAAGGCCTAATCTGAAAGTGATCTTCTGTCTGAATATAACACATATGCCGTAGCTTCGGATATTCCCAAGTCTGTCGACAAGGTACCCCACACATTATTACTCTACTTGAGTTTGATACCCTCTCTGTGTGCCATCACTTCTATTTTTTGTATCTAATAGATCCATCGCTATATCGTAGATGGATAAACTTCTACCTTTTCACTATTAACTGTTGTTGTTGTTATAGATTCAGCTATTCGGAACAAGTTCCAAGAAGCACGGGCTATGGTGAGCCCGTAATACTATTAACTGTGAATGTTCCTCAACTTTGGTTCTGTCCCCTGCTATGTTCTAATTATGTACCAACGATCTTTACAGCATATTTATTACTCCGCAGACATATTGACCAAAATCAAGAGGCAGCAACCCATAAGTTGCAAAAAGCAAAACCGTAACCAATCGAGTCAAATTAAATCATGACTGGAGCAGCCTCCAGCGACAGCAGCGTCTGACAAGCTCTTTCCTCTGTGGACTGCTTTCAGGCTCTTTCACTATCAGACGTGGTCACCGGGTGAAGCTCTTTATGCAAAGAGCTACACAAAGTGCAACAAAGGGATTTTAAAGCGCAACTCTAAAATCCGAAATGGTACCTATCTTCTATGAATGATTCCGAGTTAGTAAATAACTAATGACAAGTGCTTATTTGCAGATGTTCATAATCTATCTTGATTTGCCGTAAGGTTTAAACCTAAACGGTTTGGTTGATTAGTAGGTACTAGGCTCTAATCTTTGTAGACTGGTGCTCACTATTTGCATATTTCCTACTTAATGATAAATACGTCACTTTCTCGGTAGACTGGTAATTTTATAATAATTTGTGTTGACTGGGTGTGTTGTCTAAGAGTCAAAAGACTGAAATTCTCTTCTTAATTACAAAGAGCTGTAATTGGGTTGTACTGTCCCTGAAGTGGTAACATACTTAAGATTGACAACGTGGCCCTAATCACTCTAAATTGGCTAGCTGGTTCCAGATCTCCAGAAAATGATTACCTAGTTCCTGTCCCAGAGCAAGACTCGCCTACAGGGTATTGAAGCAAGCTTAAACCTTGTTCGATATGTTGCGGTTTGCAATTATAGGGTGGACGTCTGGAGGATAGCTTACTGCTCCTTACTTGATTATCGAGACTTGTTTGGGAAGCTGTGGTGACAATAATGACTCTTTCATCCCTTTAGGGATCAACGTCCAGATGCCTCCGTTCTTTCAATTACCGTTACAGAGTATCTCACCGAATTTAAGAAGACATATGTGTGTTTCTGTGTATACGAGTGTTTGTTTGCCTGGTAATGTGTGTGTGTGTGTGTGTGTGTGTGTGTGTGTGTGTGTGTGTGTGTGTGTGTGTGTGTGTGTGTGTGTGTGTGTGTGTGTGTGTGTTTCTGTGTGTGTAAATTTATTCATGAGCTGTATTGAATTTGTGATATAGTTCATTCAGCAGTACCACAACATGTCTGCCATAGTTCATTCACGAGCACTACTATAATCTGTTGAAGTTTATTCTTAAGTACTGCTCTATGTCAGCTGTTGTTCCATCATGAGAACTACCGTATATCTGTTATATTTTGTGTCTATGAATGCTACAGCAGTCTGCCGTAGTTCGCAATCTTCCAACACCTTGTTAATGCTTAGAAAATGCTTTAAGATTATCATACTGTGACGCGGCTTGCTTAACAAATAGTTTTTAGTGTCGATTATTCAAAGATCAACTTCACAACTCGTACGCAGTTCTAAGAGAAATCTGAAGTATTTTCAGCGTAATCAGGGAAAGAGTAGTTTACACTTACCCACTATGGAAGTAACGTTCATGTGAATGTATCGCTACGCCAGTCAATCGAAGGTTCGACTCTCGTACTGAATCTCTGAAACAAATACAAAAATAAATAATTACGTATTGAAAATTTATTACAATTATTTTTATTGACAATGCGTCTGCAAAAAGAAATCACATTAACGTGACGTATCAATAAGAAAGTCTATTGGAGCTAATCGGAGAACTCGAGCTTGTACCATGGGTACTCCCAAGCACTTGCCACGATTTTCAGACCGTTCTCCTAAACCAACGCCAAAGTCCCATCCATGCACCCACTAAATCCCCTGTTTATGAATAAAAAGCAGTTTGCACACAACCCGTCCTTGGTCCAAGCCCATTCCTTCCAGCGGCCGACCCCAAAGATGGCACTCACAAATGTTAACATGCTGTTCATTCAAAACAGGACATTTCTCAAATATATATTGATTTTATTTTATGTTACCATATTGAACATATTAAACACTGGTTAGGTAAGGTTAGGTGTTCAGGTTCTATTGGCTATTATTTGTATTTGTAGTACGCTGGTGAAGCATTTACAAGGTTGTGATTCGAACAAAACTCTTCAGTGAAGCAATTGTTCCAGAAGTATTCGAACGTCATCAGTTGTGAGTCGTGTGTAAACCGTTTTTCATTCATAAACAGGTGGTTTATCTTGTGCATGGAATGGACTCTGGGTCGTTGTTTAGATGACGAACTGTTACACACATGACACACAACTGATGACGTTCGAACACTTCTCGAACAAGTGCTTCGTTGACGACTTTTGTTCAAATCAGAACGCTGTAAATGATTCCCCCCACGAACTACAAGTACAAATAATCGCCAACAGAACCTAATCACCTAACCTAACCAATGCATAAATATGCAAAGAATACTAATATATAAAAATATTAATTAATATTTGAAATAATTCCTATTTTCAATGAACAACAATGTTAAAGTTGATGAATGCCTCTTTGTGGTCGAGCTCTGGATGGAATGGAGTTGGTATAAGAACGGGTTGGATTTTCTCATGAGAACAATTGTATCTATACAGCTACACTAGACTATATATAGTTACATGCTTTGTGACAAGAGATTGAAATGCGTTACTACAAATTCCTTCATCTTTCAGGATGGTCAGTTAAACAAGAGAATTCTAATGAACATTATCCAAGGAACCAAAGCAGGTAAACAAATTTAGAAGACACTTTATTTATTAATTCGTCATCAAATGTCGAGTCACTTAAAATTAACAATAATTTGACATCGTAATTTATCGAGCTTCTAACCATAAAAACATTAGAGTGATCCTTGAAGATAATTTTGAGTTAGAGAAACAATTTTAGAAAAACGTAATTCTCATTGAATTTCCTGTATTTGAAAGCTCCTGTTTACGTGATCACAGTGATTTTGGCCACGTGATTATAGGTCTTTAGTTTTGCTGTGGTATGGTCAAGGGGTCACTGGTCACGAAGTCACTGGTTGACTGATTGATGGTCACTGATCAGATGGTCAATGGTCGCATTGTCACGGACAAGCGCGTGTACCTCTCCTTTCCCAATCTAAGCTTTCCTAAATATGACATATATATACATATATTATATCTGGCAGTTTGATTATATATAATTCTGGTGTCAAAGTTTCAGCCTCCATTCTGTATTTTCAGTATCAAGTTCTCTAGTTTAAGCCTTTCCAAAGTTTCAGTTCTGACTCTGAAATTTCACACCCGGCCCTGTAGTTTTAGTAGTTACAGCCACAACTCGGTACTCTCAGTATTATCTTGGTATTTTAGCCATATTTCTATTATTTCACATCTGTAGTTTCAATCTTGTCTCTGGAGTCGATACTGTTTCACACTTTCTTCTTTGAAACTCCTCTGTAGTTTTCTATACATAATTAGCCACATACTTATTTCAGTAATAATTTTTTCATCTGTATTAAGTTTTTTTTATACACGACTAGGACTAATTGTTATCATCCTGACTGCTATCATCTAGACTGTTATTACCCAAAGTGCTATCATCCTCACTGTTTTCACCGTCACTGCTGACATTCCAATTGTTATCATTCTCACTGCTATCCTTCCCATTGCTTTCATCCTCATTGCTATCATCCTCACTGCTTTCATTCCCACTATTATCATCCTCACTACAACTATCCTCACCTGCAGCATTATTTGACTGACATTATTAACCATTATCATTATTCAAATTGGTCATTTAGCGACGCCGTCATTGTAATGCTTCTGTAACCGGCTACATTACCGTCTAGTGAGCAGTCATTATATATTACCCTCACTAGTTCCGTCATTATTCCTCGCCATCAACACTCTTAGAGCAATTATCGCCATCATCAGCACGAATTACCACCCTCATTTCACCTCATCAGGATTCCCCATCATCATCATCAGTTGTTCTTCTGAATGATATTATTATCTTCTTGGAGTCGATATTGTCAAGTGTCTGTCCGTTTCTCTCCCTGGGATGTTGAGGTGTTTCTCCTTGGGGGTGTTGTGGTGTTTCTTCCTGGGGTGTTGTGGGGTTTCTTTCAAGGGTGTTGTGGTATTTCTTCCTGGGGTATTGTGGTGTTTCTTCCTGGGAAGTTGTGATGTTTATCCCTGGTGTATTTGGGTGTTTATCCCTGGGGTGTTGTGGTGCTTCTTCCTCGGGTTTTGTTCGGATGATGGTAACAAGTTCTCTTTGTCCTGGGTGTCCACAGCTTTGAACGTCATATACGGATGATTAATTGAATTCATTATCAATACAATTTTACTAACGGTGTCATTAACAGAGTGACATTAATCATGGAGTGCCAATATAAAAATTATCTGAAATGAGTGATGGATAGTTGGCCATTTTCACTATCACCATCTTCATCACACAATATTATCGCCACTCCCACTATCATTGTTAGTGTCATCATGCTCTTCATTGTTATCCTCTATGTCACACTAGTTACCACTCACTCACTCACTTGTCACTATCAACCACAGAAACCTTCATTGTTATAACAATCTATGTCTCCTCTGTCATTATTCTTTTATCAAATAAGTCAGCCTTGACATCTAATTGCCGATCAAGTTATCAGGCTAGTGTGCTGGTAAGCATAAAGCTATTACCAATATTACAAGCGTAGATAGTTAACATCACTTGATATCTTAACCATCACCAGAGATCTTTACAATTACAAGAGGCTCTTATCTTGAGATTAAATGATATCATTGTTAGAAAAAGTCACCATATCTAAAGATCTTCACCATTTCTAGAGACCTTAATTGTCACTAGTACTTCATGCACAACCACCATCACCACAACCACAATCATCACAACCACCATCATCACCACCATTATAACCAGCACATTCATCTCAACCACTACACCAATTCGACAACCATTCTAATCATTATTTTCATTATCACCATCATTCACCACAAGTCACAGCAATATCCCAAAGGACTGGCATAAACTCGGCTCCTTCGCTATCATCATCTGCTTGTATCGCTGTGATTACAATCACCTCCACTCACTAGCGTCAAAAATGTCATCACCATCAGACTCGCCATTATTACACACACACACACACACACACACACACACACACACACACACACACACACACACACACACACACACACACACACCACACACACACACACACACACACACACACACACACCACACACACACACACTGAATGATAAAGACAATGTGAAGAACCCATTTGATGATCATAGAAGTCTTCAAATAGAGCAAGAGGAACATGTCTCAGCTGAAAGTTGGTTGGTAAATCAAGTAACTCCTGAAGGCAGTGAGATTGAAAACAGGTGAAGCAAAATAGCACTTGCTGAAATTGGACATTAAGAATCGGAGCTGATGTCAAGAACTGGCCATGAGTATACAAAAAAAAAAGTTTCTGGAAAAAGGGAAACTACCAGAAAGCTGCAAGAAAGCCAAATATTTATATTGTGCAATAAAATATAAGGAGCTTTGTGACTACATATTAATGTCATCTGCAAACAAATAATGTAAAGGAATGGACACGCTCGTAAGGTTATAATCGATCATCTGGGGAGAGCAGTCTGCTTAATTAAAGACCAGCATGGTTTCATGGAAGTAAATCGCGTCACCCAAATCAGACTGAATGTGGATCAGACAAGACAAAGTATTACAGATATAATATTTCTGGACTCCTTGAAGACACTTTCCACAGTGCTTGCCTCACAAACTGAAGAAACACTCCGTAGTAACATGGAAGGTGCTATTGTGGATAAAGGAATGTTAAATAATTATAAGACAAATAATTAGTGACGCAAGTATCATCAAACGGGCACGATATGTGGAGAAAAACAACCAACATATTGACAATGTACGAAACATATCTACAGATGTAGATATGACCGGGCACAACAGGCTATGAATCTATGCAACAACTGAATGAAGGCTGATAAGCGAACCCAAAGCTAGAGTTTTGCCCGACAATTACAGTTAGTTGCGTGCAGATAGCTGGGCATACACTCGAGTACTCTGTTGAAAGTCAAATTTGTACCAGCTCCTCCGTCTCTTCCTGTCTACCTTTTCCACTGGACACTTCATCTCTCCATCAATTTAATAATAATTTTTTCTGTGACAAGCGTAAGTGTATGTACATCCGTTATGTTTATATCGAGGTCCCCTCTGAGTGACCCTTTCCAAGTGCTATATAGTCGTAATGGCTTGGCGCTTCCTCTAAGAGTTCCCTTCCCTCCCCAAAATGCAATCTCGACTCACAGTCGGGACTCCTGGTTCGAATCAGAGGAAGTACAGGCACATGGTTGACATGTTTCCTTTCACCTAATATCTCTTTTCATCTAGCAGTAAATAGGTACCCGGGAGTTTGTCAACTATTG
>WNGS01005997.1:13426109-13438612 GCA_020271785.1 Procambarus virginalis | reverse complement strand
AAGACATGTACACACAAATTCCACAAGACCAGCTAGGAGGGGTGAGGGAGGGAGGGGGGTGAATGGGCAGAGAAGATCACGACATAGGAAGAGGAAGACTGGAGACTCCCTCTGTGGTGAGCGCCGTCGGGCGATGGTGGAGATGCGGGCCGGTGCATATAAAGAGACAATGTAGGTAGTGGAGGGAAGAAGAGGAGGGGGGCAGGAGGGGTATCTGGTGTTGAGGGCGGGGGCATGGGGTACCAGAGTAGATAGGGGAGGGTGGTGATGGGGCACCGGGAATTGAGGGGTAGGGGTGATGAGCCACCTGGGGCTGAAGGGCTTTAGGGGTTGAGGGGGGGGGGGTCTTCTTCAATATGATTGGGTACCAAGGGTGGAAGGGGCTCGGAGTGTCGGGAATTGTGTGGAGGGGTGATTGGATACTGGGGGTAAAGAGGAAGGAGTGATGGGGCATCAGATGGGGGTTGATGATGTGCGGGGTTAGTGGGGGATTGGGTTACAGTGTACCGGGGTAGGAAGGGGAGGGAGGGGGATGATGGTGTTCGGGGGGTGGAAGGAGAGAGTTTTGACTGGGTGTATCCAATGTGCATTATAAAAAAAATTCATGAATCAGAAGCATACAAATTACATTACCAATAAGAACTATCTTCTCCAAATAAGCAAGTAAAACGCAGTCCTTGCACGCTTGCATCAACATAAGTAATTACAACAATAACAGATATATATGTGGTTAGTGTTGTCCTCTTTCAGCCCCTTCCTCTCACTGTATTCTCCCGTTCTACAACACTCTTCCTCTTTGACTTTTACTCTACTCTCCTGTCCCACAACTCTTTCATCATTTGACCGATTTTTCCTCCACATCTAACTACCTCCTTACCATCTTCCTTAATTTCTCTTCCAATCTTTCTCTTATACTCTTCCCCTACCTTAAATCCGCAACTTTTCCATCGCCTCCTCCTCCTTCTACTCAGCCCCCCCCCCCCAACCCTCCCTCTGACATCCTCAACGGTACGCCTGCCTTTTGACAAGCTGCGATCAACAAATCATCCTAATTGTCCTCCCTAATTAGAGTGAACCTCAACCATCACCCTCGCTTACATAACTGCACTTGTTACATAGTAAGAAACTATTTCATGCGATCTTCATGGTCTTGTTGAATTTCGTAATGATACTCCACTCCCTCCCCTCCACTCTCCCTTCTCCTCTCCCTCTGCGGTGGTGTTTACAAGAGGAAAAAAAAGTGGCAAATTGCAAAATTGCTGGAGAGAGTAAGCGGAAATGCGCGCAAGGATGGACGACGACCAGTAATTACGAGAGTTGATAAGGTGGGACCATCTTGCTCCCGTGAGGAGACGTGGCAAGGCGCAGGATGTATGTCCAGAGAGTGTGAGGTATGCATGTTAATAAGGATGAGGTATGCGCCTTGTTGAGTGTGTATGAGTGTGTGTGTGTGTGTGTGTGTGTGTGTGTGTGTGTGTGTGTGTGTGTGTGTGTGTGTGTGTGTGTGTGTGTGTGTGTGTGTGTGTGTGTGTGTGTGTGTGTGTTGTGTGTTGTTTTTCAGCTCCGGAAGCATCGTTTCAAAATTCTAATTTCCTTTCATTTACCACGGTTGAAGTGATAAGAACATAGGAATGAATGAAATGCAAAATACCTATTAACCTTTGCATTTGAGACATATTAGATAGAACCTATATGTATCTAACCAGATTCATGCATATAAATGTCTAACCTAAGCTTGAAATTATCCGGCAATCCTACTTCTAATATGTATCCCAGTAACGTGCTCCATATATCAACAACCCCGTTTCCAAAACAGCATTTACTCCGGTCTTCCCTGTATCAAAACTTTACAATTGATATCCATTGCTTCGAGTTCAATTTTTTGTGGATATATATAAACCTTTTTTAAATTCAATTTGTTATAGATATTCATTGACTTTTTAATTCAAATCACACTTCGTTTTACTTTTCACTTTCTCGAGAATGTACGTCAAGCTTCTCTAACCTGTCTTGATGAGAAAGGTTCCTAATTTCTGGATCTAACTTTGTTATCTTCCTCTATACACATTTTAGTGAATTTCTGTCCATTCTATAGCACGGTGACCAAACGTGAACAGCATAATCTAAACAGGGCCCTAAAATCAACAAATAAAAAAGGAGAATAACATTAGATTTCTTATGGTAATTTTTCTAGATTTCTTAATTTGAACATTGTGCAGCTGATATCTGTTAACTCCGTTATCATTAACTGCGCTCAAAGCTGTCGGGTCGCCATTTCTAGCTAGCTAGAAATGGGTCGGTAAGCTGTTACCTTCTCATAAAACTCCCTTGTATTCATCGAGCAGGAGAAAATGGTTTTCATTATCTCAGTAATTCATTAATATCTTTCTGAAAATATTAACTAATACTTTGCTAGTAAATGACACTGGTCTGCAGCTCAGAAGCTCTTACCTGTTTTAGATTAATTTAGCATTTTCCTGTTCATACTGAGCTGTTGGCGATCCTTTAAAAGCCCTCATTACAGTTTAAAAATAAACTAAATCAGCTCTCTTTTTAGTTTATCTCATCCAGCTCCATTAATTGCTTGTCCCTCTGCCACATTTGTGTTTCTAATTACGTTTTAGCTGTGTTTCCCTCGGAGCCTGATACCTCACCTCCGTCTCGTCCATCTCATTTCTCCTTGCATCTTTTATCCAATCCTTACAATGATCCTGTATCAAACTCTGACAACCTTCACTGCATTCAAATATATTTGAATACAACAGCATATGTGAAACAACATATAAATATTTTATATTCTCAATATCTTTCTCATTCGTTTTTTTCATCTCCATACTGCATTTAAATCAATAAGTAATGATCGAATAGGAGAGGCTTTTTCATCCACAGGGTAATAAACCCATGGAACCGCCTTTCCACCTAAGCCGCAATGGCAAAACTCTGTTAAGTATTAAAATCTCCAAGGGAAAAGATCAAGGCAAATGGGAGGTCCTTTGACAAGCCACCGGCTTCCTGTTCTCGTCGAGGCCGCTAGGGTTAGTGGCCCTACGGTAAATATATTCGTTTGTAATGCTATCAAGATGTACAAGCATATGAAGACATTACTTGCGAACCTCACTGATAGTGGCGNAATAATATATATGAGTCGAATACAAGGCGTGAACGCAGCTCGGAGTATCAAGGCACTAATATCCTACCAGGAGACTGGTCCTAAAAGCAGGCATTACCGTGTATATATATATATATATGTTATTTTCCTTTACGTTCTCATTTCGGGGAATAACAGTTAGATAGAGAAAAAACGGAGAAAGGGGGAGAGGAGGGAGAGTAAGAAAGAGGATTAGGGGAGGGTTGTATTTCTGAATTCCGTGGCTGGACATCTGCAGGCCGAATATAGACATCAACGTTGAGTTACCACGTACGGAGAATGCCAATTTGGGGTCACCTAAGCACAAGGTTAAGGACAGGACGCACCGGCCATTACGGCAGGTAATTGAACCTCGAGATGGCCGCCACACGCAACACTCAACAAAATTCAAGTGTACCCTTTTGCGGTTAATTTGATCGCTGATTGATGGGAATATGAAAGCTTCGGAAATTACAGCCTCGTGATCGGATTCTGCAATGATTAGATCATCATCGTCGGTTTTTTGGTTCATCTCTCTTCCTCCGTGTCAGTCTGTATGTGAGATGAAACCTGAAGGGTCGTAATATCGGTCTGCGATGGATCACGGTTGGTTAGTTGACGGAATTGTCGCACCTTTGCTCTTTGAATAAGGGAATTAGTTGAGATTGTAATAAAATATAACGGCAAGAGTAGAGATGAAAAGTATAATAGCAGAAAGGCGGAGATGAACGAGAAATACAGGAAAAACCAGTAAAGATATAATAAAAAAAAATAAATACAGAAAATGTTGAGGTTGGATAACACTTAAAAAGTGATGGAAGCGATAATTCTTGAAAACATTTAAGTAGAAAGAAAGAACACCATCAAAAAGAAAAATAGAACAAAAGGAGAAGAATAGAGAACGAAAAAAAGAGCGAAAGAAAGAATCCTCGTTAAAGTCAAAACGTATTTATGGACCACGTCAAATCGAAACTTGAAAAAAATAGAGTATTGGGAGAAAAACAAATTCCTGTGCAAATTTCTGGTGTGACTATTAAAGTTACTATTTACAACCTGTAGAATTCTCCTGCAAAGGGAATATCTGCTATTCTAGAATAACAGAAAAACCTAGATCTGAGCCATTTACAATAATTACTATGAGATCTGAGAATAATGGCGTACTTTTTTGTATTGTAGAAAAGAGAAAGAACCAAACCAGTTTATGTAAACTGTATATCTAAAATGTAAATGTAAACTCTTGAGCAATAACAAATACAACTAAAAATATAAACTATATATGTAAACTATTCATATAAATTTGAATCTTAAATTATAATGCAAACAATTCTGCTTCCATTTGTAGGTAATTAAATTATACAAAATTACATAATAATTTTACATTTCTTCCCAGACAAATCGGCAGCAGTGAAAATACAAGTAGTGTACAAAGAATTTTGTCTTCTTATTGTGCTTCTAACATAGAAATACAAAAAATTGGTACTGTAAATGTAACGTAGTACAATATTTGTGTGAATGAGAGAGAGAGAGAGAGAGAGAGAGAGAGAGAGAGAGAGAGAGAGAGAGAGAGAGAGAGAGAGAGAGAGAGAGAGAGAGAGAGAGAGAGAGAGAGAGAAGAGGATAGAGAGAGAGGAGAGGGGGCATTGGTATGTAATGTGCCCGGATCAGTGAGAGTAATTTGAGATCAGAGATTAATTGAGATCAGTGAGATCAGAGATTTTTGTTTAAGTAATGACCAAAACATTCATGAAAATAAGGGCGGGTCATTTTTAATCTTGGAGGCTTAAGAAAACTTCTTACTTATGTATATGTATATGTATAGTGTATGTATATATATATATATATATATATATATATATATATAATATATATATATATATATATTAATATATATATATATATATATATATATATATATATATATATATATCTTCATCTCTATATATATATAGGGGGTACCTATATATAGGGGTATCTATCTATATATATATCTATATATATATATATATATTATATTATATATTATATTATATATATATATATATATATGGGAAAGGGGTGAGTGGGGATGTTAGGGGAGGGAGAGGGAATGGGGACTTCCTCTCTCGCTTGACCTCTTGACCCCAAATCTTCTGAGCCGTGACCCTGAAGAGGGTGGCGGCGGAAGGCTTCAAGAGGAAGTTCAGAAGAAATATTAAAAAAAGTATATAAAAAAAGAAGAGGAATAAGCAGACCTCGGAAAGATATATATATATATATATATATATATATATATATATATATATATATATATATATATATATTATATATATATATATATCCCTTCTATAAATGAAGAATATTCTTTGATTTTGCTGATTAAATTTTAACTGTACAGTCTTTGTTTGAAAAAGTTATTCATTTATTAGGTTACTGATTCATTGAAAACGCAGTAGACCTAAATGATCTAAAATTACTAATAAGCTGAGTACGAAAATGAATAGTAAACTAAAGAAGAAATATAAGATTTAAAAAAAGACAAACTCTCATGTAATAATGAAATAAACATAAGGTATGAGAAAAAAGGCAATCGAAAGATGAGAAAACTGGAAAGGGTTATGAGAGAAAACTGTAAATATAAATAGAGTTGATAGACTTAGAAGCATAAAGCAGATGAAAGAAAATTGGAAATGATAAAAAACGATAAAAACAGAGAACTAAAGAAACAAACCTAGAAAGAGAAGAACAAAAGAAGGAAGACAGCACGAAAAATTGCATCTAATCATGGAATTGAAAAGATGCTGATCTTTTCGACAGCTTCATTGTCTACATACTTCATTGGTTCCGCTTCGTAGAGAAATAACAGACTAAAATGTAATATTTGTCCATTACATAAATTATTTAATCTTGGATTTCAACTTTAGGAGAGTAACAATTACGCACAGCCACATTGACATATTTTACAAAAGAATATAAAGTTTCATTTATAGATTTCACACACTCACACTCACACACACACACACACACACACACACACACACACACACACACACACACACACACACACACACACACACACACACACACACACACACACACACACACACACACACACACACACACACACACACACACACACAACCTACCAGCAACCGACTATACTTGTGATTCTCCCGTGACTTAATATTCCAGTCAAGGTCGTTATTCAGAGTCTTAACAGTTAACTGGTCATGTCCTTGGGCAGGTGGGCTACCCTGTTGGCTGGGGCCCTGGGAGGAGTCTGCGCTGTGACGCTGTGATATAACTCACAACCTCATCAGAAACACCGGGGCGCTGGGAGGTGTCGGTGCTGGGACGATGTGGCATAACTGACAACCTCACCAAGAACACAGGGGCGACACCGTAAATATGAACCAAGGGGTTTCGGCAATCTCGCGGGACAGACTTAAAAGCTATTTGTGGAATTGCTTTGCCTGTGAGGTTTCGATAAAATGGACCTCCTTCTCCACCTCCTCCCCCCCATCCCCTCTACCACCTCACTCCCCCCCCTTAGTCTAAACCCACCTCCTCCTCTTCCATCCTCTTCGTATTCGAGGTCTCTTGAACACAGGAAAGCATCGTTCTCTCGTTCTGCACATCGACTGCCGGAATCTCATTTCACAGGTTATGTAAGCGTCAATAAGACAGAACGAGGTAGTCTCTCATGGCGAAAGCCCGTACAGCGTACTGGAAGCCTCGGCGACGACTCTCTCGGGATTCCTCTCCCAGACAGCCGGGAACCCAGCTGGTATATGGAACGCCACAAGGACCATGTATTTTTATGCTCGCTATGCCGACGACTGTCTCTAATGGGTGCGTTTGAGCAATTCCAAATCCATTTCGCGCGTGTGACAGGGGAGGAGTTAGCAGTGATGAGTCTCTGTAATAACACAGACTAGTGTGTTCCCAGAGGGTACAAGATAGACTGACTATATGCGGCTGATGTTGATATTATTGCTGCTGCTGCTGTTGTTGCTGTTATTGCTGTTGTTGTTGTTGTTGTAGTTACTATGGCTTCTATTAATGTTGCAGTTACTGCTATTGCTGCTGTTGCTAATGCTGCTACTGCTACTATTGCCTCACAAAAACAACGACATTTTCCCATTAACTTTAAAAACCCACTCATGTGTTCAGTCTCAGATGAACAATGGAACAGGATCCAGGCGAGACATTCTGGAAAAAAAAAAACATTTAGGACATGCGAGAGCCCTGCAGATCAGCTGAATGTCGCAGAAAGATGTAGGGACGGCTTTTCTCAGCATCAACCTCTGAAATACTAGACTATTACCAGAATTCACAATGTATAGAATCATCCTACAATTAGAACAGAGTGGACGGAAAGACAAACAAAAAATAGGAACGCGTGCCCATTCATTATGGCAATGGGCCTCATACCAGCTTATGGATTTCCGATAGGATAACGTGTGCAGAAATTTGACTTGGGAGGGTAAGTTAGAGGACCGTTATCATAGTTCAATAAACATTACAGTCCCAGGAATCGATGTTTCTTCGGTATATTTCCCCCTTGGTTATGTCAGCGTTGCCGATTGCTGCCCTCTTTTATATTGTATTTGTGACATGTTTACTGTGCTACCTGCTCGTACGTTAAATGGGGATGGTAATGAAGACTGCAGTGATGGGGTGAGGGGAAAGAGTTGGGGTGCAGTGGAATGGGGAATTATGGCTTTATAATGTGCGACCACACGATTGGGACGGAGACTTGAACTGCAGTGAGTGACCTGCGATACCTACGAATTTCCGTAACCTATTCTATTCTTCCCCATAACACCCTCCCAGTCTTTTCCATCTTTCGCATTCCCCTCCCCCGACTATACCCTATGCTCAAAAACACGCACCCAAACACCCTACAACAACTACCCATTGCCGCCCTCCCTATCCCTTCAAATCCTACCTTATATACCCACCCTCCCCCTACCTAACTTCCACCGCCTCTCCCGTTATGCTTCCTCCCTTAACCCTTTCCACAACTCCCCCCCCCCCCATTACCCACCCACTACCTTCTCTCACTGAGACCCATCCATCGAACTCACCACAAACCCCCCCCCCCTCACCATCGCTTGCCCCTCCCCCACCTCATTCTTTCTAACCTCAACATCCTCCTCCTCCAGACACTCTCCCTTCCCTCCATCTCCGAAGACTTATAAACGAAGACACGTGAACCATGACACGTAAACGCACACATGTACTCTATACACTTAAAGAACGCCCCCCCCCTCCCCCCGCACACACACACACACACACACACACACACACACACACACACACACACACACACACACACACACACACACACAACTTCAAAAACAGGCAGACAGTACACCTCCTAAGCACTAATAGTCTCATAGGTAATCCCACAAACACATTTCAAAAGGAACACAAATGTTCTTTTCGTAAAAACGAACACACACACGCACAAACAATACAAACACGGAGATGAGCATAATCATACAATGACTCCTTTAAGTTATTTTATAATCCACTTCTACCACGACTTCCACCACAAGTACCTTCCAACCACACTACTCCACCCATCACCACCTCTACCAACCCCTTGCATACGCTACTCTCTTCATTCTCCTTCCCTTCATGACCCCTCTCTCTTCTCTTGCTTTCCTCCTCCCTGTCCCTAAACCCACATCGAAATTCCCATTTTCCATGAGAGAGAGTAGAGGTAAATCGTTCTCTATGATAGGCGAGAGCTGCCATATCACTTTGTGTTCAATAACGGAGAAGGAAGGGAGTTTGCCAAAGGAAATTGTCAAGCATGCAAAATACATCCTACGAAGGTATTTGTGTGTGTTTGTGTGTGACAGAAAATGTACACTTACGTGTGTATAGGTATACTCATTCCTAAGTGTGCATTTAAGTTATCTCAGTTTGCCTCTATGTTCTGGTATTCACAGAGAAAGATGTGTGGGTTGGGTGTGTAACTTTCAGCCACAGTATTGTGACTAACTACAAGTATATAATGATAGAAAAGTCCTGTTTTAACCTGTAAATAAAATACACGGCTCAAAGCAAGCGCAGATGTCGAGTATTTTCTATACACTACGTGTTTACTCTGGAATGTCTAGATGAATACGGAGGATGAATACAGAGAATGGGACTAGAAGGTTTCCTTAACGCTTTCCGCCCACCTGGTGCCTTGTGAGCTGTGTTGGGACATGGCCGGGGGGTGGGCTGTTGATGGCAGCGTTCCCTGGATCATTATGCCAGTGAAGTATAAGGACGTTATCCCTGTATATGTGTGCTACCTGAGCCTTTGTGTGGAGGCCCAGAGTTTTTTACTCACCTGTTTGTGCCTGAAAGATTGAGCTTCAGCTCCTGGATACCGGCTAACCAGATTAATGCTGACCTAAATTTATCTTGTTATATATATATATTTAAAGTTGTAGATGTAGATGGATTTTTCTATCGTCTTGTCTAGTACTATTAGACCAGAGGATAGTAGTACTATCCTCTGGTCTAGAAATATCATCTGGTCTAGTACTATATTCTGGTCAATATTTTAATACTAGTGGATAGAGCACTATGTGAAGTGCACAATGAAATCGCATTAACTTGATGTATAAAGGGGAAAACCAATGGGAACTATGAGGAGGATACCAACCCACACACTTGGTACTCCCAAGCACACGCCCTCGACCACTACATCACGACATAGTCAAAAACAATGCATCCCGGGATTCAACTGAATTCTTCAGGGTTCTGAGGTTTCCACTGAAGAACAGTCAGGGGTTTCATGCATTGCCCCTATGCACTGAGACTGTGGTCCAGTAGTTCTAACTCCAATGGTTTTCATTAAATGTAGAATGAAATCACATTAATGGTATGTATCAATGAGAAAATCAGAAGAAGGATTCGAACCCGCACACTTGGTACTCCCAAGCCCACGCTTTAGACCAGAGCCAGAGTGAATGGGGCCAATGTGTGAAACCCCTGACTGAGCTTCAGTTTAAACCCTCAGGACCCTTATAGGATTCAGTAGAGTCCCAGGCTGCACTGCTTTTGACCATGTCGTGGCGTAATAGTCTACAACGTGGGCTTGGGAGTACCAAGTGCGCAACTTCGATTTTTTCTCATGGTTCCTACTGATTTTTTCACTATGTGGTGTATCCAGCATTTTCTCTAAATGCGTGGAATACCCCGCATTAGATGATGAAGAAACAATAACGGTTGGGTCCGTCCTGGGCTATTATCAAGTCGTCGGTTCACGACTTGATAATGTTTCACACACGACTTGACATGGGTTCAGGATTGACAAAAACCTCGTTTCTTTATCTGGTGGAATACCTGACGCCAAAAGAACTAGATGTTGGGATGAAACACGTCAAGAGCACAAATTGGTGGGATATCTCACCGTACATCACTATATGTTGGGACATCCCACGTGTAGAGCACTAGACATTTGTTTTCCCATGTTCTGAGAGCTAAATGCTAGGATATCACACTTGTAGAGCACTAGATGTTAAGATATCCCACGTTAAGACCTTTGGTAAATGGAACAGTCAAGAGTCCCTGAACTCGTATTTCAAATGTTTTCAATTTCAAACGAAAAAAAAAAGATATATAAAGATTCGGACCGTTCGAGTGTTTAGCGACCTAAACACTAAAAATCTAGTGTTCTCTTCCCTGGCTGCCCCGTGCTTACACCAGTGAATTCATAATCGCGTGAAAATTTGCAGGTGAGCTGTTAGTAATGAGATCCTCAATTACCTGTGTTTGAGCCCCCTTCTCTCCTAGCCCTCCACCACCCATCCCCTAACCTACCACATTCTCCCCCACCCCTCATTCACACCCCCTTCGTCCTTTATCCACTACCCCACCTCCCCTCTACTACCACATCCTATTCTGTTCCCCTTTCTCCCTCCTCCCCTCACAGATTCTCCCCCGAGCCGCCAGTCCAGTTAGTCTAATTAACCCCTTCCATTCTTTACAGTAATTAAGATGAAGCCTTTGATAAACTCCAGGGTTACTAATAGAACTAAGATGACCATAAAAGGTGGGATAATCTAGGCTAAGAAAATAAAGGGAGAATAGGGAGCTAAGTTTACGAACGAGAGAGAGAGAGAGAGAGAGAGAGAGAGAGAAAGAGATGAAGAGAGGGATGGAGAGAGAGGAATTAAATATAAAATATATAATTCAGGAAACTCAGAAAGCGGAGACAGGATGAATTAACGAGAGAAATATAAATAAAATAATCTAGACTGAAATGAATGGTCCAAACTAATGTAAAACTGCAGTCAAACAAACGAATATTGGGAGAGAAAAATATGTAAGAATTTCATATTAAAAGGTTCCAGAATAAAAAGAATGGAACAAAATAGGCAAATCAAAACAAGTAAAACTAACAGACAGAATGAGAAATAGACATACAATAAGAAAAGAAGTCGCCCAAAAGCTACCTCAAAAATACCGATCGAACGAGAAAACAGGCGATAACGAGAGAAAAATATGTTGCTAACGAGGTCGTAAGAGGACAGCAAGACGAAGGTAACGAGATTAAAAGAATTTCGGCGCCTCATCACGAAAAATAACTAACGTGAACTGCTCTTGTAAAAATATTTATATCCAGCCCGTTATCACACAAAATGAAAGTAAATTATAGGAATATTTCATTATAATAAAAAATTGTGAATAAAGACATGAAATGTGTTTCTTGTGAGGGCAAATCGCAATTTCTTTCAACTGACACATATCTAAAGGATATCAAACTTCATATTTTCCAGAAACCCTTCCCTCAACCCACACTTCCCTTCCCCTTATCGTAATCTCACTCCCATCGTAATCTCCGTTATCTTAACTCACCTCAATCTGTCCTCTTTTAAGGAACGTCGCATTTCGATCGTATGCGATACATACGGGCAAAAATTGTCATACTAGAAAATGGAAGCGGCTCACGAAAGTGACGTGCTATCCTGCTTTCTGTTTTGGGTCCTCTGGTAGGTTAGAAGAGGACACTTTTATTTGACCGTTTTCATGACGATGGGAAACCTTAGGCGGACGGGTTGCACCAACACCTCAAGTTCACCCCCTACCCTAGCAGCACCCCCATCTCTAGTCTACCTCAACCCTACTCATAGCAGTCCACCCTTATCCTAACTTCACAACCATTCCAAGCCTCTTCCGTCCAATCTCAGTGCTCCAAAAATATAAGAATAAAGTCTCTTCCAAAACTTTTCTTCCTAATCTGTAGACTGAAAAGCCCTAACACATATTCATATAAGCAGGTTACTCTCCTCCACAATCCTAACCCTTCCAGTCTTAACCAAATCCACACGAAATATTTCCACCTATCCCTATCTTCCACTCTATCACCAACCCTTCAACCATCATACCC
>WNGS01005997.1:13330525-13365637 GCA_020271785.1 Procambarus virginalis | reverse complement strand
GTATTCTCATCCGACTCCTGAGAACTGTAGTCATCGGACAGAGTTTGCAAGTATGTTACAACTGTGAAGACAGTGTTTATTTTATTCTATTGGTAACCCGTGAATATGATGCTGTGAGTAACCCGGGAACCCGGAGGGGTCGGACCATAGAAGTGAAGATGCTAGAATTATACGGATCATGTTAAGTGAAACTGTTGAAAAAAGGAGATTGTTTGGGGCAAAGATTCTAGTGCAATTGGATATTGCATGTAGTCCTTGTCAGTATACAATGGTCATGAAACTGAAAACTGAGATAAATCTAATTGCGGTCTGGAAGCATTTCTACACTGCTAAATCAGTTAGCATTCGGAATGAGCACACTCATACACACACAAACACACACACACACACACACACACACACACACACACACACACACACACACACACACACACACACACACACACACACACACACACACACACACACACCTGTTGATTGACAGTTGAGAGGCGGGACCAAAGAGCCAGAGCTCAACCCCGCAAGCACAACTAGGTGAGTACAACTAGGTGAGTACACACACACACACACACACACAAAGGAAATTTTGACGAACTTATTCATATATTTTCAAGAGTCTGGAGCAATAGTTGAAGGTGGTAGATGACTGAATCTCGCCTTATTAAGCACATATAGATAAGTACCTATATGTGTTTAAACATACATGTACACACTCACGCAGACATGAATGAACGCCCACTATTCGTATATCATTCGTATAACAAGATACGAATGATCCATTAGAAGATGTTAATATCATTTTGTGAAGGAATTTTCGAACACTGATAAAATATATTTTTCCAAGAGGTAAAAATATTGGAAGGAATATCAATAAGTTCTCATAAAGTGGAAAATATTTACTTCTAAACACATGAGTAAAAATATCTGATGCTTTACGATGGGTTCGGAGGATGATACGAAATGGTTGGAATTTTAAGATCTGATTGTCTACTCTTCTATAAAATGTTAAGTTTTAATACGAATGTTGGAATCTAATGGGATTCTATGCTTGTAAACGATAGCATCTAGTGGAAATAGCAACATCCGAGGGGGTATTCTTCCTCGAGAGCGATGGGGTGTTTGGCAGTAATGTGTTTTCATTTTTTTTTAATTCGTAAATGAGAGGATCTGGTAAAATTCTCATCTATGAAATAAGTCTCTAAAGAGGCACTTTTTCGGAAATGGTGAGATTTAATTAGATTCATTGATCTGGTATTTTAAAATATCAGGCTCTAATCATCCTGACGGGTACTCCATTCACAAATGAGAGAGCCTGAGACAAGAGTTTTCCCTTGTTCTCATTGGTAGGTGCTTCTTTCCATGATATTTCATCCAATTCCAAAGTGACATGTGATACCTGGCTCCCAATTGGCTGAAACGCTCGCACGGTGAAAGTAAAGATGCTTCTAAATGACCACGAGGCTAGCCACCTTCCACCATCACTGAAAAGGTACCCCATGCGGGTACCTTTTTAGTGATGGTACACCCATCATGAGGATACACCAACAACATGGATACACTTACCGTGAGAGTGCACCTACCATGAGCGTACACCTACCATTAATATATCTCAATCGTGAGAGTACACTCACTATCAGGGTACCACCACTATGCCCACTATGAGGATACACCCACGGTGAGGGTAATCCACCACAAGTGTATCCCAACCATGAAGCTTCACATTCACGATTATCGAGCTTCAAGAAACATAATTCCCCATCCCCAAAAGCATCTGCCATCGTCATATTGAAAATTGGAATACCTACTCTCCCTCGTTCTTTGCCCATACGAAGACCTTTCCCTTTTTCTTATATGGCCAAGCAAGTGATGGCCATCTTATTTTATTTTCGAATATTAAAAGGTGCAGACACCTTTTCTAATATACGGTCAAAGATGTCTTCTCCAAATAATAAGCATTACAGTTGGGGATCTGGAGGATGCAATAAATTCCAGCTTATACCATCTCACAAAATTGGGCGTAGCTGCCCCTTTCTCTCTGATACTGTCAGGAAGAAACGGTCACCTATATTTCTTCTTCAAATATTTAAAGAAGTTGACATCTTTGCTACATTATCGCCAACGGGAAACGGTTGCGTATATTTTATCTCTAAGAATGAGACGCGGGTGTCACCTTTGTTGCTGCATGTCAAGCAAAAATGCCCGCCATAGACAGTTTATAAAGTCAAGGAGTTTCAGCATCGAACTTTCTTTGAATAGCCCATTTAGAGAGTGGGGCATTTACGATGTTATCTTTGTTGACACTGAAATGTGAATCCTCCCTCCATGTCTCTGGAGTGCAACCATGGAACCAGCCCTTTGCAAGGTATTATTCCGTACACAAAAAGCATGCGAATTTTTCTTCTATATTATTTGCTGCGTTGGTATCTTTATATTAAAACGCATCCCGAAATGAAAGAAAACCATACACAGAGCTAGAGAATGCTTCATCATTCCGAATTTATGACCCATATAACTTTTACTCGATAAACAGCAAAGTGTAGAATTATCCCAAAAGTCGATGGTTTAAGAACAAGGAAACAGGTGCACTTCATATGTCAAAAATTGCCAAGAAATCTCCCTCTAACACACAGACTGGAAGAGAACCTAGAAGGTGTTCCAGTAAAAAAATGTATATCGTTGCTGTTGGTCGGTTATAAAACTTTTACGAGGGTGTTTAGTCACGTGACTGATGGGGGAGGGGGGTGAGCGAGTGGTAGATAGGGTAGAAAATGAGGGGAAAGAGATCCGGGGGACAGCCCTTCACATAATATTGTAGGCAAAATAGGTACTTTTAATAAAGTGAGGCACTGAGGCATGAGAACATGAGATAATTTTTAACTGGGAAAGAAATAGTTACGTCAGGAATTATTCCTGGGTGAAAAACCACGGAAAACTAACAAATAGATGTGTGTTCTTTAGGAATATTACATATAACTAAACGCTGAAAATATAAAGGACTTGGCGTTAGAATTTATGACGATTATAAAACCCTAAAGTGTGTTAAGGTAAACTTTGAAGCTAGGAATTTCCTTAAGCTAAAAATGTTAGGTACTGGTGAGAGTGAAGAGTGTAGAGTCTTACTATAAGTGAAGAGAGTGCTAAATACCACACTGAGAAAAGGCGTGCCACCGCTGTTCTGAATAAATAGCGTGAAGTACTTCCTTTTATTATAATGTATCAGAGACAGAGAGACACAGACAGACAGACGTAAAGACGGACAAGCAGACATACAGACAGACAGGGAGGCAGACACGCAGGAGGCAAAGCACAGAGAGAAGCAAGGGAGGCAGCAGATCTCCCTTTTACAGACAATTAGAGGCAGGTGCATCGGGAGCTGGGGAACAGGTCTAACCCAGGTAGTCTTGTCAGACGACTCTCCGTGTCATATTTCGGTCTGTGTCTGTCTCTACGTCTGTTAGTGTCTGCGTAACGTCTTTGTGCCTGCTTCTGAGTCTGTTGAAAGGTGCGATTTTGTATCTATTGACGGGTGCGTATTGTGCATAGGTATAGTTATACATGAGTTGTATAGTGTGTATCACGTCTCTGGTCATAAGCCTTTTGAAGTATGCTTGTGTGTGTGTGTCTGTTCCTCCGGGTGTAATAGGATGTGACTCACAATTGAGTTTTTTTCTGGGGTTTTCTTCGGGAGGTCCATATTGCATTTCTTCCTGCGTCTGTTGATGAGCTCGTGCCGTGTTTAAGTCTGTTTGTGTGTGTGTGTGTGTGAGTGTGTGTGTGTTGTGTGTGTGTGTGTGTGTGTGTGTGTGTGTGTGTGTGTGTGTGTGTGTGTGTGTGTGTGTGTGTGTGTGTGTGTGTGTGTGTGTGTGTGTGTGTGTGTGTGTGTGTGTGTGTGTGTGTGTGTGTGTGTTGTGTGTGTGTGTAAAAGGCTATGTGTGTGGGATATATAGCTCTCGTCTGAATAAACGCTCGGCAACACCGTAATTGAACTATCGAATAACTCAAGCCTATTATGCAATTACCATAATTAATTAAACATTTTGACTTAATAGTGCAAGTAATTCGCAGTTATCTTCCCTAAAGTACTCAATTACTATTATTGTCTAATTAAGAAATTAGGTCAGTCAATCAAGAATTTTGGGCTAATGATTAATTTATTCGCTTTGATTATTAAGTGGCTTAGGCTAAGAGCCTGTAGCCTTGCATTTAGAGTGGTTAAGTGCATAATAATCAGACCTAAATGTCTTAATAGTTGCTCGTAAAATTTGGGCAAATAGAAGGGCAATAGGGGGCACAGAAATCAGGATGAGGGGACACGGGGTTAAGGGAGAGAGACACAAGAGAAGTGCAAGCAAAAGAGAGGAGGAGGAGGAGGTTTAATTACCGTTGAAACAGGAGGATGAGGAGGTGTATATATCAAAGGAGTTAAGGAAGGAGTTCTTCTTTTTGGGAAAACAGAACAGATCAAAGAATTAGGAGAAAGATTTAGAGATGGAAAGGTTCTTTATAGATTGAATAATAGAGGGAAATGAATCAGTAGGGGAAATAGGGAAGGAAGGAAGGAAGGAGGAAGGAAGGAAGGAAGGAAGGAAGGAAGGAAGGAAGGAGGAAGGAAGGAAGGAAAGGAAGGCAAGAGGGAATAGAGTAAATTTAGGTATAACACATGGAAGGGAACTGAAATCGGATTCTGATCTGAGAGAACAATTCTTTATCCTCCCTCCCCCAGCAAAAAAAAAATAGACATCCA
Source organism: Procambarus virginalis (assembly GCA_020271785.1). Taxonomy (NCBI): domain Eukaryota; kingdom Metazoa; phylum Arthropoda; class Malacostraca; order Decapoda; family Cambaridae; genus Procambarus; species Procambarus virginalis. The sequence continues at coordinate 13,360,893 of WNGS01005997.1, read as the reverse complement.
TATTTAATTATTTCAATACAAACTTAGTTATGCATTCTCAATCAATCACATGTTACTCTAGGACTGGGCTGAAATAGCGATATTTACTAATTTTTTAATTCCACTGTGCTTTCAGATTGAACAGGAGATGAAAGGCGCTAGGAACATCAGAGGAGGCCCTCGTGACGCACCCCAGGACGCAAACCTCACCACAGGATCATATTTTGTAACTGCAACCATTGCTAACCTAACCTAACCTTTCCATTTTTGCTTAACTTAGGTGTTTTGTTTAAGGGAGTTACCGTGCTGGTTAAACTTTTTTTTCAACGTTTAACCAATATTAAACGTTTAATGTTTACCGGAGGATGTAGTTGCACGTAGGAAATAGTTGCCCCGAGTAAGGGGGAATTGGACGGGACAGGAGGGAGTTCAATGATGGAGGAGGTTGACGAGAGGGAGATAAAGTGTTGTAGTGTGCAGGAGTGGAATGAATGAAAGGACGGGTTTAGGCTAGAAGGTTGAGGGTCGCTCTTATCAAGCACATCTGCCCATAAACCAAAGGTACAAGGCTATTTTGAGCTTAATGGTTGATTCAACATATTCCTTGTTGTTTTTAAGCGCATATAGTAATGAGTCTTGCCTGAGACTCGGTATAAGAACCAAATTATTAGTGTTTGAGATCTTCGAGTCATTCTGTGCGGCCCGTTTCTCATAAACAAACGCAAAATGCTTGGTAATCCACCACATATCTATTAATAAAACACTTTTCACACGACTCACGACAGATGATCGAACTTTTCTCCAAATTAAACAACTAGACACATGATACACAAAATTCCAATATATAATAATAGTTTTCCTCGAATATAAATGAATATTTTTTTACTCAGTACATTAAAAATAATGATGCGGGCGCCGCAAACACGAGCCTAGCCTAAGGTCAGGTTGGATGGGAGGAGGAGGAGGGGCTGGACCGGATTGCGGTGCTCCAGGGTCCCGGGCGCCGTGTTGCAGGGTTGTGGGCCGTGTTGCAGTGTCGAGGGCCATCTTGCAAGGTCCTGTGCGCCAAGGTGTAGGGTTTGGGCCGTGTTGCAGGGTCCTGGGTCGTGTTGCAGGGTCCTGAACCCTGTCAGTGTCCTTGGCTCTGTAAGTGTCCCAGCCCATTGGGTAATTTTTACATCATATCTAACTATAAAAGGATTCACATATAAATGCCCCTATTAAGGTTAGGCCCAGCCGAACCTTGGGCTGTGTAAAATAGAAAATGGATTTGCGAAAAAAATATTTCACCACCGTTTACATATTGAGGTAAACTACAATGAAAGAAATCAATGACAATAATCGTGAAATAAAAACATAAATGATGGATCAGCTGAATAAAAAATGTACAAAGTTTTCGTTTTTGTCGTTGTTGCATACGTGATTAAATTAGTGCAGACTTTGGAGTAATTGCTCTAATATATTTATTAGAGAGACCAGAGACTGTCACTTCCACCATGACTAAGACGAGGAGGTGACCATCCCTAGGGTGGGGGGGACTGGTCACCTACTTGACGTACTAGAGAGAAGAGCTGGCCAGACTGGCCTTAATCGCCCGAACGAATCCATGGCAGACTTGTACCAGAGCAAGTACGACAAGGCACAAGACAGTGGCAGTCAGTAAGGCAACGACAGACCAGCACGGCAGTGCCACAACGGCCGCCACGACGCCCATTAACACAATAGTGGCGTGATACATCATCACGACAATCCCAACAACTATTCCACGTCATTTGTACATAAATGATGACTGTTCAGTTATTTTAACGCGGAGTCGTCGTCACTGTCCTTTTAAATTGTGATTGAAGACAGGGATAGTGAATAAACGTATTAGGTTCGATATCTGTGTGTTCGTTCTTGTGTACTAATTCCGTTTCTCCTGCCTTCTGCTGTCACGTTCGACCTGTCTCTTAGTCTGCCTTTCATCCATTGGCCATTTTTGCCTGCTAGCCTTCGCCTCATTTGCCTACCTTCATGATCATGTACCTAACTTCACCTCACTTGCCTGCCTTCATGCTTACCTTCCTGCCTTCGTGAAGACTTGCCTGAATTCAAGGTCACTTGCCTGTCTTCATGAACATTTGACTATCTTCATTCTCACTTGCCGCCTAGCTCAAGTGGTTGAGCTGGACGGTAGAGCGACGGTATCACTTCATGCAGGTCGGCGTTTCATTCCCGACCGTCCAAATGGTTGAGTACCATTCCTTCCCACCGTCCCATCCAAAATCCTCATTCTGATCCTTTCCAACTGATATATAGTCGTAATGGCTTTGCGCATTCTTCTGATAGTTCATATTCCTTCCCTTTCCTTGCTGTCTTTGTGGTCACTTGTCTGCAACCATGCTTTCTGGGCACTGTCCCTAATCCAGCCCTGAGAGGGAAGTAGATGTTAAGGAGAGATTGTTTTGATGGGGTAGTGTGGAAGATGGAAAAGGGAGAGCTGGAGTGTAGAGGGTGCTGAAAGAGATGATATTAGTGGGTGCTGTATGTGTAAGTGCTGCCATGTTGATTTATTCTGTTTAATTTATTTCTTAGAACGCAAATACACGCAGGAACGCGCACACACACACACACATACACTCCCACACACACAACACTTTGGTCTGTCTGACCAAAGAGCCAGAGTTCAACCCCCGCAAGCGCAACTAGGTAAGCACACACACACACACACACACACACACACACACACACACACACACACACACACACACACACCACACACACATTTCCTCACCTCGTCACCTAATGGAACACCCACTCAACCATCCTTAATTACCCATTCGTATACCTAACCAACGGCCCACTCATAATTCCCATCACTCACCGCGTACACATCATCCCTTACTCACCCCCTCATAAACTAACTCACAAACTCCCATTCCATTTTCAATTCGACACTCCCACCATTCGTAACTACCTTTCAAAGACCATTAAACTACCAAGAACTGCCCATGCACTAACCGCTCAATTACGTATAACCCCTCGAATGACTGTTAGCCCAAAACCTCTCCTTAAAAAACCATAACTACATTACCAGCCCATAAAAGCCATGGGTTATGTCAGAAGCTTCGGGACCCATAGAACCATGTAGCACTTAATTCGGCTGTTTTGTTGACCTTTGGCTTACGCTAATAGTTTGTTCACGTCTCAAACCTGTGTCTTGTTGCTGAAAGACGATGACTTTGTTGGCAACCATAATGTGGCCATTATGTTGGTGGTAGTGGTTGTGGTGGTTATCTTTATGTTGGTGGAAGTGGTGGTGGTGGTGATCTCTATGTGTTTGGTAGTGGTGATGGTATTACTAATGACAACCAATGAAGGCAATAATGGTGGTAATAATAGTGATGGCTGTGGTTGTCGTTATTGACATGATAGTGGTTTCAGAGAGAAACTGAAAGAGACATGAATAATGTGATTGTGTAACTTTGAAAGAGAAACTTTTTACGACATTATGATACAAACGGAATAGAATAAGGCTAACTTTAATGTGTCAAAATTTAGTCATTGTTTTCAACTTCAGAGGATATTAGTCATTATTTCATTCATATTCATTACGTCATTATGATTTTCTTCATTATATCCAGGCAACTGGATATAATATATTTAAGCGCCGAGAGACGTAAACCTTCGCCTCACGAGATGCGTGACAAATTCTTATAAACATCATATTTGTCGGAAACATTAATGGTAAGATTAACAACAGGAATGTTTAATACTCTCTCTCGATGTTTCGTGAGTACATCCCCAAAAAGTGCACAAAATTATGGCTCGTAACTACCGCGAACGAGGTCATTAGTGTCTGCGTTCTGACCCAGCTCGGCCCGGCATGCCAGCCCACCCACTGCTTCCTGTAACGAACTTGTATACTTCGTAATTAACGTCTACCTTTCTCTTGAATTCGCTCCAGTATCTCACCTCTTCTTCCACCTTTCCTCTTTTGCGTGTGTTTTGCTACCTGAAGGTAAATACTTTATTCATGTATTTTTGTATTTATATTTACCTATATCTGTTCACGGTCGAGCGAGTCTCAGCATTTCAGCATCAATTTTAAAATTTTGATCATGTGGTGAAACGTCTTCAGGTACTCCAGTGTTACCCCAGCGGTGTTCATATTCTCCTTTGCCCAATGTATCATCCATTTAATTCTTTTGAGGAAACCAAAAAGCGTCACATAGTGGTCGCTGCCACTAGATGAAGTCAAATATTCAATATCTTCAATACAGATTTCACTCTAAATAAATTTTAGATTTTTCTGGCTGGTCATCCTCCCTCCCTTCCTATTTCTAGTAGTTTTTTCAGCATGTTACACAAGGTTGTTTCTCTCAGTCTTCAGGTCCCTTTACTTCTTTGTGTGAAGTGAATGGAAACACATCAGATGAGCTTCTTGATTAATATACTTATTTTCCATAGGTATATCAGCTGGCATATAGCCTTGTACTTTTTTCACACCATCAATTCCAATCATGTTTATATTAGCACCTCGTTCATCACATACACCTATTAGAATTTAGAGGAATTCTTTCTATCATCTTATAATCTCCTTTTCACAATGTAATATTCTACGAATTCAGTTTGTAACATTCCTATTTATTCATTCACCTGCTAAACTGCCTCAGTTTTTTTTTATAAAAGTGGCTCCTGCTTTTTCACAACTTTCCTGACATTTTTCTTTCCGTTTCCTCATTTCTGCCTAACAAATCTTTTGAAATACGATCTTCTGTCATTGCACTCTCACTTTCTAGCATCTCTCTTTCGTTAACTTTGTATCGAGGAGATATATATTTTATTCATCAACATCTCTTGCTCCTCCTCATTCCACCAAATAGCTCCTCTTACATGTGCAAGTTCAGACATTTATTTCATGTATTTACGGTACAATCTCCCTGTTTCTCGAATTAACGAATAATCATTCGTTCATATACCAGTTCACTTTCACTCAATTTCTTAACTTCAGTTATTTTACTTCCAGAATCCATGTAATTTGTGATTCCTCTTCTACCACCTAATCTCATTTTTTTTTCAGCATCAACATGTGATTAGACAAACCTGCAGATATTGTTTCACTGCTTTCGTATCCCTTATACTTCTCTTGTTATACCACTCTCGTCTGACACTTATAATTTACATTTAGGAATACCCATAGTTTAAGATGTGTTTTGTAGTAATACATATCTAGCTCAATGCAAAAATATTAAATCTGAAGCAATTTTCATTTAGCCTTGAACGCCATTATTACATATTAAGTCATTCTCCGAGTGTATTATCAAATTACCATTCAAATCACCTATTACAATCGCCACCGTTTTAAACTTGGATTTCGCACACAACCCCTTAAACTAATCAATAGGAAGAAATTAATGTCTCCATTCCGCTCTAGCAATTAACAGACATATTCCATCTTTTCGACTCTCATTTCTTTCTACTCGTTTTCTATCGGCATTTATTCCATATAGAGTTTCATTATTTAATTTTTATTTTAATATTTTTAAATGAAATGCATCCATATATCGTTAAAATCGTTATCATTTCTCACTTCTCATTTCCTTAAAATTCGGCAAAGCCATTGGAGCCTGCATTTTTTCCTGTGGCCAGGACAGGTGCAGGGTCCAGATCTGAGACTATAATGGCCTTTAGTCGGGAGAAATATTGAGAGGATGGGCTCTCCAATGAGTTTTGTTTCTTTCTGCCGTTTATACCTCTTCTTAAAGCTTTTACCACATCTCACTTCTTCTTTTCCGTCGTCTTTTCTCGACAGTTCTCTCTCCATCTTCTTCTCCATCGCTTATTATGCATTTTTTTCTCATTCATCAGCCTTGATTCTTTTCCTGCTACTTTTTTATATTTTACTATCCTATCATTTTACTCACTTGCTTCATTTCTATTCTGCCACTTTCTTCTTATCATTCTCCTCACCTATGTTTTCTCCTTCTTTATGAAGCTATTTTTATTTTTTATCCTTCCCTTGTGCCTCATTCGTTCTCCATTTCTATTCAACTGCTCCCACTATCAATCGCTCTTAACTATCCTCAATATTCATTTTCTTGTCCCAAAATCATCTACCCACCCACCACTTCCTTCATCCTTAATTATAGTTGAATACCTTCGCCTATTCATCGTGCTTCCTCTCTCTCATGCTAACTGTTCTTCCTCTACCTTTCCTTCAATCGTCCCCCCCAACCACCAACTCCTCCTTCTCCTCCCCCACTTAATGTCTTCTTCTCCTCTCTCATGCCTTCTCCTTCTCTCTTCCTCTCCCATATGTCATTCTCCACCTTGTTTATCGCCTACTCACCGTGTTTTACTCCTTCCCATTTCCCTGCCGTCGTCTCACTGCTATTTATTCTCCTGCTATCATCCACCTAATTGCCAGACTTACTTTGCTTCACCTATTTACTGCCATTGCTTCCTTCCTCCTACACATTCTTTATCCTCTTTTTACCTTCCCATTTTCCTTCTTCATTTCGGCCTTAGTGATGTATATTTTTATTTCGTTATTTGTTATTCTGAGTTTGTGTTCAGTGTATGCTTTATATATATTGTTGATATACATTGTGTGCATACCTACTACACTTCCGTAGTCTTTGAATGAAAATGAAGGAAAGACCTAATACGTGCGTAAGTGTAAGTGAATTAAACAAATTTTCGGATGAAACCTACATCCTTTATCAAGGTGCTGCCAAGGATGCAGGTTTTAATCAAAATATTTGGTTTACTATTACTCTTACACATGTATATTATTTTACTTTATTATCATCATTATTATTATTAATATTATTATTGTTATTTTAATAATCTGAGGCAAAGAATTACAAGCTCATGTATGTAATAAGCACAATGAGGAATCCTCAACTGTTGAGAAATATGACATTCCACTTTGTTGAGCACCCCAACGCAAACTAGATCTTCCTCCTCCCCCCTGTCTCCCTTTTCTCGCTGCCAAGGACCTCCTCGGATGAGTGCCAAATCGGCCAAACATCCCCCTCGGTCAAACGTTTCCTCAACCAAACATCGCCCTTTGATTGTCAATCAATGCTGTTCTAGTTTATAGAGTTATCTCTGGTGTTCAGTGATATTTACCTCTATCTTCTACCGTGTTCATGCTTTCTTTGATGTCCTTTGATTCCCACCTACTTTGACTCTCCACCTACTTTTTCCCTTTCGAAAACCCTCCCCTACTTCCTACTACTGCTTCGTTACATCAATTTATTGGTATTACTAATACTACTGTTACTTTTATCTCTACTAATATCTTTTCTAATACAAATAATAGTACTGATGTTAATATTACTATTATTAATGCTGCAACTATTATTTCTACTAGTATTAATACTATTACTAGTGTTAATAATTTTACAACTATTACTCCCATTGCTGATGCTGCTGCTGTTTTTAATATTTCTCTTGTAACTACTACAACTACTGTCACTACTATTTCTACTACTAACTGTAATAATATTACTTCTTTTAACGTCAAAATACTACTTCCACTGCTATGATTTTTTTAACAAATGTATATAAGTTCAATATACAATTTCTTTTCCTCCTTTGATTCCTAGGGTCAACAAGTTTCCTCCTGCGCTTCTTCTTTAGCTCTTTGTCTCATGTTCCCGTCCAGGCCTATATTTAATCATTGAATTATTTGATCGACAACTGTAGTCTTCTTGTAATATTCTATTAAACCTACTTCACTTCATTCTCATATTATCTTTATTATACTTGCTTAACCACCCCTTTTCCTCTCCTCCTTACTATCCTACTTTCAGTAAAAATGAAATGAAGACAATAATAATTAGAAATCTTTCACATGAAGAAAGATTAACGGAGCTTAGGTTGCATTCACTGGAGGGGCGAGGAGCTGGGGATGACATGATGTAGGTTTGCGGGTAGATGAATGGACATAGCAAAGGGGATACTGGTGGGGTATTAAAGGTATCAACACAGGACGGAGCGCGAAAGAATGGGTATAAATTGGATAAGTTTAGATTTAAGAAAAGCTTGGGTAAATACTGGTTCGGTAACAGGATTGTTGATTTGTGGAACAAATTACCACGAAACGTAGTGGAGGTGGGGTCCCTCGATTGTTTCAAGCGTGGGTTGGACATGTATATGAGTCGGATTGGGTGGTTATAAATAGAAGCTGCCTCGTATGGGCCAATAGGCTTTCGGCTGTTATCTTTGTTCTTATGAACTTATATTCTTATGACAGAAATTGAGAGAGAGAGAGAGAGAGAGGGAGAGGGAGAGAGAGAGTGGGGAGAAAGAGAGAGGGGGGGGGTGAATGGGGAAGGACTAGGGGGTAGAATGGTGGGGGACAGAGAACATATTATTATGCAGGAAGCATACACCAGCACCTTACCACATTATTCCCCCGTAACGTAGCAGCCTACACATTTTCTTCTCTCTCAACCTTAAATGCCTTAGGCCTCTTGGGAAAGGATGTTGTAAGGGGAGGATGAAGGAGAGGGGTTAGAATACATATGGGAAGGAGGGGCGGAGGAAACTTGTGGTTGGAAAGGACGGCTGAGTTGGGGAAGAGAGGGATAGGGATAGGCAATGAGAGGGGTCAGGGTGAAAGACCGCTGCGAGGTGAGCGACTAGAGAATGTTGAGTGAGAATGAGAATGAAAGAATCAACTGAGGATACAGATAAAAGTTACGTTAATAATAAACTTGGAGACAGCGGGAACAGTAATGAGTATGGAGATAATAGATAGAGTTGGAATAGAATAGAGAGAAAGTACAGGTGGGGGGGGGGGGGGGGGGAAGAGAAGATATAAACAAGGGGTACAGGAGAGAGAATGAAAGCCTACCTCTCTTAATAATATTTGTTGCATGTATTACAATACCAAGTTTAACAATTGCCCTTAAATCGTTTATGAAGGCTGTTCGCTTCTTCTCAACTCATTATTTAGTTTATTTATCTTCTTTCCTCTATTCGTTCACTCCTGTCTCTTCCTCCCATTTTTGTTTTTTTGCTCCCTTCTCCACCTTGTCTTTTCCTTGCCTTTACTCTTGTAATCTCACCTGCATCATTTTTACAAAAATAATTTACACGATTCTCATACCAATAATTCTCTCTCCAATTCATATCACTTCCAGTCACCAGTCTAATTTGACGCTAGAGTCAAATCACCAGTCTCCCCTAATGTAATTTGATCAATCTCCTCTGACTCCAGAGCAGTCTGACAGTAAGACACCAGTCTTACCTAAGATCACAGTCCAATCACCAGTCTCTTCTATCATCACAGAGCTCGTGGTGGATACCGAACCATTGTGATATAATTTGGTATAATTATTGATTCATCTAATTTCAGGTCAGTTTCCTTCTTGCATGTAAACTGGGGATTTAGTGGTGAAGAATTATTTAGATTATATGCAATTTTCGATCTTTTGTATATATTTGTAGGAAAACAAATCTTCGAAGACTGCTATAATTTTTAGAAATGATTTTATTTACATTTTTTCATCAGGAAATATTTGAGTAAAATCCTTGTAAACACAGTGTAATAATAATAATATTAACAAAAATGTTCATTATTGCAACAACAATAATAATAATAATAATAATAATAATAATAAAATAATAATAATAATAATAATAATAATATTAATAATAATAATAATAATAATAATAATAATATAATAATAATAATAATAATAATAGAACAGACTGGAACCTTAGAACTTGCGAGTATTTCGTTTAGAACTTTCAATATATCACTGAGTGCACGTAATATTTGCATCATTCCATTGTAAAACTGTGTCTCCCATCTATTTGAATTAAAATAATTTGTTTATTACTTTTTGATGATGATTAGCTCAACTTTTCTTTATAACATAGGAGATACATTCGTGGTTGTAAACACGGTTATGAATAATTTTAATAATTTTTTATTTAATTATACGTAAACTATCGCCACAGACGTCTTCCTTTATTATCACCTTATGTTTGTTTCCTTACCGTCTCATACATTTCTACATTTTAATATTTAAAGTTTAATCTTCATCTTATGTACTGTTTCACCATTTTCTGTTGTGATTTTTCATAAAACTGACTAATTCTTCATCTAGGGGATTCATATGTTTTCTTCATACCTAGGAATATATAAAAATATAAATAATTTACTCTCATTTATATGCACTCTCGTTAGTGAACTAGAAGAGAGTGCGAGAGGAATTTACCTGGGTTTGGAAGAGAGGATCCCATGCTCCATTGAAGCCATGAAACGTCAATGAGCACGCACTCTCTCACACACTTACGCACTCTCCCATACACTCACGCACTCTCACACATCTTGCTCGAAGCCGTTCCACCCCTGCTCCCAGCTTTCTCTAGAGCGTATTTGGGCTCTGAACTCTATTCAGGGATTCTTTTTACAGCACCACTGATTATCGGAATTTGGAATAGTTTATCCAATTTCCTTCGTTATTGCCTGCTTACCCATTTTCTCTTTTCTCCATTTTGTTCCATTCTTAAACTCCACCCCAAGAATCGAATAACCTCCATTAGTTACTGGTGTAAATGCCACTCCGTTCCCGTCATATCGACTTGAAACATTTATTTATAAAATACGGTCAAGTTAGTGTATGATCTCTATCCATGTTCCTGACGTCTCTTGGTTAATATTGGAACGGAAGCAGACAAACATTCTTTCTGTAAGAGTGATTCACAGCCTATGAGGGGGACATATTTTATAGATTGTCGTACACCTAGCGCGCGAGATGAGGTTGCTGGCCTGGGAAGTACGACGTTTACCATTTTCTTTCAGCTTATAACGCTTAATTTCATGTACAACTAAGCTTAAATGGTATATTATGCATATGAACAATATTATCTAAATCATAAACTGGCCTTTTAAAACGCACTGATAGCTCACTACGTCCGGCAGAAGCTCGTCTAGTGGTAGATTTTCTCCCAACACGGCATTTCGGCAAGCCGACCCGTGTACGATTATAGAACCTTTTTGTAATTATGTATTTCAGTGTGCATAAAGCGACCTTCTCCACACCGTTGGGGCAGCCGCGGTAATCACTGTGTTCGAGATCATTCCGACTGTAGGCTTGAACCCGGCTTGGGGGATAAGCTGGCTACTCTTCTCGTTCCTTAACGCATCAAATTACTTCGTTCAAGGTGCTTGGAAACGATGTTGTTTTGGTTGTGGTGGTGGGGGAATGGGGAGGAGGGGTGAAGGGGCGGTTGTGAAAGGCCCTCGAGGTATATATATTATTTGCTCCGACTTCGTTATTATGTCTGTAGGTTATGTCTTCATTGTCCCTGCCAGATTACCGATTAAAGCGTGAAGACAATCTGGTATCAANTTTGACGAACTTCATTCATATATTTTCAAGAGTCTGGAGCAATAGCTGAAGGTGGTAGATGACTGAATCTCGCCTTATTAAGCACATATAGATAAGTACCTATATGTGTTTAAACATACATGTACACACTCACGCAGACATGAATGAACGCCCACTATTCGTATATCATTCGTATAACAAGATACGAATGATCCATTAGAAGATGTTAATATCATTTTGTGAAGGAATTTTCGAACACTGATAAAATATATTTTTCCAAGAGGTAAAAATATTGGAAGGAATATCAATAAGTTCTCATAAAGTGGAAAATATTTACTTCTAAACACATGAGTAAAAATATCTGATGCTTTACGATGGGTTCGGAGGATGATACGAAATGGTTGGAATTTTAAGATCTGATTGTCTACTCTTCTATAAAATGTTAAGTTTTAATACGAATGTTGGAATCTAATGGGATTCTATGCTTGTAAACGATAGCATCTAGTGGAAATAGCAACATCCGAGGGGGTATTCTTCCTCGAGAGCGATGGGGTGTTTGGCAGTAATGTGTTTTCATTTTTTTAATTCGTAAATGAGAGGATCTGGTAAGATTCTCATCTATGAAATAAGTCTCTAAAGAGGCACTTTTTCGGAAATGGTGAGATTTAATTAGATTCATTGATCTGGTATTTTAAAATATCAGGCTCTAATCATTCTGACGGGTACTCCATTCACAAATGAGAGAGCCTGAGACAAGGGTTTTCCCTTGTTCTCATTGGTAGGTGCTTCTTTCCATGATATTTCATCCAATTCCAAAGTGAATGTGATACCTGGCTCCCAATTGGCTGAAACGCTCGCACGGTGAAAGTAAAGATGCTTCTAAATGACCACGAGGCTAGCCACCTTCCACCATCACTGAAAAGGTACCCCATGCGGGTACCTTTTTAGTGATGGTACACCCATCATGAGGATACACCAACAACATGGATACACTTACCGTGAGAGTGCACCTACCATGAGCGTACACCTACCATTAATATATCTCAATCGTGAGAGTACACTCACTATCAGGGTACCACCACTATGCCCACTATGAGGATACACCCACGGTGAGGGTAATCCACCACAAGTGTATCCCAACCATGAAGCTTCACATTCACGATTATCGAGCTTCAAGAAACATAATTCCCCATCCCCAAAGCATCTGCCATCGTCATATTGAAAATTGGAATACCTACTCTCCCTCGTTCTTTGCCCATACGAAGACCTTTCCCTTTTTCTTATATGGCCAAGCAAGTGATGGCCATCTTATTTTATTTTCGAATATTAAAAGGTGCAGACACCTTTTCTAATATACGGTCAAAGATGTCTTCTCCAAATAATAAGCATTACAGTTGGGGATCTGGAGGATGCAATAAATTCCAGCTTATACCATCTCACAAAATTGGGCGTAGCTGCCCTTTCTCTCTGATACTGTCAGGAAGAAACGGTCACCTATATTTCTTCTTCAAATATTTAAAGAAGTTGACATCTTTGCTACATTATCGCCAACGGGAAACGGTTGCAAATATTTTATCTCTAAGAATGAGACGCGGGTGTCACTTTGTTGCTGTATGTCAAGCAAAAATGCCCGCCATAGACAGTTTATAAAGTCAAGGAGTTTCAGCATCGAACTTTCTTTGAATAGCCCATTTAGAGAGGGGGGCATTTACGATGTTATCTTTGTGACACTGAAATGTGAATCCTCGCTCCATGCCTCTGGAGTGAAACCATGGAACCAGCCCTTTGCAAGGTATTATTCGGTACACAAAAAGCATGCGAATTTTTCTTCTATATAATTTGCTGCGTTGGTATCTTTATATTAAAACGCATCCCGAAATGAAAGAAAACCATACACAGAGCTAGAGAATGCTTCATCATTCCGAATTTATGACCCATATAACTTTTACTCGATAAACAGCAAAGTGTAGAATATCCAAAAGTCGATGGTTCAAGAATAAGGAAACAGGTGCACTTCATATGTCAAAAATTGCCAAGAAATCTCCCTCTAACACTCAGACTGGAAGAAACCTAGAAGGTGTTCCAGTAAAAAAATGTATATCGTTGCTGTTGGTCGGTTATAAAACTTTTACGAGGGTGTTTAGTCACGTGACTGATGGGGGAGGGGGTGAGCGAGTGGTAGATAGGGTAGAAAATGAGGGGAAAGAGATCCGGGGGACAGCCCTTCACATAATATTGTAGGCAAAATAGGTACTTTTAATAAAGTGAGGCACTGAGGCATGAGAACGTGAGATAATTTTTAACTGGGAAAGAAATAGTTACGTCAGGAATTATTCCTGGGTGAAAAACCACGGAAAACTAACAAATAGATGTGTGTTCTTTAGGAATATTACATATAACTAAACGCTGAAAATATCAAGGACTTGGCGTTAGAATTTATGACGATTATAAAACCCTAAAGTGTGTTAAGGTAAACTTTGAAGCTAGGAATTTCCTTAAGCGAAACGTGTTAGGTACTGGTGAGAGTGAAGAGTGTAGAGTCTTACTATAAGTGAAGAGAGTGCTAAATACCACACTGAGAAAAGGCGTGCCACCGCTGTTCTGAATAAATAGCGTGAAGTACTTCCTTTTATTATAATGTATCAGAGACAGAGAGACACAGACAGACAGACGTAAAGACGGACAAGCAGACATACAGACAGACAGGGAGGCAGACACGCAGGAGGCAAAGCACAGAGAGAAGCAAGGGAGGCAGCAGATCTCCCTTTTACAGACAATTAGAGGCAGGTGCATCGGGTGCTGGGGAACAGGTCTAACCCAGGTAGTCTTGTCAGACGACTCTCCGTGTCATATTTCGGTCTGTGTCTGTCTCTACGTCTGTTAGTGTCTGCGTAACGTCTTTGTGCCTGCTTCTGAGTCTGTTGAAAGGTGCGATTTTGTATCTATTGACGGGTGCGTATTGTGCATAGGTATAGTTATACATGAGTTGTATAGTGTGTATCACGTCTCTGGTCATAAGCCTTTTGAAGTATGCTTGTGTGTGTGTGTCTGTTCCTCCGGGTGTAATAGGATGTGACTCACAATTGAGTTTTTTTCTGGGGTTTTCTTCGGGAGGTCCATATTGCATTTCTTCCTGCGTCTGTTGATGAGCTCGTGCCGTGTTTAAGTCTGTTTGTGTGGTGTGTGTGTGAGTGTGTGTGTTTGTGTTGTGTGTGTGTGTGTGTTTGTGTGTGTGTGTGTGTGTGTGTGTGTGTGTGTGTGTGTGTGTGTGTGTGTGTGTGTGTGTGTGTGTGTGTGTGTGTGTGTGGTGTGTGTGTGTGTGTGTGTGTGTGTGTGTGTGTGTGTGTGTGTGTGTGTGTGTGTGTGTGTGTGTGTGTGTGTGTGTGTGTGTGTGTGTGTGTGTGTGTGTGTGTGTGTGTGTGTGTGTGTGTGTGTGTGTGTAAAAGGCTATTCGTGCTGGGATATATAGCTCTCGTCTGAATAAACGCTCGGCAACACCGTAATTGAACTATCGAATAACTCAAGCCTATTATGCAATTACCATAATTAATTAAACATTTTGACTTAATAGTGCAAGTAATTCGCAGTTATCTTCCCTAAAGTACTCAATTACTATTATTGTCTAATTAAGAAATTAGGTCAGTCAATCAAGAATTTTGGGCTAATGATTAATTTATTCGCTTTGATTATTAAGTGGCTTAGGCTAAGAGCCTGTAGCCTTGCATTTAGAGTGGTTAAGTGCATAATAATCAGACCTAAATGTCTTAATAGTTGCTCGTAAAATTTGGGCAAATAGAAGGGCAATAGGGGGCACAGAAATCAGGATGAGGGGACACGGGGTTAAGGGAGAGAGACACAAGAGAAGTGCAAGCAAAAAGAGAAGGAGGAGGAGGAGGAGGAGGAGGAGGAGGAGGAGGAGGAGGAGGAGGTTTAATTACCGTTGAAACAGGAGGATGAGGAGGTGTATATATCAAAGGAGTTAAGGAAGGAGTTCTTCTTTTTGGGAAAACAGAACAGATCAAAGAATTAGGAGAAATATTTAGAGATGGAAAGGTTCTTTATAGATTGAATAATAGAGGGAAATGAATCAGTAGGGGAAAATAGGGAAGGAAGGAAGGAAGGAAGGAAGGAAGGAAGGAAGAAGAAGGAAGGAAGGAAGGAAGGAAAGAAAGGAAGGAAGGAAGGAAGGAAGGAAGGAAGGAAGGAAGGAAGGAAGGAAGGAAGGAAGGAAGGCAAGAGGAATAGAGTAAATTTAGGTATAACACATGGAAGGGAACTGAAATCGGATTCTGATCTGAGAGAACAATTCTTTATCCTCCCTCCCCCAGCAAAAAAAAATAGACATCCATATTTAATTATTTCAATACAAACTTAGTTATGCATTCTCAATCAATCACATGTTACTCTAGGACTGGCTGAAATAGCGATATTTACTAATTTTTTAATTCCACTGTGCTTTCAGATTGAACAGGAGATGAAAGGCGCTAGGAACATCAGAGGAGGCCCTCGTGACGCACCCCCAGGACGCAAAACCTCACCACAGGATCATATTTTGTAACTGCAACCATTGCTAACCTAACCTAACCTTTCCATTTTTGCTTAACTTAGGTGTTTTGTTTAAGGGAGTTACCGTGCTGGTTAAACTTTTTTTTCAACGTTTAACCAATATTAAACGTTTAATGTTTACCGGAGGATGTAGTTGCACGTAGGAAATAGTTGCCCCGAGTAAGGGGGAATTGGACGGGACAGGAGGGAGTTCAATGATGGAGGAGGTTGACGAGAGGGAGATAAAGTGTTGTAGTGTGCAGGAGTGGAATGAATGAAAGGACGGGTTTAGGCTAGAAGGTTGAGGATGTGCTCTTATCAAGCACATCTGCCCATAAACCAAAGGTACAAGGGCTATTTTGAGCTTAATGGTTGATTCAACATATTCCTTGTTGTTTTTAAGCGCATATAGTAATGAGTCTTGCCTGAGACTCGGTATAAGAACCAAATTATTAGTGTTTGAGATCTTCGAGTCATTCTGTGCGGCCCGTTTCTCATAAACAAACGCAAAATGCTTGGTAATCCAACCACATATCTATTAAAAAACACTTTTCACACGACTCACGACAGATGATCGAACTTTTCTCCAATTAAACAACTAGACACATGATACACAAAATTCCAATATATAATAATAGTTTTCCTCGAATATAAATGAATATTTTTTTACTCAGTACATTAAAAATAATGAATGCGGGCGCCGCAAACACGAGCCTAGCCTAAGGTCAGGTTGGATGGGAGGAGGAGGAGGGGCTGGACCGGATTGCGGTGCTCCAGGGTCCCGGGCGCCGTGTTGCAGGGTTGTGGGCCGTGTTGCAGTGTCGAGGGCCATCTTGCAAGGTCCTGTGCGCCAAGGTGTAGGGTTTGGGCCGTGTTGCAGGGTCCTGGGTCGTGTTGCAGGGTCCTGAACCCTGTCAGTGTCCTGGCTCTGTAAGTGTCCCAGCCCATTGGGTAATTTTTACATTCATATCTAACTATAAAAGGATTCACATATAAATGCCCCTATTAAGGTTAGGCCCAGCCGAAACTTGGGCTGTGTAAAATAGAAAATGGATTTGCGAAAAAAATATTTCACCACCGTTTACATATTGAGGTAAACTACAATGAAAGAAATCAATGACAATAATCGTGAAATAAAAACATAAATGATTGGATCAGCTGAATAAAAAATGTACAAAGTTTTCGTTTTTGTCGTTGTTGCATACGTGATTAAATTAGTGCAGACTTTGGAGTAATTGCTCTAATATATTTATTAGAGAGACCAGAGACTGGTCACTTCCACCCATGACTAAGACGAGGAGGTGACCATCCCTAGGGTGGGGGGGGACTGGTCACCTACTTGACGTACTAGAGAGAAGAGCTGGCCAGACTGGCCTTAATCGCCCGAACGAATCCATGGCAGACTTGTACCAGAACAAGTACGACAAGGCACAAGACAGTGGCAGTCAGTAAGGCAACGACAGCCAGCACGGCAGTGCCACAACGGCTGCCACGACGCCCATTAACACAATAGTGGCGTGATACATCATCACGACAATCCCANAGGCCTAGAGAGGAAATATTTCAATTAACTCTGCAAGATGATTCTGGGCTGACCTCGGAGGAGGCTTCCTGGGTGTGAACTCTTGGGGTGAGGGAGGGGGCGAAGTTCATGGGTGTACAACTCCCTGGTGTAACCATCAGCGGCTCACCATATATCAGTTTATTTTACGTTGAATACAAATTACCAGTGTAACAAAATGTACCAAGGGCACCAATGAAGTGTTACTTGGATAGTTCAGTATTATCAAGGGATAGTATAATCTAGTGTTACAATCCTACTGTAAGCTCTCTCTTAAGATCAATGGATTCTCTCCGGTCGGCATTTTCCACGCACCAAATTCTCCGTTATTACAGTCAGAAACGCTAATTATTTGTTGGTGATCTTTAGTTAGAGCACGATTGTTGTCAGTATATAATTACATTCAGAGCGTATATTATTGAGGTATTTACTCCTGTTACGTACGATAGCTTTACAGCTACTGACTTCCTGATTGTTTTCGTTCTGTTCGCTTCCATTGTTGAAACATTGTCTGATGTGTCTTTGAGCTTTGTGGGTAAAGTTTCATTGCAGGTCTGAACTTCGATTCTCGTAGCCTTTTCACTGCCATGGGATTCAGTTTTCTACTCGGTGATATCATTTAGATTTGCTTTCTCACCCTTGTCCACTTCTTATGTACTAGACAACATTGATATGTAATACTGCAATGCACTTTTCCCTTAACACTCGCTTCAGTGCAAATGTTTCTCTCGAGTTCAACTCTCTCTCACGCTCCACACACATCTTCCTCTGGGTGTTGTCACTTCAGCATTCCTCTTGAAATTCACTATTTTCCATTCTGTGATTTATACACAACTAATATAAATATATATAGAACATCCTGGGAATGTATACACAGGGTGTATACTTAGATGAGCTTTGATGGAACACCACAGAGTGTATACATAGATGAGCTGTGATAGAACAACACTGGGTGTATGCATACACTCTGTGTATGTTTACACAGAGTGTATACATATACAAAACACAAAGTATTGGAAATGAAAAGCAACTCATGGGCTGTTCAAATTTCTCCTTTTACTTCTGTATCTATTAAAAAGTCAATGTATGACAATCTCTCTATCCGTAGTTGATGGTCAGACGCTTGGAACTCTCCTCACCCAACTTCAAACATAAATCATGAGAGATATGAGAGTGTCAAAGACCAGTCGCGTTCGCCTCTTGTGCCACATTTTAAGAAATATCGGCATCTATTGATACTAATGCGATTTTCAGCTTTGAAACAAATTACGGGTTATGTTTTCCGTAGAGTTTTGATTCTTTCTCCCGTTTCAGTATTATATTTTATATATAGATCCTCACAGTGTACCCAAAATTTGCCAGTGCAGGCTACTAAACATATGGCCCTGTATGATTAACAATCCTGCGAGATGGTTATTACCACTGCTACCTTATTCAATCTTGTGTTGATGATATCCTCAAAATGCTTCTGGAGTCTGCCAGTGCAGACTGCCCATCACATGCCTCTGTATGACTAACCATCCTGTGTGATGGGGATTTTCTAGCATCACCTAATTAGCTTTTCTGACACACTGTACTTCACATCATATAATCTAGGGTAGCTGCACTAATGCAGATGTACCTCATGTACTAATAAAAAAAAGTGTTATATTTTCAGAGACAAACCGGCACGGAAACAGAAAGATAGTCAGAAAGAAAGAGAGACAGAGATAGTAAGAGAGAGAGCGAGAGCACTTTTCCTCTAATTCCCTTCACTCTACTCACCGCCCAAGATGAATCATCCATTGCAATCCATCTTCTATCCACTATTCCATATATATTTTCAATAGCGATTCCCTGCGGAATTTCTTCCATTCCATCTGGCGAAGTTACTATGCCGCTGAGTTCCTCTTTCCCCTCTGGTCCGCCCACCTATCTCCCTCCCTGCTAGGCTCCCCTTCCATAGGTTTGCCTTCCCCTTTTCCCCTTGGCACTCGGAAGGCGGGGTACGAGTTCCCAAGGGCGTGCTCTTCCCTTCAGACCCACCGCTCCAAGGGCCTCTCGTCTGTCTGTGTGTGTGTGCGCGTGTGTGTGTGTTGGTGTATGTGTGTTTGTGTTTGTGTGTGTGTGTGTGTGTGTGTGTGTGTGTGTGTGTGTGTGTGTGTGTGTGTGTGTGTGTGTGTGTGTGTGTGTGTGTGTGTGTGTGTGTGTGTGTGTGTGTCTGGTAGCGCAAAGGCGGGCATGAGAGGTAGAATTGGATATTGCTTTCATATTTCAACTCCTGTTGATTATCCTGTTGCTACTTGTGCTTCTTGCGACCATTTCTGCTTTGTTTCCTCCTGATCTCCCAGCTGTTTCCTCTACTTGTCTTTCTGCTATCTTTTTCTTTAGGTTATGTGACGCCAGGAGAGACCAATTTCAGGCCGTTTGTTTGTTAAATTTTTCGACAAGTTATTTTGTAGCAGTTGAAATGATATCGTATACATAATGAAGAAGCAGGTGTTCTTGACGACACAATAGTTCTTTGACTTTAGAGAGGTTATTGGCAACACAGATGTTCCCGGATAATGAATTCCACGTTTTTGTATATACCGATGGAATTTTTAAGAAATACCTTAATAATAATTTTAACACAAAGGTAAGAGCAAGTCTTAAACACACACACACACACACACACACACACACACACACACACACACACACACACACACACACACACACACACACACACACACACACACACACACACACACACACACACACACACACACACACACGCGCACACACACACACACACACACACACACACACACATGCACGTATCCCACGGACCGGTTGCGATAAATAAAATCTTTTTTTCGTATTACCGGTTGAATAATTTTCAAGACACTCTACTTCTTTGTATTCAAGTTTCTCTCGCCTGTCAGATGCAAGTTTTCAACTCTTTAAGTGTATTTTGCTATAACCTGTGACTAAATTGAAAGTCGGAGAAGAAAGTACTCTTTCTAATCATACTCGGTATCTTGTGTTAACTGAGGCGTCGAGGAGGTATATAAAATCAGATATACAGATAATTATAGGACTCAAGAATATATACACCGAGAAAGGTATATCCTGCTTCTCGCTGTATGTAGACTAAGAGTTTACTTTTGTTGTAGTTACGGGCTATTCATGCCCATGCCACTTTTTGAGTGTCTGAATCAATCAATCATCTTTTGTTCTTGATTATGTCCAAGATTTCGGCATACTTGCTGGTTCAGTATTCTTTGGTCACTAAACTATTGCTATAACGTAATAACCCTTCGGAAGTCGGTAGTTTATACTTCTTAAGTGAAACACCATATCAATTAAAGGAACGAGAAATGCGAAACCATTTTAATCGTTTTCTTACTGTTTCGATATCTTTTGAATCATGCTTTCTCGTATTTTTGTTATTTCTTTATTGTCTGCTTATAATTTGCTTTATTATTTATTATATTTTTTCGTTGCTCTTTTGTTTTCACAACTATTGTTTATCATCATCTAATTTTTCTCTTATATTTTTTTTCGTTTTTTAATTGTCCACCTTTTGCGTTATCGTGTTTTCGTTATTTTCTTTTAATTTTTCTGCAATCGTGTTTTCTCGTTATCGGGTTCCTATAACCACCCACCTCCCCTCGTCACGCTATGAATGCACGGAAGGGAAAAAGAGATCCGGGAGAAGATGATCAGCCCAGATTGGGTTTTGTGGGAAATGAAAGCAATTGTACTCTCAATAGAGACTTGATAATACGATCATGAAGCTCAAGAACATTACAAGACACGGTGGAGAGATGCTCAGTACTGCCGAGAGGAAAGGCAAGAATCACAACTTAAAATACAGACATCTAAAGAAAATAAGTGAGGTAGAAAACATAAAGCAGGAAGTAGACTATAATAGTAAATGTTATTAAGACTAAAAGGGTTTTTACTGTGATTCTTTCCTTGTACATTTTATATCGAAGGCAGCATTATTTTGAGATAGTAATGCACTTTGTGTTCTTCTGTACGGAAAATGTCCAGGAAACATTTGTGCATTGGCAAGACTTTTGGCCGTTCGAGTAGTTTTCATTGCTAATTCAAAAATTCTTTGTAATGAATTGTAAACATACAAAAGGAGCATTGCAATTTTTTTTATCAGAGACAAAGAACGATTCAAGGATGCCTGGAATGGATTCCTTAACGGTTAAAATGCTTTCTATGTGGATGGATAGGGAAACCTACAGGAGGGTTGAACCCTGGTGAGTGAAGAGATGTTAGAAAGTAGCCATAAGTAAGCATCCAGAAAGAGAATTAGTGCCACATGAAAGAAAATGAAACCAAAAATGGGAATGGTTATACAGTAAACATTGTAATATATTGTGGTATTACTTTCTGGAAATGTTGCCTTTCATTACTTCAATGTAATGTCTTTGAGAAATATATAATAGTTATATTTAATTCATATACTGCATAGGGATATTTTCATTTAAATATTAAAAATACTCTGGGGTTTTAATTTGATGTCGTTACTTTAGAGATGACTTGTAGTTATTTTATGGATAAATCTTTTCAGACACATTTTTCCTGCGTATGAAACCTAAAACCAAAGAAATACTTATAATTTAAACAATACGAATGTATTTGTGGGATAATTTGTGGTTGAGTTCTCCCATGTATACGTTCATCTGTGTGTTTAAGTGTAAGCTGAATATGCGCATAATATTAAACACTGCCTTAAAAGCTCACATGAATCCTACTTCTATAATTCCGTCCACTTTACTATCGTAAAAGCATTGCAAAAAAATAAAAACAAAGAAAATCTCTTCTGTTTTCCGACACGCGGTTAGAGAACACGTTAGTCCGGTAATTTGGATCAAGGCTAATTATGTGATTTTTTTTTTACTCTATTATTAACCAACTCATAAGATTGTTCCAAACGACCAATAACTTAGAAAATCATCCAAGTAAAACCTCACAGTAATTACCCCGGCTCGAAAATTTGATTTGCGTAAGGTCATGTGGAGAGATGGTCATGGGGTGGAGATGATCATAGTGGTGGAAGGTTGTCAAGGGGTGGATGGTTGGTCATGGAGTAGAAGGTCGACAAGGGGTGGATGGTTGGCCATGGAGTAGAAGGTTGTCATGGGGTAGAAGGTTGTTATGAAGTGTAGGGATGATCACGGGGCGAAGATGATCATGGGGTGGATGATAGTAATAGGGGAAAGATGGTATAGGAATGGATTGTGATCATAGGGTGGAGAGACGTCATGGGAAAATGGAAGGTCATGTGGATGAAAATCATGGCGTGGAAGGAGGTCAATGGACGGAGTAGGAGGTAGTAGGGTGGAGAGAAGTCTTGTCGTGGAGTTAAGTCATGAAGTAGATTGAAAAAATGTCATGGGGGAGAACAGGGGTCAAGAGAGTGGATCCAGAAAGAGAGGTCAATAAGAGAGGGGGTTCTAGAAGAGAGTTTAGGTGCATAGAGATCCCAGGTCTGCCCAGTTGTTGGTGAGAGGTCAGGTGTAGTTGAGACTTTATTGATTTCTAATAGATAGCAATCCAAAAATATTTATCATGTTCGTTTTATTTCTTTTAAATATTAAAGCAATAACGGTTCTTAAGATTTTCTTAAATTTGGTTATTTTATTTTATTTATAACCATAACATATTTGGTTATGTATGTGTGTATATATACACACATATATATATATATATATATATATATATATATATAATATATATATATATATATATATATATATATATATATATATATATATATATATGTATACATTTACCCTTCATGCGTTATCGCAAGTAAATGTATTAAGATAAAATTGTGATACCTTGGATGAATAAGTCCTCCCTTCCATTCGTCCCTCTCTGCTGATAACGTCATCGCCAGATACTCCTTTAATAAATTACTAACCTTCAGAGTATCGAGAGAGAGCCCTCCAGGTACAGAGCCCCCTCCTCCCAGAGGGAAGGTGAAGGGGTGGTGCGACAATCATACAAGCAATAGAGAAAACAGGTGTTCCCTTTGCACACGAGTCGCCCAAGTCATAGATTGAATTCCAACTGCAGCTTGTGGCACCTTTCCACCGGCACCTCACCGGCAACCATGAATTGCAAGACCCTCCGATGGAAGAGGTGGCCAGACCACCTTACGTCCGTCAGGTTCGTCTCAGCCCTTTCAGACTGGGGGACTCTCGACCTTAGCGACTTCCAGTGGCTGGTTCGTTGTGGCTGCGACCCCTCCAGCATCAACGGGCCTCGGAACACTTTGGAGGGAGGAGGTAGCGAACGCCTGCATCATTTGAGAGGCGTTAGGGAGGCTGAGGCCCGAGCAGTTCGCCACCTCGTAAAGTGGTAACTCCGATTTCTGCTTCGCCCAGAAAAATCGGATGAGATATTTTTTTAACATATCTGTTTTCGTTTAGTGATTTGTGAATTATGTTCATGGGTCATAGTTTGCAGATCTTCATTATTTTATTTTCAGTTAATAGTCTATTTGCTCTCCACATATTTGATTTTCTTGTGTATGTGTGTGATTGCTTTCAATTTTTGCGTGTCTATGTAAAATCAGGAACATATATAATCAGCCCATTACCCATATGGGTACATACGATATCAGTAAAATATAGAAATATAATTCAATTTTTTTGTTTTAACGAAAGATAAACAAAATATCGATACCTTACATAGGGTGAAAAAAAAAGTCGGGAGTTTCTATTATTCTTCCTTGGACTCCAAGATACTAACAAAAAATGTTAAACGACAAGTTTAATTAAGCTTTGTAAAACATGTTCAGAAAGCTCTTGAGGAGGTAAAAAAAAATGTCCCTTCATTCAGGTCGGCGTTAAATCACCCGACTGTCCAAGTGGTTAGGCACCATACCCCCCCCACCCCGTCCCATCCCAAATCCATATCCTCATCCCTCCAAAGTGCTATAGACTCGTAATGGCTTGGCGCTTTCTCCTGAAAGCTCCCTCCCTACCTCCCTCCCTCTGCCTTGAGTGAGACGAAGACCTCAAAACATGGAGTAGTTACGAAGAGAAAAAAAAAGCATAAGGATATTATTTAAAGGCTCCAAGATTCACTGAGTGGTGACGCAGGGACATAGAGTGAATAATAAAGTGGAGATGTATATAATAAAAACACATAGAGGAACGTATAGGCTACGCCAAAGTTGGGACAAAAGACTAGAGGGCACTAAATATTTAATTAAACAGAAAACCGGAGGAAAAATAGAGATTGAGAGCAAGAAAGCTGAAAAGACGGAAATAGGTGCAAAGGCAATTTAAAAAGAGGCATAGAGGAAACCAAAGGGAGTAATTAAAAGTATAGTAGCAAAATTGCTTGAAGAAGAAGAGACTCGAAAGACAAAGAGATTGGCGAACAAGAGGAAAAACGAAGACATTAAAAAGAGACCTAAGAGACTGGGAGATGAGATAAGAAGACGGAGGCGCCCCTCCAAATCATCCAATAGGTGGTTGGACCACCAGTGACTTATTACAAAAAGATACTCATTACCCCCAAGGCAGGTGGAGGGGGGGGGGAGGTTTCACTCCTCCTCACCCCACCCGACAAAATGCGACCCATCACCCCACCCCCCTCGAGGCGACCAGACGAGACACCCCCTTGCATGATGATTTAATGTTTCTGTGGCTTCCCAGCTTGGTCATGCGCGACACGCACACTGCCAGATTTATGACCAAGGTCAGGCATGGATAGATGCTGTCCCTGGGAGAGGAGAAGGAGCTGGTAGGGATGGAAGAGAAGCAGGTGGAAGAGGAGAGTAGAAGAAGAAGGGGGGGGAGCTCGTGGAAGAGGACACTTCAGTGGAAAAAAAGAGAAAAAACAGGAGAAACAGCATGCGGGGCAGGGGAAGCAGGTGAGAGTAGATGAAAACTGGTGGGAGAAGAAAAGAACAAGAAAGGATGGTATAGGTGGGAAAAACAGAAGATGAGAAGCATAGTAAAAGAGCAGAAATATATAATGCTCACTTAGCGGAGAAAGTGAGTGAGAAGGTAAAGAGCAATAGGCTGTGTGGATGAATGAAAACATAAAGACGGAGAACAACCAGGTAGAGGGCGAATGGATAACTGGGGATACGAAAATAGGAGGAAGAGGAAGAGATTTTGAAATTATAAAAATAAAGTAGTCAGACAAAATATAAAGAGAACAAATAAACATTAATAACTGAAGCAAAGTCGTCCTTCAACCCCTAACAGTCAACCGCAAATAACCATAACCACCACCACAACCACCACCACAACCACCACCTCAACCACCACCACCACCAACAACAACAACAACAACGACAAGCACTATCACTTCAGATCGTAATCTGCCCCAGAGACAAAAATTCTCTGGGACACACGAGGTAGGATTCCTTAATGAATGCCTATATTTCATTCCTTAGCCCCCCTCTTCGGTCTGTACTCTATCTGCATATGAATGGCCTGCAGATGTTATTGTTGTCTTTGTTTCTGTCCATTGTGTGCTCATGACGTGACTGGGCTAGAGGCCTTTGATACCAACTCTTGATTGCATCTGCGTGTTAAAATTATACCGGGGGCGAAGGGGGTGGGGGGAATAGGGTGGGGGGAGGGACATGGGAAGACGGGTAGGTGAAGGATGGAGGGATGAAACTTGTTTCTAATTGGACTGGATAAGAATTCCAGTGGTTGGTTTGTCTGTCTGCTGAAGTCATGAATGGTAGAATGATGGGGTGGTGTACTAAGGGTATTTATGAAGTAATTCTTGGGTACACGATCTAGTGTTGAGGACGGGAGGCAGCGTATTGAATTGCCGATTGGTAAAGTCAGATAGGAATGTGTGTACTCACCTAGTTGTGCTTGTGGGGGTTGAACTTTGGCTCTTTGGTCCCACCTCTCAACCGTCAATCTACTGGTTTACAGTTTCCTGAGCTCTTCTAGCTCTATCATATCTACATTTAAAACTGTGTGTGGAGTCAGTTTCCACCACATCACTTGATACCTGCTTGATGCTTGATGGGGTTCTGGGAATTCTTCAACGCCACAAGCCCGGCCCGAGGCAAGGCTTGACTTGTGAGTTTGGTCCACCAGGCTGTTGTCTGGAGCGGCCCTCAGGCCCACATTCTCACCACAGCCCGGTTGGTCCGGCACTCCTTGAAGAAAATTTTCTAGTTTTGCAGTTCCTAGTGCATTCACTTTTCTAACTACTCTGACACTGAAAAATTTCTTTCTAATGTCTCTGGAGCTCCTTTGGGTACTCAGCTTCCACCTGTGTCCCCTTGTGCGTATATCACCCTTGTTAAAGGTGTGTGGGTGTGTGGGTGTGTGTGTGTGTGTGTGTGTGTGTACTCACCTAGTTGTGCTTGCGGGGGTTGAGCTCTGGCTCTTTGGTCCCGCCTCTCAACCGTCAATCAACAGGAGAAGAAGAAGGGGGGGGAGCTCGTGGAAGAGGACACTTCAGTGGAAAAAAGAGAAAAAACAGGAGAAACAGCATGCGGGGCAGGGGAAGCAGGTGAGAGTAGATGAAAACTGGTGGGAGAAGAAAGAAGAAGAAAGGATGGTATAGGTGGGAAAAAGCAGAATATGAGAAGCATACTAAAAGAGCAGAAATATATAATGGTCACTTAGCGGAGAAAGTGTGTGTGTGTGTATTCACTTAGTTGTGTTTGCGGGGGATGAGCTCTGCTCTTTCGGCCCGCCTCTCAACTGTCAATCAACTGTTTCTAACACTACTACTGCTATTTTTTTTCACATCGCACACACACACACACACACACACACACACACACACACCCCAGGAAGCAGCCCGTGATAGCTGACTAACTCCAGGTACCTATTTACTGCTAGGTAACTTGGGCATAGGATGTAAGAAACTCTGCCCAATATTTCTCTCCGGCGCCGGATCGAACCCGGGACCACAGGATCACAAGTCCAGCGTGCTGTCCGCTCGGCCGGCCGGCCCGTGTGTGGGTGTGTGTGTGTGTGTGTGTATGTGTGTGTGTGTATTCACCTAGTTCTATAGTTGTATTCACCTAGTTGTGTTTGCGGGGGTTGAGCTTTGCTCTTTCGGCCCGCCTCTCAACTGTCAATCAACTCTTTGCTAACTACCTTTTTTTCCACACCATACCCCCCCCCCTTCCAGGAAGCAGCCCGTGACAGCTGACTAACTCCGAGGTACCTATTTACTGCTAGGTAACTGAGGCATTCAGGGTGAAAGAAACTTTGCCCATTTGTTTCTGCCACGTGTGGGAATCGAACCCGTGCCAAAAATTACGAGTCCTGCGCGCTATCCACCAGGCTACGATGCCCCACATGTGTGTTGTGTGTGTGTGTGTGGTGTGTGTGTGTGTGTGTGTGTGTGTGTGTGTGTGTGTGTGTGTGTGTGTGTGTGTGTGTGTGTGTGTGTGTGTGTATCGCTTGAGAGCGGGCAAATCTGACTCGGACTGTAACGAACATATATGCCTGCACAAATGAGATACCAAAGTCAGTATAAACCGCTGTATCCTCATCTAAGTCTTGCGGTCCACATTCGATGCCCTGACACGACCAGTGCTTAAGCGTTTTTCTGTGTGGAGGGTGGCGGTGCTAGTGTCTGTAAAGTGGCCGTTGGATCATTATCGACGGCTATAAAAGTTTTCGTTTATATCAGAAGAACACTTTTGACATCACTGTTTCCTGTCAGTGTGGATATCGCGCCCTCTAACGTCATTTTCAAGCTGTTATACTCAACTCCGGCACAGTGGGAGGAAGAAGGTAAGATTGAGGAAAATAGCAATTATTTTTTGTTTTCAATCTATATGTGTTTTGAGTGAGAGGAAATGCTTAAATATTCTTAATGGAAGTTGTGTGTTTGAGGCAGGAGAATTAGCAAGCAAGAGTTTTTGCTCAGTCTCGAAAGATCTGAGAACACGAACGCTACTCAGCAGCTGTGTATTTGAAAACAGATTCCAGCTAAAGCTTCTCTCTAAGCTGTGTAGGGTTATATCTGTAAGGAGGTTCCAAACATTGAAATTTTCCTGGGAACATCATATTGGTTGTCCTTTGGCTCTATCAAAATAAACATTGAGTCCAAAGTTAAACTAAACAATATTATTAAAGCATATACCTCCGTTTCTGTGGTGAAAATTCACCCTATAATAACTGAGGAGTAATGCAATATCAGTGTGCTAGCCGCTTGCCAGCCAAATGGGACTACAGACAGAAACTAAAAGCCAACAGGTTATTTTTCACTATCAGAATCTGATGCAATCGAGAAGAAACCTCACAATTGATACTATTAATATTCACTTCATGAGTTAAAATTCTGCAGCCATGTAAAGGTTTAGGTATAAAGTTTCCGTTGTCTAGAACTCTAAGTTACACCACATATTTCTCCCCCCTTTGCTAGTGTGTATTCCCAAGTGTCAACAACTGGTTTACTAGTTCTTGTGCGCATACTTGGGCCTTAGCGCAGCCGCGGCTTCTTGTGGTTGGGGGGGAGGCGGTGAATCCTTTGCTCCACCTACCCGTCGCCTGGGATCATCCCACACACCTCACACCCGGATTAGTGCCTCTGATTTATCGGCTAAATTTAGAATTAGGTACGGTAACTGTGGTAGTTGGTATAATGATTGGACGTTTGGAGAGGCTTTAACGAGCGAGTTAAAGCGCTGAAACGAGGTCATTTTATAGTCTTATTAATACAATTTAATTACTTAATTATCAGCCTTATCATATTTACAACTAAAACTTCAACGGCTCACGTCTATGACCTCTGGTTCGCGCTCTTGAGTTGACAACGCTGCTTTGTCTGTTTGCATTTTCTTTAGAAATCATAGTTTATGGCCCACCTATCTCCCTCATCCTCCATGTTGGTAATTCAAATTCTCTAGTCTTTCCTCACAGCTCAATCCCTTCGCTTAGGAAGGAGTCTCGTTGCATATCTTTGGAACTTTCTTAGTTTCTTCTGTTCATTTTCCCCCCTAGCATTCCATGCATGCTAGGGATGCACATTCAATAGTGGTCTCATCTTAGCTTTACATAGGGCTCGGAAAGCCTCTTTCTCATGTTGTATATTATTCATGCTAATTTTATTGAATGTATTCAGAATATTTATTTTCGTATCTAGCATGATCATTTCGCAAGCATTGGTAGTGATTTTCTCAATATTTTGCACATATAGTAAGTCTTCTTTTACTATAACTATATAGTAAAACAACTAAAGACTATAACAACAGTCACCTGCAAATAAGTTGCCATTATATCAATGAATTATCTGTGTGAAAACAAACTAGTCGCATATCATTACCCACCTATTTTAACACGCCCTTCCTAGCTCTCTAACCATCTCGTTACGGCACCAGCGAACGACCAAAAGGAGATGTTTGTGCCTGCGACACAACAGTTGGAGAAAGTGCTTATTAGGACTGAAAGGTGGTGGATTCTGGCAATGAATGTGTCGCATTTGATAATACCAAGAGATAAAGGGAGATGGGAGGGGTCATCAAACCTTGCTAATGGGAACTCGAATGTCTCTGTCTTGTCTCTCTCTCTCTTCCTCTCTCTCTCTCTCTCTCTCTCTCTGCTCTCTCTCTCTCTCTCTCTCTCCTCTCTCTCTCTTCTCTCTCTCTCTCTCTCTCTCCTCTCTCTCTCTCTCATCTCTCTTCTCCTCTCTTCTCTCTCCTCCTCCCTCTTACAATAGGAATTCGCAAACAGAGCATAGTCAACGTACACTTGCTTGAGTGGAAAATATCAAATGTTATGTAATTCAGAGAGGTATTGGTAAAAGATAGCCCACGAAAGTATGATGCGAGGGTAATGACGTTACAGCCTGTATAAATTAAGCATCATGTAACTAGGGTGCAAGAGATGCAGCATCACCACCAAATCATCGTCATCATCATCAACAGAAGCTGGAACACGAGAAGCAGGAGCAGCAGATGTATCAAGCAAGAGAGAGAGAGAAAGTCCAGCCCAACATCACCTCGT
>WNGS01005997.1:13284156-13299305 GCA_020271785.1 Procambarus virginalis | reverse complement strand
GTTATTGCGTTTACACCTGTATCGTATTCTCCACTCTAACAAATCCACACCTGTTACTACACTGACATCTTGCACTGTACTTATAGCTGTGCCATTTCCACTTGTACTAAACTATATGTACTATAGTAGCACCTGCGTTATGCTCACACCTGTGTTTTGATCACACTCTGTAGCTACTCTCTTTGTATTTATGACAAGCGCATCCTTTAGTTGCCTAGCGCAATCAGCTGCAACTTTTTCACATGTATTGGGACGGCAGATTTTAATTACTATTTCATACTCAACTAATATGGTAACCTGATGGGCTGTATATCCGTATCTTCATGTTTAGTCTATTAATATGACAGTATATGGTGCCCTACGTGAGGAAAGTCAATAGTAAGGGTTTTATCTGGAACAGCAATAAATTGTCAATATTGTCCACTCATTATATAGTAATATTAGGGGTTTCATTGATGTGGTTACAATCGTCATGCTGTCTCCGGAAAAGGTCAGTTTTTTTTCCACCAGCAAGGGCGCTAGCTAGTACTACCTTCAAGTTGCCGTCGAGGTAATGTTCCACAGGAGTGATCTGATCCCATTATCATGGAGTACACTGGTCTTCGTGGAATGTTCGCGTTAAGTCTGATTCTTAAGGGCAGTTTGGATGGACGAAGGCCAAACACAATTCCTTACCGACCAACAAGCATACTTTACTTTCATTGCTATACTGAACTGCAAGTATACACTAGTCCTGAACATAGTCCAGGAGTAAAACTCTCAGTGTACAGTACTGTACTATACGCAGAGAAGAGGGGGCACATCTGTCAGATACACCCCTCGTTGATCAACAGAGAGCGAGTATATTACCACTATCATTTTCTAGTAATTACTTGCTTTATTATGGACAGTTAAAACAATGGTCTTCTCCTACTGATTAGTGCCCTAACCTTTACTGCATCAATAAAAGCAAACGATGCAAGTGTGAACAAAACTCTTTTAAGAATGTGCTGACACAATTCGGTCCATGGACTCTTCTAAAATTCATTTCGAGTAAAAAGTTCACTTTTTATTTAATGTTACAGGAAGATAAGCGTGAACTGGTGAAGGAAGAAGCAAACCACACAGATAGAAAGTGGTCTGCCAATGTAACTTTCATTTTGTTTACGAAGAAAGAAGCAAGATGTTCGATCTTTCCAATGACAATGGTAGCTACTGTATTATTATTATTTATTCATTATTATTATTATTATTATTATTTATTATTATTATGATTATTATTATATTATTATTATTATTATATTCTTATATAATTATTATTATTATTAATTTCATTATATTATTATTATTTTTATTGTTATTATTATTAATTTTTTATTATCTTTTAGATCTGGTAAAATCCAGAAACCACTTTTTTCTATCTTTCTGCGTACGATCTGGAGTCACTCGTGATATGCTGCAAAAATCATAGGCAGCAAGTAGCTTCCGTTTGAAGCACATGGCAGCACTTGTTGGCAGAAGCGACCCAATACTGAGGGCTCTTTACACGCATCCTGTCTCAAGACTCCCTTAGGTCCGGATGTCGGCATTTTCGATGGGGGGTTCAGAAATAGTTTAGAGAATATCCCGTTTCGTGTAGTCCGTCTATAGGACATTTCTGCTGACCGTAAGTTATTACCAGCGAGAAACAGTGCCGACTGATTCCTAGTTCCTGGCGGCGTCTCTCAAGGGAGTAGGTGGGGCCTGTAATTGGTGCTTGTCATGCTAGGCAGAGGGTGAGGCGTGAGTGAGGGGGAAATAGGTGGTTGGGTGGTTTTGCTCCGCCCGAGGGTGTCAGATAACATGGTAGGGCAGCCATGAAGGGAGGAGGAAGAGAAGGAGCGTCTCTGGTTGGCTTACAACACGCACAATAGGCCTATCAGGGAATGAAAACAACACCAGAGACTCTCCTTCTTCCTCCTCCCTTCATGGGACTTGGCCCCTACCATGTTATCTGACCACCTCGGGCGGAGCCAAAACCACCCAACCACTATTTCCCCCTCACTCACCCATCAACCTCTGCCTCATGGACAAGCCACCTAACAGGCCCCACCTACTCCCTTGAGAGACGCCGCCAGGAACTAGGAATCAGTCGGCACTGTTTCTCGCTGGTAATAACTTACGGTCACAGAAATGCCTATAGACGGACTACACGAAACGGATATTCTCTAAACTATTTCTGAAACCCCCATCGAAAATGCCGACATCCGGACCTAAGGGAGTCTTGAGACAGGATGCGTGTAAAGAGCCCTCAGTATTGGGTCGCTTCTGCCAACAAGTGCTGCCATGTGCTTCAAACGGAAGCTACTTGCTGCCTATGATTTTTGCTGCATATCACGAGTGACTCCAGATCGTACGCAGAAAGATAGAAAAAAGTGGTTTCTGGATTTTACCAGATCTAAAAGATAATAAAAATAATAATAATAACAATAAAAATAATAATAATAATAATGAAATTAATAATAATAATAATAATAATAATAATAATAATAATAATAATAATAATAATAATAATAATAATAATAATAATAATAATACAGTAGCTACCATTGTCATGGGAAAGGTCGAACATCTTGCTTCTTTCTTCGTAAACAAAATGAAAGTTACATTGGCAGACCACTTTCTATCTGTGTGGTTTCTTCCTTCACCAGTTCACGCTTATCTTCCTGTAACATTAAATAAAAAGTGAACTTTTTACTCGAAATGAATTTTACAAGAGTCCATGGACCGAATTGTGTCAGCACATTCTTAAAAGAGTTTTGTTCACACTTGCATCGTTTCTTTTATTGATCAGTAAAGTTAGGCACTAATCAGGAAGAAGACCATTGTTTTAACTGTCCATAATAAAGCAAGTCATTACTAGAAAATGATATGGTAATATACTCGCTCTCTGTTGATCAACGAGGGTGTATCTGACAGATGTGCCCCCTCTTCTCTGCGTATATACAGTACTGTACACTGAGAGTTTACTCCTGGACTATGTTCAGGACTAAAGTATACTTGCAGTCAGTATAGCAATGAAAGTAAAGTATGCTTGTTGGTCGGTAAGGAATTGTGTTGGCCTTCGTCCATCCAAACTGCCCTTAAGAATCAGACTTAACGCGAGCATTCCACGAAGACCAGTGTACTCCATGATAATGTGATCAGATCACTCCTGTGGAACATTACCTCGACGGCAACTTGAAGGTAGTACTAGCTAGCGCCCTTACTGGTGGAAAAAAACTGACCTTTTCCGGAGACAAGAGTGAAGATGTAAACCACATCAATGAAACCCCTAATATTTCTATATAATGGGGACAATATTGACAATTTATTGCTGTTCCAGATAAAACCCTTACTATTGACTTTCCTCACGTAGGCACCATATACTGTCATATTAATAGACTAAACATGAAGATACTGATATACAGCCCATCAGTTACCATATTAGTGAGTAGAAATATATGAAAATCTGCCCGTCCCAAGACATGTGAAAAAGTTGCAGCTGATTGCGCTAGGCAACTAAAGGATGCGCTTGTCATAAATACAAAGAGAGTAGCTACAGAGTGTGATCAAAACACAGGTGTGAGCATAACGCAGGTGCTACTATAGTACATATAGTTTAGTACAAGTGGAAATGGCACAGCTATAAGTACAGTGCAAGATGTCAGTGTAGTAACAGGTGTGGATTTGTTAGAGTGGAGAATACGATACAGGTGTAAACGCAATAACATGTCGATACAATACAAGTGTGAATACAGTGACAGCATACGAAGCAACCGCAAGGAAAGCAATATAAACATGATAATGTCACACAAGTACTATTCCCTGCGTCTATGATAAATATATATTGAGTCATACCCATAGACCGAGACTCCTCACGGAGCAATAGATCATCTAATAATTTTCTCAGCGTTCTCGCTGCTCGTCATAACTGATTTGTGGGGCCACAAACTAACACAAGAAAATGGGTCAGTAACGAGGCTTCTTGTCCACAGTTAAATAAAGACCAGGTTAGTTGGGAAAAGAATATCATTACGT
The DNA here is from genome assembly GCA_020271785.1 of Procambarus virginalis. Classification (NCBI taxonomy): domain Eukaryota; kingdom Metazoa; phylum Arthropoda; class Malacostraca; order Decapoda; family Cambaridae; genus Procambarus; species Procambarus virginalis. The sequence continues at coordinate 13,295,267 of WNGS01005997.1, read as the reverse complement.
TGAAAGACACACTCACACATCCAAGTGAATGAAAAAGGGAATATCAGGACGTCAGAGTGAGAACATTAATCCCTCCTGATGACACACAAAACATGTAAGATAAAAGAGCAAAAAAGGATAAGTGAAATCAGCTTCAGGAAAATCCCCCACAGTTGATAAACTCACAAATAGCTGCAATAATGAAATTGTAACAATTGCGCATAGTAATGTGAATGATTGCGGAGATAACAGGCATGACTCAAGATACCGAGGAGGAGAGTAAACGGTCCGTTTGTCGGACGGAGGACCAGAAAGTAGACATCAAACAGATCCTGTTTCCTGAAGCAAACATCAGCTACATATTCTATGATGGCCAACATAATTTTTGCCTCCAGAAAAATAATATTCTAAATATCTGCATTCTACATGCGTTATACCACTTATACCAATTATATGTTGCATCAATATGAAACATATATTTCGGCTAACAAGAAATGAAGAGGGAGAAAATTGAGAGCTATGCTAGAACTTGCCTAGAACTGAGAAGCATGAGGCACGAGGAAAGATCATTGGAACTAAATATCACTAAATTCGAAATCAGCCTCGAAACTGATATGGTAAACAGGTACAGATCATTTGAGCAGTAAACTATTCAGTCACAGTGATGTTACAGAAGCTTCTTCAGTATTAGAATAGAAAATGGAGTGAAGCGGTGTAAGCAGAATTCACACACACACACACACACACACACACACACACACACACACACACACACACACACACACACACACACACACACACACACACGCGCGCACACTGCGCTGTGACAGAGCCCAGTAGGCTCAGGAATCTGTATATCAGTTGATTGACAGTTAAGAGGTGGGACCAAAGAACCAGAGCTCAACCCCCACAAGCACAACTAGGTGATTACAACTTGGTGAGTACACACACACACATACAAACAAACAAATACATCCACACTGAAATCAATGAACAAGGATATGAATTCACTTTAGTAAAGTTTAACCTGACAAACCTAGAGGAATCTAGGACCAAGATGAAATATAATCACAGCATTTCAAAATACCGAGGGGAACTAGACAAAGTGAATAGGAATAGTCTTTTCCAAAGGAGGGATGATAGGACAAGAGGCTTCTGACAGATGCTGAAATCCATCTTGTCCCAATGAGCCAGGATAAATACTTCAGAGGAAATTATTTTATCCATTCCATAAACATTCCCTCCTTCCTCATTCTTTCCACCATTTTTCTTCAACAATACTCTTACTCCCTCCACTCCTACCTCCTCCACTCTTACCCCCCTCCACTCTTGCTCCCTTCATACTTACTCCCTCCAATCTTAACCCCTTCATTCCACCCCACCATTTTCTTCCTCATTACCTCCAACTTTACCTACCTTCTCCACGCCCCCCAACACTCCAGAGAACTGCGTGATGACCACCAACAGGCAAAAAAAGACCACTTGTAGCGCTCATGCGCTCGAGTGTGGGATACGCCCGGGCAATTAGGGGCAACAGTTACGGCCATCAAACGTTTAGCGTAAGCGGCTAGATGTTTAACTCAGCACGTCTCCATTACAACGGAAATACGACACGTGCCATTAAGAAAAATGCTGGACGCTGGGAATTTAGGGAGACTTTATCACTTGAGTCTTCAATTTGGGTATTTAGGGAGGGTAATTTACTCTTGGCGTTGAAGTAAGGCGAGAGGAAACAGTTTTCAGCTCTGAGATTTACAAGGGAGAGAGTCGCTCATATATATACACGCACACATGCATGCACACGCACACGAATGGACGTACACATGCGCACACGCAAGCACACACACACACACACACACACACACTCACATACACACACACACATACACAATCCCACACACACACACAGTTATGAAAATGGTAAGAGAGAGAGATAAGAAATCAAATAAGTAATTCATAATGAACTAGATGAACATATTAGCGTCGACGAGTAAAGAATCTAGAAGTAGGCCTTACACTGAACCCATCATAGGAATCTAGAAGTAGATTCTTGAGGATACCTTGAGATGATTTCGGGGCTTAGCGTCCTCGCGGCCCGGTCCTCGACCAGGTCTCCTCGTTGCTGGACTGGTCAACCAGGCTGTTGGACGCGGCTGCTCTCATCCTGACAAATGAGTCACAGCCCAGTTGATCAGGTATCCTTTGGAGGTGCTTATCAAATTCTCTCTTGAACACTGTGAGGGATCGGCCAGTTATGCCCCTTATGTATAGTGGAAGCGTGTAGAACGGTCTCGGGCCACTGATGTTGATAGAATTCTCTCTCAGAGTACCTATTACACCTCTGCTTTTCAACGCGGGTATTCTGCGCATCCTATTATGCTTTCTGGTCTCATGACCAGAAGGCATGGCAAGACGCAAATGTGACTTACATCACAGGACACAAATGAATATAATCACATCAGCAGCATATGCTAAGCTGAAGAATTTCAGCCTTAATGAATCTACACAAAAGGTGGCAGAATCCGATAAATATATATGAAGTAAGTGCTAGTAAACACAGATTTTATACAAAATTAGCCCAGAAAAAGAGGTTTACAAATTATTGAAGAAAGAGGATTCATAGTTGACATGATCCAGACATACATAATACTCAGGGGTATCGACGAAATACAATACAATGGGTGTTTGGTCGAAAAACAATATAACAAGCAAGTCCCAGCTGTGTCTGGGTACAAGTGACAGGATGAACAACCCAGCGGGTTTTCTTCCTATTGGGGAGTGTTGTACATGCTGCTATGGCGGTGTGTCCACTCACAAGATGAGTGGCGCTGCCCAATAAACTCGCCCCTCGGGGCAAAATTAAAAAATTTAAGATGAAATGCTTGAAATCTTAAATGTATATGAGGCCTACGAAACTTTTTTTTTCATTCCAAAAGCAGTACGTAATTTTGGCAAAACAGAAACGAGAGTTGTAAATAATAATAATTCAGTGCAAAGTTATAAAAGCATATTTAATTATCAGCAAATTGATCAAAAGACATTGCATTAACTGACTGACGTTGAAATGGCAGAGCCTGGAAAATGAAACTTGGTCGTTCAGACAAATTTAGGCAAGAACTACTAGGTAAGAGAACTCCAGAGCGAAGACATTTCCACAAAATTTAATATTCAGCCATCAGCGCAGATCTCAATGAAGCACGAAGCGTGAGATACTTCTTTGAAAATTATGAAATATTGATTCAGATGTTCGTTATTGTATTTGGAGTTCTCGACGTGTATTTCCGGCTTCTTTTCCTTATTCTCCTGCTAATGTTTGACGGCCAGAACACCTACAAGGGTGAAAATCGCTTCTCTCCCCGCACCCGCCTCCGACCATCAAGTGATCTTCGTATGGTCAACTTTAGAGTGTATTGTAGCAGGCCCAGAGTACCAGTGTGGCCATTACCACCTCCATCGCGTATATTACTGCAACCACAGACCCCATCATCATCCACCGCTATCACCGTGGCCACACGCCTTCAGCCAGCAGCACTACATAGGCCATCACAACCACCACCACCTACACTATTAGCTACAACCACTAACATCACCAAGTATCCAGGCCACTTCCTCTACCGTGGCTACCACTGTATTCCAGCCTCTACCACCATAACCACAATCACCATTACCACCACTACCTTCATCGACCACCAATTTCTACCACCATCACTGCTCCCACTCCTCACTGAATTCCACTAGACAAACCCCAGGGAGGGCACTGATTAACGAGAAAAGGGCCAGAGGGGAGATGTTCGAAGCTAGTTTCATTCTCCTGTCCCCTCGTTTCTCACTGTTTCGCCCTCTTTGTTTCCCCTAATGCACTGTCACCCAGCACCACCTACCGAGCACCTGCCTTCCAAGTTCCCTCTCTTTGGGTGACCTCGACGGGGTCCACCTCTTCTCTCTTTTCCTCATCAGATGAATGACCTGCCTTCGTTTGTGAGAGTAGGACTCGGCCTGCATCGTCTTAGGAGTAAATGAGTCCTGGGTCGTCCAACAACCTACCGGTCAAAGGTTGGCTCAGAGAATCCTTGTTTATTTTTTGTTCGTGCGTGATTGTATTTGTTTATTTTGTGCTGTGTTCTTCTTCTGTGTTTACTTAGTCATTTTTGCTTCCCTATTTGCACCTGCAGAGTCAAGCTTCTGCTCTTAGGCAACACCTTTCCAGCTGTTGGTTGTCTAGTGCAAAGATTATTGATCTACTTATCTTTATTTGCATCTGATTTTGAAGATAAAGCAGATACATGCAGAAAGAACCATATTCTGGAAAACTATAACGTATAACTTGGCCGATACCAATAACTCTCCCAGGCTTGGTCAGGCAGGTGATGCTGCCATACATAAACAATCAAGTTTAACAAATACATGGAATTGCGGCATCAGTACACATTTGTCCGTAACGCTTTGGAAGCCCTTGAGTAAATGTGCCAAGAGCTTTCTTAAAGTATGTTAGGCTCATCAACACTATCACAGACCCATGGGCTGCCAATTTCTTTCTGAAGCACCTCAGTGTGTCGATCCAAAGACAAAATGCAAAATGTATCCTTGAGGTTTCCTCTGAGAATCTGAGGAAACATGAATTTGAGTCTCGTAGAGATTCACAGACTTTAACCATTAACAGAACCCACAACTTTTAAACTTTTAAACGATGCGAGACCGAGAGCACCGGTCTCGCTTCATGCAGATCGACATTCAATCCCCTGACCGTTCTAATGGTTGGGTACCTTTCCTTACCCCCGTCTCATTCCAAATCCTTATCCTGATCCGTTCCAGGTGCTTCATAGTCGTAATGGCTTGACGCTTTATCTTGACAGTTCCCTTCCCTATGTCAATAAAGCCGAAAAAGCTGAAAAATATGGGGAGAAGATGATAGAAAAGAAATAAACCTGCATTGATGAGTAGTTACAAAACCTCCCCTTCGAATGCTTTTATATTTTTTTCTCCGAGGCTATGTGTGCCCATTCCAAACAGTGTGTGTGTGTTTATTTATATGTGCGTGCGTGCATGCGCGTGTTGGTGAAGGTGAGAGCGGTACCACCTTCCTCCAGCAGCTGAAGCTACTTACGGAACCCACACAACAAGGACACCGCCATTCAGGTGTCACTCTCGTTAATGTCTACTTGTACTACCCTGGAATAATTTTTGGGATTATCGTGATAGCCGTAATTAACACGTTTAGGATGGATGCTTTGAACCGGTTTGAGACGGATGCTTTGGACCGGTTTGGGAGAAGCGAACACATTCTGTTTGGTTTGGGATCAGGCAGGTGGCAGGTAGAGAGACTGTAAGTAGTGTGAGGTAGATGACAAAGATAGATGGTTTGTAGGTGGTATGTGTTAGATTGCGAGGGGTGGAAGGATGGCAGCTGATTGGTGTGGAAGATTGCGTGGGTATAGGGATTGTAGGTTTGTTGTAGATTACGGTGGTGGAGAAACTGTAGAAGGTGTGTGGCAGATCATGGAGGATGATGGACTGTAGGTAGTATGTGGTACATTAAGGGGAGAAGTAGTGTTGGTAGTGTGTGTGGTAGATTACAGGCTAGAGGGATTGAAGGTAGAGTGTGTTAGATTACGAGGTTAGAAGGATTGTATGTAGTCTTTGGTAGATTACAGTGGAGGTATAATGTGCAGAGAGTGCTTTTGGGGACTGGGGAGGAATGCGAGTAGATGGATTGGGTTAGGGCGGAGATTATCAGTCAGGTATTTGAATAGGGGAACTAGTGACAGTGTATGATTGGTCATGAAGAGCAGAGTGCTAGGCAGGCAGGTGGTTGTAAGTGTTGACGTGGTGGTTGTTGTAGGGGCAGACTGGTAGCTGGGTGGACTAACTAAAATGAGAATGATTGAATCAATAGCAGCAACAACAATAAGAGTAGATGTAGTGGAAGTAGTTGCAGCAGTTGAAGTAGTGTAAGGAGGAGAGTTTCAAATGGATGTAGCCTGGAGAAATTATACGAGTCAGAAAGATGTTCAGTTTGATTTGGAGTTTAAGAAACTCGAGTACAAGAAAAATGCAATTCCTTTGTATATGTTTTTCTCCATCAGCAGAGATTGCAGGTGACCTCGACGCCCGTCATGGCGACAAGACCAAGGGTAAAGTCCGATGACACTCGGGTAATATAATACTCAATATATGACTCCAGCTATTGTAACTCTGATCGTTTCTCAGAGATAATGCTCGCAATATATTTTTCTCGTTCTTATATTCTATCATTATTATTATTATTATTATTATTATTATTATTATTATTATTATTATATTATTATTATTATTATTATTATTTATTATTATTATTATAATTATTATAATAATTATTATAATAATAATAATAATTAATAATTATTATTATTATTATTATTATTATTATTATTATTTATTATTATTATTATTATATTATTATTACATTTATAACTAATAAATAGGGCTCTGTTTTAGTTGTGGGATGGTAACAGTAGAAACAGTAATGATTGTTGTTTGAAGGGTAATTATAGGATAACAAAATTTTTAGTAATATATAATAATTATTATTGATGGTGCCATAACACGTCACTGGTCACTCAGTATAATTCAATATAGATTTATTTTTCTTACATTTTATATCTTTCGGGGAAGGTGAGTGTATGAGCAGGCAGGAGATAAATGATGACATAAGAAAAGAAATAATGAGATGAATATGTAAATATGTAGTGATGATCACACAATACACAGATACTTAACCTTATACGTCCTCACATACCACACACCAACACACACCACACACACACACACACACACACCACACCACACACAACACACACACACACACCACACACACACACACACACCACACACACCACACGCACACCACACACACACACACACACACACACACACACACACACACACACACACACACACACACACACCAAAATAGTGAGACTGAAGAAATCAGAATAAAGGAAGGTAACAAGTAGAGTCCCATAGTTATTATTTACAGGACAGATACTTTGTCTAATACGTCAATGACATAAATAACGTAATTTAAGTTACAGAAAAAACAATAAATGTTCATAACACAATCCTTAACACCATAGGCAAATCTTTACGAAATAACATCGTCAGCGTTTTCACAGTTGGTAAATATAAGGAAGGATTTCAATTACACAAGCAAAGAAAATCCTTCAGAATTCTAAAGCCGTCTAAGTTAATCCAGGTTCAAAAATATGTAGCTCCATCATGGAATCTGCAGGTGGTAAGAGCCAGAATAACTTTGAAAATCAGAATACATGCCATGAGACAAGAACTGGTGTTAAAAGAGATGAGCTATAAGGGCAGAAGCTATGTAAATCTAACGCCATAAGAGAGCAGACGGAAATGAGGTGTAATGATCTCAACGTTAGCCTATGATGAAAGCAAATGAAAAAAAATTAAAGAGACGGTCTTGTATGGATGAATGACATCAGAACGAGAGGATACAGGTGGAAGCTGAACACAAAGATGACGCAATGGAATATGAGGAAATACTCTCAAACAGCTCAGAAGGCTTTCTGGAAGGTTATTATGATCCAGAAATACTACACCTCATCTGAATTTCCAAACCACCTGGACATTATATCATGATGTCACTATTCGCTGTCACTCGTGTCAGTGACGGATTTCTTACACTTGGGTAAAACAAAAACAATATAATTTAATATACTAACAAATCTCGATGGAACTCTAGAGGGATAATTTAGGTATTCATCTATCAACAATGGCATCAAAAGATTATATTATTTATTTACTTTCACGAAATAAGGGCAAATCTATTACATTTTTTCTTTCCGTAAGATGTAAGCAATCAAAAAAATAAAAAAAAAACTTGCTTAAAACCGGCCCACAAAGAGGGCAACGCTGCACTAGCGAGGTCAGGTGGTGATTTATCTCCAGCTCAAGGTAACGGTTTCCGATACGGCTTATCCGAAACCTGTAGCGACTGGCCAATCCTTTAATCAAGATCAGAGAATCTACGATCTCCACATTTAATCCCTCTATCCCCCACCCCCAACCCACATCTTCTCCCACTCTCATGTCTGCTCACTTCATTCCGAAGATATCGCGAAGAATCGGGAAATTCGCGGATAGGACGGAATGCCGAGAATTTAAAGAGACCGGAAGTTCAATTCACATCCGTTAAGATCAGGAATTTTTAAATATAAGTCATTACATCATTCTCACACGTCTACCATCACAACCTGCCAGCTCAGTATGCTCAGGAACCTATAGACCAGTATAATGACAGTTGAGAGGAGGGACTAAAGAGCCGAAGCTCAATCCCCCCGCAAGCAAAACTAGGTGTTCACAACGCCCCTCACCATTACAGACTCTCTGCATCGTGTAGTGCGCCCACGTGATGAATGAAAGCATTTTTACAGTTGAAAAAACAGTTGTACTGGTCATTCAATGGCTTGTTTGACAGACACAAATTTTATAAACAATGTAATGATGCACAGTGAGATGGATTGAGCTATTGGGCCGTAACCATGGCCTTGACTTTGGCACTTCCTTATTTCAATATTTTGTTTGTTTTGATTCCAGTTATTCCAATGACAATGTTATCCGGAGAGGAGAGAGAGAGAGGAGAGATAGAGGAGAGAGAGAGAGAGAGAGAGCGAGAGAGAGATAGAGAGAGAGAGAGAGAGAGAGATGAGAGAGAGAGAGAGAGAGAGAGAGAGAGAGAAAGAGAGAGAGAGAGAAAGAAGGAGAAAAGAGAGGGGGGGGCAGAGAGACAGACATACAGACAGATAGAGGAGTACACAGATTTAAAAACAGTCATAAAACACGGAGATGAGTTAGCAGGTAAACAGCTCGCCAACAATTATCATTAATGAGGTGCTGTTAATGTTGCAGGAATTAATCACATTATTCCCCTTTATTTACTAATACCATATATACAATATTAGCCTATTCTAATTTGCCATGTATCTGATTTACAAAAAATTAAGCGAGACCGTATTTATTATTTTCGGCAACATTAAGAAATTATGAATCACATAAAATTTAATTAAGCTCGTTAATAAGTATGTGCATATTTCAACTGAAATTAATGACTTCGCTAATTTTACATAATTTGCATTAGTATAATAATACTACAAATAATATTAAACAAATAAGAATAACAATAGTAATAGTAATAATAATAATATAATTATTATTACATTTTTTTAAATAAATAGAAAATAATAATAATAATATAATAATAATAATAATAATAATAATAATAATAATATAATAATAATAATAATAATAATAATAATAATAATGGATGGAAAACCAACGCTTATGTATTTGTGTATTTTATGAGAAAAATTTGAACTATACCAAGTCTTTCGCACTCTCCTGAGTGCTGTCAAAGGTCTGAGTGTGTGATTAGGACGAGACTTACATCTCATCATCAAATGACGTTCATTAGACGAATGAACCACATTCATCAAATGTACTAGTATTTGTCTTTTATCGCTCAAAAAGCAATTACACTCATACACAAAATAATCACAAACACACAATAAAACAAGTACACACAAATAATATCATTTTCATTGAAAACAAGACCTCTGACGGAAATATTCCACCACTCATGCATAAAAAACATATACATTCAAGCTTATAAACACACTCATATATTAAACAAACAATAGTAAAAATCATACAAAAGAACTCCCACAGAATACAAGAACATAAATATATACATGCACTTCAATAAAAATATATACACACACAGACTAGCGCATAAGCTCACTCATACATAACACAAAAACACTTAAAAACATAAACAATCTTGCACATCAAAATTACAGCACACAACCAGGAACACAGAGGCTACACAAAACACAAAAACAACCACACAAACACATAAGCACATAACCACACAACTTCAAAACCAAACAATCACACATGCACTCCACAACTCAAAAGACAAACAAAAAAACACATAACATTCAGGTTGCAAAACCAGATAGAAAAACACACAGTGCACCCATCCAAACTAAAAAAAAATACACACACACACACACAGCCACACAAAAAACATTAACACAAAGGCACACAAACCCACAAACACACAGCCACACAAACACAGGGGCTCCACAAAACGGCCATGATGCAGGCTCCATGACGCCTCGCCACAGCAGATACGCACGCCTAAAGTGTAGCAACAATACCAATCTGAGTTACTGTCGTGTTGTGCGGGTCCCTCTCGGGCACCGGAGGATCTGTGGGGAGCGGGTGAAACGGGAGAGGAGATGGGGTAGAGTGGGGGGAACCGTTCCGGGATGTGGGGAGAGAATGGGAGAGGGTAGAGTAAGAGGCAAGGGAGGGAGGGGAGGGAGGGGGAATGTTGTCGCAGCATTAGATAAATCACAAGAAAACCCCCTGACTTGAATTCATAATGAACATCGGATATGTGTAGGCGTTGGTTGGTGGGGCCATGGTAGTAGTGGTGATGGTGGTGGTGGTGGTGGTGGTGGTGGTAGTGGTCAGATTGGTTGATTGGTTACGCAAGGGGTCTGCTTGAGGAATGATTGATTAGGTGTATGATAAAATGAAAGAAAAATAATTAAGACAGGGTGGATGATTTGTAATAATGATACCAAACAAAAGCTTCTTCGCTTTAAGCTATAAATGTTGTATAGCTTAACAAGAAGTCAGAGTAACACCATTTAATGTAATCTTCCGTTATCTTCAAAACTCATTATACCTGTACAGACGAGGAGTCACAATAACGTGGCTGAAATATGTTGACCAAACCATCACACTAGAAAGTGAAGGAACGACGACGTTTCGGTTCATCCTAGACCATTCTCAATTGATTTGAGAATGGTCCAGGACGGACCGAAACGTCGTCGTCCCTTTGCTCATATATACCGTATGTATTAGTGAAATCCGTTTGGTCATTATAACTTAATTTAAATCCCGAAATTCGTACAAAGGGCTAAAGAAGAAGACAAAGAAAAATAGCAACGAGTATAAAAAAGTAGAGGAAGAAAAAGAGACGAAGACAAAAAAAGATGAAAAATCCAATTGTAACTTAACCATCACAAAAATGTTAAAGCCTTCGTGATGGTTTCACTCAGGTA
>WNGS01005997.1:13246099-13263782 GCA_020271785.1 Procambarus virginalis | reverse complement strand
AGTGCGTTCTGGCTACTAGGTACGACATATATATATATATATATATATATATATATATATATCTTATATATATATATATATATATATATATATTTTCAGCCTACTATGCAAGGCCCGATTTGCCTAATAGGCCAAGTTTCATGAATTAATTGTTTTTCGACTACCTAACCTACCTAATCTAACCTAACCTAACTTTTTCGGCTACCTAACCTAACCTAAACAATAAAGATAGGTTAGTTAAGGTTAGGTACGGTTGGTTAGGTTCGGTCATATATCTACGTTAATTTTAACTCCAATAAAAATAATTGACCTGGTACATAATGAAATGGGAGCTTTATCATTCATAAGAAAAAAATTAGAGAAAATATATTAATTCAGGAAAACTTGGCTTATTAGGCAAATCGGGCCTTGCATAGTAGGCCAAAAGTGAGTTCTGGCTACTGACTACTATATATATACATATATATATTATATATATATATATATATATATATATATATATATATATATATATATATATATATATATATATATATATATTTAAATATAATGAAGACAATCTACATAAAACTATCATGTTGAATCCTAGAAATTTTAAATGAGTAAAGTATAAATGCCAAAACATCGTGGCTGGGATTTTAGTGTTCAGATTTGCTGGCCAGGATAAGTTAATCTTTCAGTAGGTATAGCAAGAACGGATAGAAATCTCTTGTTAATAAACATTACCAAATGTGTGTGTGTGTGTGGTGTGTGTGTGTGTGTTGTGTGTGTGTGTGTGTGTGTGTGTGTGTGTGTGTGTGTGTGTGTGTGTGTGTGTGTGTGTGTGTGTATGTGTGTGTGTGTGTGTGTGTGTGTGTGTGTGTGGTGTGTGTGTTGTGTGTGTGTGTGTGTGTGTGTGTGTGTGTGTGTGTGTGTGTGTGTGAAAAAAGATTAGAGAGTAGTTATTTACAGTTGATAGTTGAGAAGCGGGCCGAAAGAGCAGAGCTCAACTCCTGCAAGCACAACTAAATGAATACACACACACACACACATATAGAAGAAACTTGCCTATATAAACTTGTGTAAGGAATCGTTCAGGACCTTGTACACCAATTATGTTAGACCAATCTTGGAGTATGCAGCGCCAACCTGAAGTCCATACCGAGTTAAAAACATGACAAATTTAGAGAAGAATCATCGGCATGTCTCTAGACTAGTCCCAGATCTGAGAGGTATGATCTACGAGGAAAAGCTACGGAAGCTAAACCTCATGTCCCTGGAAGACGGAACAGTAAGGGGAGAGACGTAATAACCACCAACAAAAATCCCAAGGGAATTGACAGGTTTGACAAAAACAAACTATTTATCTTGGGTATAACACGAACAAGGGGACACAGGAATCATAGAACCCTAATAAGCCACAGTGACATTATACAGAAATTTTGCAGTGTCAGAGTAGTTAATAGTAGATGTGGTGGAGGCAGACTCCATACACAGTTTCAAATGTAAATTTAATTGAGCCCAATAGGATCCAGAATATATACACCAGTTGATTTACAGCAGAGAGGTTGGAACAAAGAGTCAAAGCTCAACTCCCGCAAGCACAACTAGGTGAATACAAGTAGGTAAGAACACATACAATCTGCAGGACTATCATCCTGCTTAGAATACTCTTTGATACAATTATAGAAATAATGTTCACATCAAGCAATGAACCTCAGCTAATGGCAACGGTGGTAGCAACGGGCGAGAACCACCAATATGGACATTAAAATCATTGTTTCCTGGGCAATAAATTTTCCATCAGGAACCACAATTTACCGAAAAAGAAGCTGAGAGAATAAGAGCATCAGTCATCGTCCTCTACAGAATTTCTCTCACCGACTCTTCCAGACCTGATATTATGTACGCAAATCATATGCATGTTTGCATCCTAGACCCTGGCCTGTCTCTTCGATTTTTATATGTGAGTTCAATTTATCGCCTCAAAATACAGTCCTGTTTGGGAATTACGACTAGAAAAACTATTAGGCGGAGTTTTCTTGTCTTCTTATATATATATATATATATATATATATATATATATATATATATATATATATATATATATATATATATATATATATGTATATATATATATATATAAATATATATATATATATATATATATATATATATATAATATATATATATATATATATATATATATATATATATATATATATATATATATATATATATATATATATTTAACCTAGAAGGGGTACCACCTCTGGTGGTATATATATATATATATATATATAATATATATATATATATATATATATATATATATATATATATATATATATGTCGTACCTAGTAGCCAGAACGCACTTTTCAGCCTACTATGCAACGCCCGATTTGCCTAATAAGCCAAGTTTTCATGAATTAATTGTTTTTCGACTACCTAACCTACGTAACCTAACCTAACCTAACTTTTTCGGCTACCTAACCTAACCTAACCTATAAAGATAGGTTAGGTTAGGTTAGGTAGGGTTGGTTAGGTTTGGTCATATAACTTCGTTAATTCTAACTCCAATAAAAAAAAATTTACCTCATACATAATGAAATGGGTAGCTTTATCATTTCATAAGAAAAAAAATAGAGAAAATATAATAATTCATGAAAACTTGGCTTATTAGGCAAATCGGGCCTTGCCTAGTAGGCTGAGAAGTGCGTTCTGGCTAGTAGGTACGACATATATATATATATATATATATATATATATATATATATATATATATATATATATATAATCCGCAAATATGTGCATCCACATGTTACACAGTATATGATAATGCAAAATGGCAATGATGGAAAATACTTTAGTGAGTCAGTTTTCCTTCAAAATCGATTTTGTTATATAATTACAAAACATATTCTAGCAAACCTTTTGCACTTCCCAGCCTCTCTACGACTCCGTAAATAATACAGAGAGGAGCATCCACTTCATCCCCGTTGTTTTGTGCCAGGCTCAAAACGGCGAGAGCTGGCAGTAAACATTCTGTGGAAGAATGTGTAGTAAGTTTTTATTCAAACTAATTGGATTGGCTGCCTTGCCTTGGAGGTTTTTCTTGGCCATTTCGCCTCCATTTAAGTAAATTGGATTTCTAGATTTTTTTTTCGTTTCATATCAAGGTCTGTAAAAATTATGTCCTCGAAAGTTGCTTACGCTACTTCGTTTTCAAATTCATATGCAAATTAGAGCGTGGTAACGAAGGAGAGCAGAGCGAGCTTGTGTAATTGACTTATCTGAGTGAGCTCCAATGTTTGCTAAACATCCAGCTAGTAATTAAAGCGTTTCACACCCTTACCTACCCTCGCTCTAAAGCCTTATAAACTCTATTATGCTCCTGGGATGTGTAAGTGTGGTTAGATTAGGGAATGGCTGCAAAGGGGCATGTTGCAGGTTTAGAAAGGAATTGGTATGAAATGGAGGTCTCTTTGGTAGGCCTGAAGAAGCAAGCAAAGAAGAAAGAGAGAGAGAAGGAGAGAGAGGTGGGAAGGTCAATCTAAGCCTTTTGTAGCGTCTGTGGGTGGTCAAGATGATTTGTTAACCTCACCATCATTAGCATCAAAGAAGTGTAGTGGGTCTAGCGAACCCCCGAGTGAGCAACAGAGCACTGAGGAGGATCTGGAGTTTCATAATTCGCTGCGCGGCATTATGTATTCCGACAGACTCAATTGACGTGTCGGAGGCCGCAGATTCTTCCGCCTATTTGTTTTTTTTTTTGCATGCCATCATATCATCAAGCTTGTGCTACTCTGAATATATTGGAGAGGCCACCACAGTAATTGGGAAACCCGCAAGCCGAACGGTCGCAGGAGTTGTGTTGTCTTACAGGCCTCCCAGCCATCCCACAACCAAGAAAACCCACAACCTGAAAGGTCGTATGAGTTTTGTTGTGCAAAAGACTTCAAATCCTACTACAGGAACCCCCTGGCGAAGGAACCCCTCAACCAGAATAGTTGCAAAAGTTGTGTCGCGTTTAGGGCCTCCCCTTCCTCGCACAGGAATCCTCTGACGGAGGCCAGTTAACGAAGTCTGTTCGGAGATCGCAGCTTCGCTACCCGGACACTACAACTCGAAACATGTTAAAGGGAAACAAATCGAAACATTGAGAAGTGATGTAGCAATTCTCGGCGCTTCTATATTCCTACTCTTTCTGCACTGACTTAGTGTAGAGTGGCTTTGAATATGTGGTGCTTTTATATATATTCAAAAGCTCTGACCTGTTCCCAATGCAAGAAAAAGCACATTTTTACTCTTCCTCGATTTCTTTCCAGGGCCCATCGCCTCCGGAAGCCGGAAACCCCCGTCGGCTGTAAGGTAAGGAGAATCTCACAGTTTGGGCAGGAATCTGCAGCGGCGCTCACCCTCTCTATCCCTCCCCCCTTCCTCCACTGTGGTGTCATTGATTCCCGTCCTTGGGGTTACATCGTGGCTTCCTAGCGCACCTCCCGGCCTCCTCCTCCTCCTCCTCCGCATTGTGGAGAAGGAGAAGAGGCGGTCAGATGATGCTCTACACTCCACTACTTCTGCTCCTCTTACACCAATGCTCCGGCCGCTCCCTATTCCTTCTCATTTCTCTTTTTTTTCCAATCCTTTGCCCGATCTTTTACATTAATTATATGTTTTTTTTTATCCTACTGGTCTTTTTCAGGATTTTAATCCTTCATTCGCAATATCTGGTTATCCTCCTTCTCTTTCTTACCACAGAACACTTTCTTCCTCATTCCCCTCTCCCTCCTACTACTACCATCTACTTATGATGCCTCAACGCTCTGTGTCTATTGTCAATGAGTGTTTATATATTATCCCTGTATCTACTGTGATGTTTTCTATAACAAATATCCAGGGGGGGGGGAGTAACTTTGTCACGTTGTATCATATTTATATTTACAGCAATTCTTATTATCTTAATTAATTTTCTCTCTCTCTCTCTCTCTCTCTCTCTCTCTCTCTCTCTCTCTCTCTCTCTCTCTCTCTCTCTCTCTCTCTCTCTCTCTCTCTCTCTCTCTCTCTCTCTCTCTCTCTCTCTCTCTCTCTCTCTCTCTCTAATGCGCCCTTCGTCTTGCTCGGCCAATGTACTACCTGGTGCAGCGCACTTTATGCTTGGTGATTCATATTTACGACGCGTATTGCACTCCTGCGAGTAGGTGCACTCTACTGCAGGTGTTCTATATTTATGCGTTCGCTGTTCTGTCTGTCGAATCTCATTATAATCTTTTAACCCGCTGTGATTAAGGTTTTTGTTCCTTGTGTGTGCCATGACCCCATGCTCATCCCTTCTTGACTATCATTCGTTGCATAGTTCTCCTTCACCCAACCACTCTCTTTATTCCCACTTTGCACATCCGTCTACTTTTCCTCCACCCTTGCCCATTTTTTCTTACATATCCCTCCCATGTACACCCTTTCTATTTGCATATCCCTCCCATTAAACTCCCTTGCCATTTACCCTTTTCACATCTCTCACTCTTTTCCCATTCCTCACATGCCCATCCCTCATTGCACATCCTCTCATGCTCATCTCTCCTTTCACATCTTTCTCAGACATGTGCTTCATTGCCTATTGCTCCCATACCCACCATCTCTCTAGCTCATGCTTCTATTTCTCCTGTTGTCACTTTGTACTTTCTACCTTTCCATTATCCTTCTCCCATTTCCACCCTATTTCCTTTCCTATATACTTATTCCACCTCTTTCCCCTTCCATTTCTGGCCCTTCATATTTTGTTCTGATGAAGGCTCGGAATCCATAGATTCCCAGTTAGTAGAAGTAGTGAATTAGCTGAAAGTAATAGTAATGTCCATTCTGATGTGAACAGCATTGACTATCGCTACATCATTAGTAGCAGTTGTAGTACTAATAGTATTAGTAGCAATTGTAGTGAGACTAGCAGTAGTAATAGTGGTAGCCACAGAACAAGTTCGTAATTCTTTTTTTTTCTGTCAAATTTCCAAACAGTTTTCCCAACGACATTTCGTTTTCTTTCTATCTTCAAACTTAAATGCAAGCTAGAGGAATGGGAGTGTAGGAAGAGAGCCTTCTGATTTAAATTGTTCATATAGTGATTTTAGTAGGGAAGTAGTGTTTTTTTTGGCATATAACCTATTCTTCTGCTGAAAGAATTAGTGTGTTAAAGCTGCTTTCGTATGTCCTTTCTTGTTTTCTCATGAACGTACTTCAATCCTCAATTAAATAGTGCTTTAAAATCTCACCCTCCTTCTCTCCGCCTTGTCTCACGATTTTTCTCCTCACTTCACTATTCATCCGTATATCTTCCATTCCTCTCTCTCTGTTCACTCCACTCCTCTCCACAATTTGCTGACCTTCTTTCCTCTCCTGCTCTTCCTTCCTCTCCTTCCTTCCTTTTTCTCGGTCATTTATCTTCCCTCTCCCCCCCCCACTCCGTTCCTCCTTTTTCTCTCTACACCTTCCTCCCTTGCTCCTTCCCTCCCTCAAGAAAAAGAGGGTTCTCCAGGGAGCTTGCTACGGCCCTACCGTCGTAATGAATTACATCTCAACATAAACTTACAGCTGTAATTAAGCCCAGACTCTCTCGTTCAAGAATAACGCTGGGGTTAAAAATACATTAGTACACGCTGCAACGTTCTTGAGGTGGATGTGGTGATGGTGGTGGTGGTTAGAGCCTCGTGACGGTGGTAATTGTGGTTGTTGTGACTGATATGGTGGTGGTAGTTACGATTGTAGAAATAGTCGCAGCTTATGCGGCAGTGATGGTGGCCGCTGCGATGGTTGTGGGGGTGTTTGTGGTTGTGTTAGTAGTAGGGACGATGGTGGTTGTGGTGGTAGTGGAGGTGGTTTTGATGATAAGAGGGGGTTGGATCGTGATTAGTGTTGGTGGGTTGGTAATATGTTGGTTGACAGTAAGTTGGTTTAAGTTGGTTTGAGTAAGGCTCGATTGTGGTAACTGATTGGTGGGAGGTGGGTTGGCTTAGTTGTTAGCTATAAGCTGGCTTGTTGGTGGTAGTTGGTTGTTGACGGATTGGCTATTATGGGGTGATGCTCTGAGTTGGGATAATTTATTAGTATTTGGTTGGTAGATTAGTTTTGGGTTGTTGGTGATGCATTGTTTGCTCACTAGTGGTTGTCGATTGGTGACGAGTTAGCTAGTAATAGATTGGTTGGTAGAGGGTTGGTTGGTAGTGGGCTAGATGATGGATTTGTTGTAGATTGTTGGTAGATTGGACATTGTTGTTAGTATATTGGTTGATTAGCTTTGGCGATAGCTGCAACGTTTTAGAAACGTGTTTATGGTATGGAGGGAATGGGGAAGGTGAGCATCGATGAAAGGAGGGACGTAATGACGGGATATATGACTAAACGAATAAGCACGAGACAACATAAGCTACGAGAAAAGGCCAATTGACCAATACGAGGCAACTTCTTTTTATATCCTCCAAACTCATTCACAAACAAGTCTAACCCAAGCATAAAACAACCCAGAGATCCCACATCTATCATGTTACTCAATAATATGTCACATGAATCATCAAATCTGTTTCCAAACCACTATCCACCATATACATCATGATTCTGAACTTACCTTAGAGACATGAGAACACTGAAAGAAACAATAAACACAGATATGTGAACACCAAGAGAACAAATCAATTGAACTCTCTGTCCGAATTTTCCAATAAGAAGCAATATAAACAAACTTTCCAAGAGAGAGTAGAAAAGAACAAGAAACTGAGGGGGGAGGGGATTGGAGAAACGGGAGAGTGGTAAGGGCAAGACTAGTAATTAAAACAGAGTTAGCATCAAAATTCAAAGAACAAAGTGAAATTATACAAGGGAGTGGGTGGTCTTGCCTCGCTCACACCCCCTGCCTCTCCTGCCCCTAAGTCCACCCCACAGCAGCAGCAGCAGCAGCAGCTAGTGGATAAAATTACGGGCAAGACTTTTACGCCGCTCGTGGGACGCGTAACTTGGTGTACCAGCGTGAATTGGCAATCTGCATGGGTTCCTGCGTACATTCAATAGACTGAAAAATTTGTAATTTGCCGAGTGCCTGCTCCTCGTATATCCAGATAGATGGCATGAAAATTGAAAATTCCTGAGGTTGGGTTAGGGGGGGGCGTGTGATGGAGAGTAAGGGGGTTGGGGGGGAGAGGGGTATAATACATAAACCCCCCGTCTGTGACAGTTTCTGCTCTACTCCCTATCCGGCATTCCATACTTTTTTTCAAATAACGCCCAGTATATTTATCCCCCCGAGGCTATTTCCGATTTCATTTCAGATCTTATGCCGCGATATATATTTTCCTTTTTTTTCAAATTTTGTGGATGGTGGGTGGTAACGACGGAGACTGTTAAGTTACGATCACCACCTGTACCAACATATATATATATATATACAACACACACACACACACACACACACACACACACACACACACACACACACACACACACACACACACACACACACACACACGCGCGCGCGCGCGCGGAACAAAATGCTGAACACATGGTACCATCTGGGAGGTGAAACCCTGCAGGAGTCAAATAGAGAAAAGATCTGGAGTGGATATCATACCGAACTTGTCCCAAGAGGCCCACTTCAAAAGGATGTCATCAGCGGCATATGCTAGACTGGCCATCATAAGAACAGCCTTTAGATACCTGTGGAAGGAATCGTTCAAGACTCTGTATACCACTTATGTTAGACCAATCCTGGAATATACAGTTCCAGAATGGAGTCCATACCTACTTAAACAAAAACAGTGGAGTGGAGGCAGACTCCATGCACAGTTTCAAATATAGATATGATAGAGCCCAGAGACTCATGAATCAGTATACCAGTTGATTGACGGTTGAGAGGCGGGACAAAAGAGCCAGAGCTCAACCCCCGCAAACACAACTAGGTGAGTACAACTAGGTAAGTACAAGAAAGAGTTGGAGAAGATTCAGTGGTAGGCCTCCAGACTCGTCCCGGAACTGAGAGTTATGAGCTACGAGGAAAGGCTAAAGGAGCTGTGCCTCACGTCTCTGGAAAACAGAAGAGTAAGGGGAGACATGATAACCACCTACAAAATTCTCAGGGACATTGACAGGGGTGGACAAAGAAAAACTCTTCAGCACGGGTGGGACACGAACAAAGGGACACAGGTGGAAACCAAGTACCCAAATGATCCACAGAGACATTAGAAAGATTTTTTTCAGTCTCAGAGCAGTCAACAAATGGAATGCACTAGGAAGTGATGTGGTGGGAGGCTGACTCCATACACAGCTTCAAATGTAGATATATAAGAGCCCATAGGCTCAAGAATCTGTACTCCAGTATTTTCTGTTGAGAGGCGGGACCAAAGAGCCAAAGCTCAACCCCCTTAAGCACACTAGGAAAGTAACACACACACACACACACACACACCACACACACACACACACACAACCACCACACACACACACACACACACACACCACACACACACACACACACACACACACACCACACACACACACACCCACACACACACACACACACACACACACACACACACACACACACACTCACAGACACACACACATGCACACGCACACACACCCACACACACACACACACATACATACACACATACACACACATTCACATACACGCACAGAACAGGAGGAAAACGGCATTATCATCTGTATTGATAGGGCTACATTACTGTAATGGAATGGCCAGAATACCGTTCGTTAAAGTTATCTCAGCAGCGAGTCATCAAGCCTACTGCTTTATCTCTCTCTCTCTCTCTCTCTCTCTCTCTCTCTCTCTCTCTCTCTCTCTCTCTCTCTCTCTCTCTCTCTCTCTCTCTCTCTCTCTCTCTCTATCTACTATCTCTCTCTCTCTCTCTCTCTCTCTCTCTCTCACTCTCACTCTCACTCTCTCTCTCTCACTCTCTCTCTCTCTTCCTCCCTCCCTCCCCTACCACTATTGCTAACCAAGGTTTCAATTTATGGAATGACGTTAAAGAACCAGGGACTAGGAGGAACGAGCTTTTCTTATTAATGTAATTGCTATATCTCTTTATTACGTTTTTAGTTGCCTTTTGCTTTTAGACTTTGTTACAAAATTCCCCTTTCTTGCTTATTTATTTGTGGAATAGTTTTGTTTTGCTTGTTTTATTGTTTAGCAGTTATTATCTTATAGCCTTAATAAATCACATTCCTATTTTTTCGCTAAGATATGATTGATTTAAAAACACACACATGGACAAATACACACACACACACACTTACAAACTAAAACACACATTGTAACATTGGAATATAGATTTAGATTTCAGTTACAGATTATTCACAGGGAAGCCAGAAAGACCTTTTTACAGCGTAGTCAAAGCTAACGAGGAAAAAAAATGATCTGGTGCAAGAGATAATGAGAGCTTTCTCAATAAATAATTTCAGTAATAATATGGACGACACAAGAGAGTTGAGGTCACTGCATTAAACAGCTCACCGCGTGCAATCACGTTGAGAGGAGTTAGGAAATACATACAAACACCGGCACACATACACACAAACACACACACACACAAGCCCTTTTACAGGGCTGAAGGCTGAGTGGACAGCGCTCGGGATTCGCAGTACTAGGGTCCGGGATCGATCACGGCGAAGGTGAAAACAAATGGGCAATTTCTTTCACGCTGATGCCCCTGTGTACCTAGCAGTAAATAGGTACCTGGGAGTTAGACAGCTGCTACGGGCTGCTTTCCGGGGAAGGGGGGAATTAGATAGTAGTTAATAACAGTTGATTGATTGAAAGTTGAGAGGCGGGCTTAAAGAGCACAGCTCAACCCCCGCAAGCACAACTAGGTGAATAAACACACCAACACACACACACACACACACACACACACACACACACACACACAC
Organism: Procambarus virginalis; assembly: GCA_020271785.1. Lineage (NCBI taxonomy): Eukaryota > Metazoa > Arthropoda > Malacostraca > Decapoda > Cambaridae > Procambarus > Procambarus virginalis. The sequence continues at coordinate 13,252,873 of WNGS01005997.1, read as the reverse complement.
CACACACACACACACACACACACACACACACACACACACACACACACACACACACACACACACGTATCTTCATCCCAGGAGAGACAATAACAAGAAAAATACAAATAATTTACAGAACTCATTGTCCTAGAAATTCGCATTAAGGGAAGAAGAATTCGTTGCCTGTCTTGAGAGCTGTCATCTTGCGTGGAGTGAAGTAAGAAGGAGAAGAGCGGAGGAGGCGGACAGGAAAGGATGTATAGAGAGATGAGGGATCGAGTAAAAAGAGGGGTGAGATGTAAGAACAAAGAGGGGTGAGATGTAAGAACAAAGAGGGATGAGATGAAAGGATAGAGAGAGAGATGAAGAATAGAAATGGGATATAAGAATCTAGTAGACTATAGAGGATTTCAAAAGGTATTCATATAACATTTACTCACAAATGAAGGAAAATGGGAACAAGAAGATGAGAGATAATCCTCATCATTTTAGTGTAGAAGTTCGAAGACAATAGGAAAATGAAGCATGATAAGGAATAGAAAGAAAGGTGGCAAGGAGGAAAAAAAGGACCATATGTTCCCATTATCATGCTAAACAAGTTTCCTTGAATGAAATGACATGGAATACATGTAACAGGACGACAACAGTATGACATGAAAACGAAAATGACCACACCTTTAATCTTCAAGTAAAAGAGGAATTATCATAAGAAGGAATGAGCTGGACTATCATCTTGCTATAGAAACGGTCGTGAGGACAACACAAAGAAGAAAATTAAAAAAAAAAACGGAAGTGAAAAAAAGTTTGGATGAAGAGTGAATATGAACACGATGACAACGTAAAGAGCAAGAAACAGAAAAAGACAGGAGATGGAGGAATATAAACAAAAGAAGGGAATAAAGGAAATATAAGAAACAAAATGAACCTTTCTTAACCACGTTCAGACCAGACCAGTGTGTGGGAGGGTTGAACTTGATGGTGGGAGAGGAGGCCCGCCATCCGCCATGGGAGTATAGAAACATTATGCTAATGACGAGTCTACGTTCGCAGTGATGAAATTTATTGAACGTAATCGGGCCGTGGAATGGATCTCATTTGGCGCAAGATTGGTGGATTGAAGTAGCCAGAGCCTATGAGATGTGTTATCCTACCAGATGTTAATTTCTTAATCTAGCTACAATTTATACTGCAAAGAGGTATAATTATTTTTTTCCAAATGGGGAAGTGGGTGGGTGAGAAGGCGGACAGGGAGGGGAAAGGGGGGTTTAGATATGATGGGGGGGATGTAGTGGCTGGGTGTGGACGTACTGAGGTCAGGATAAACCAAAAGGAAAATTGCAGAAAATAAATTGCACTTATGGGAAATGATTGCAGGACGATGGTACTATACGACCACGAACATAAACCCGTTAAAAAAACTGCTGTGCGAAGAAAAAACAAAGCAATGCCCCCGATCATTTCCTACGTACAGATTTGGATCTGGCGTAGCAAATATAATCTTTAACGAAATATAATTCATCTCCTCCATTTCTTTTATTTTAAGACCACAACCTTCACATTCCAGAGGAATCATCAGTGATTTTTAAATTACGATTATTAGACTTTAAGTTATTGTCGCCCATATTGCATGTCTTGGAATTGATACCAAATTCCCGATCGCGGAATTACGAGTATTAGTCTCTGAATTATTAGTATCAGTATTATATGTCTGGGAATTGATTCAGTGCTTTCCATAGTGAAATTACCAAGATTAGGGTGTGAATTATGTCCATTGGGATTATACGTCTCGAAAATCGATTCAAAAGTCTACCTTCAAGCTGTTATGTGGCGCCGCACCGCCTCCACATGGCTATTACAATCATATTGAAAAGTATGATATAGGTAAAATAATTATAATAATGATACTAGAAGTAATATTAAAACTACCAACATACTTCAAAAAGAATCTGATATAATAATAATTAAATTAATATAAAAAATTACTGATAGTACTTATATAATAATAATAATAACAATAATAATAATAATAATAATAATAATAATAATAAATAATAATAATAATAATAATAATAATAATAATAATTCAATTCAATTACATCAAATAATAGTAAATAGAACTATAAAAATAAAATAAACAAATATTAATGAATAAAATAACTATAAAAATAGTAATACAAATTTAAAAAGGACTAACATAATATGTAATAATAGAGCGAATATTTCGAATAAACTAAATAAAAACCAAAATAATAATAATATTGATTCAGAATTTGAATTGTAATAAAAAAATAAAAATAACACTATTAAAACTAGAATATTAAGATTTCCTGTGTACAGATGATATATATTTATATATATATTTTATTTATAGTTTTATGTCAATGTCTCTAGAGTATACCGGTTTTATTATACTTAATATTATGCCCCAGTCTTGTTATACCATATCATAATATTTCAAATGTTATGTCTGAACATTTATAATATTTTTATATATTGAAATCTCACATGGAATCTGACCTTCTTGGCTGCACTTGATACTTCGTCCAGTGACTGTGACATAAATTTGGAAAATCCGAAGGTATTTACTTTGGCGTCTTTGGTTTGGTTCAAGAAATATACCGTGGCAGGGCTTTAGGCCTATCAGCCACGGGGGGGGGGGAAGGTAATAATTAAGGCCACCACAATAGCTTATTAAGAACCCGCATGCATACTTTTGCCCCGAACATTGCCCAGAACGAAAGTAAACTCTTGATGTGTATTACAGCGTGAAGCTGGGTACACTTGCGGATTATATATACCTTGATGGAACTTGGAGCATTTCTAGAAACATTGGTTATATTATTATTATTATTATTATTATTATTATTATTATTATTATTATTATTATTATTATTATATATTACTATTATTATTATTATTATTATTATTATTATTATTATTATTATTATTATTATTATTATTATTATTATTATTATTATTATTATTATTATTATTATTAATAGTAGTAGTAGTAGTAGTAGTATTCTGCCGATTGTAACCGGTTTGAGACAATGGATGACTTCCATAAAAATGTATGTGACAATCAACATGTGAGAGGTGACAGTCGACAAGTGACAGGTGCCAATCGCCAGATGACAGGTGACTATCGACAGGTGACAGTCGACAAGTGCGTGTTAAAAGCGTATCCCTCAGAACGATAAATTTTCCCTAATTAGAGTCACCCCCAAAACCCGCCCACCTTCCTTCCCTGGACAGACAGGACCGCCAGGGCCGCCGAACCACAATTTGGGGACTGAAGTCAATATATGTTCTCGATTTATTTCACCATAATGCCAGTAATGACACGAGCCATAAATAGCTCTCTTAGCGACTAAATTACGTGTATGCAGGCACGTAGCTTTGTGTTGATTATATTCTGCAAGTCGAAGGTCCCCGGGTATTGTAAAACCCCACAGCGATCTGGCGACTCCAGGTAGAAATTTGTGTCTATCTTATATGCGACTGATATTCTTTTAATACAAAAATAAATAATAATAATAAAGAACAAATATGATAATATCCTTTGGGAAAAATATATAATGTTCTGGCGCTGTCGATTTCTTGTAAGTTAACTTTGTCGTCCTTAGCTCGGTAAGCAAGTGTCATAACCAAGGGTGATAACCAAGGGTGATAACCAAAGGGATAAGCATGCGAGATATCGAAGAGTGATATGCAAGCGTGATAATAAATCATAGTTATAAAAAGCATGATAAGCAAGCATGATATATAAACATGATAACTACGAAAAGACAATGCAATCTATTACCTACTCAGTTTTTCTCAATATATATTATTATTATTATTATTATTATTATTATTATTATTATTATTATTATTAATTTATTAATATTATTATTATTAATTTATTAATAATATTATTATTATTTTATTATTTATATATTTTCCAGTTATTATTTATTATAATTATTATAAATAATAATATGCTTTAGGCAACGAATCTGCCTATCTATGAATCCTACAAATTCAATATATCCATTGTATGTATGCGTGTATATAATTTTGCCTAAATAAAATGTTTAAGTTTTATGTTTATTGTTAATAAGATTATTCATATTATTATGAATAATCTTAATAATAATAATTAACATAGTCATTAAAATGGAAACATTTCCCTTCTCAACATCATTCCCCACTATCATTATCATAACAAATAAACTAAAACGTCATGTAATAATTTCTTCCTAATTTCGACAGTTTGGCATAACGAAGAAACTGAGTGATTAAAGTTAAAAAAAAAAAAGAAGTGAGTAGCATTTTTGTGACACCGAAATTTTTCCAATAATTTAAACATTTGATAAACAATAAATTAAAACAAATAGAGCATTATTATTTTAATAATAAGTGCATAATAACACATGGCTAGGAACTCCCAGCGTTTAATATAAAAACAGACTGTGTATTATTCAACACCATATCGTCTCATCGACAACCAAGGTCTCCCCGGGATTATGTAAATACGGTGTCAACACACAGGTTGAAGTAATGAGACTGAAGGGGGGATGAGAGAGAAGGGGGTGACGTTAAAACCTAATAATAATATCGCTGACCAAGAAGAATTTAGGATATTGCTCCTGCTTGTGTTGTAAAATGCTAAAATGAATCGCACGTAGTGTCCTGGATAGAGGAACGCATTTTTTAGACACATACCCACACACACTCACATATACGAGCGCATACACACACACGCACACACACACACACACACACACACACACACACACACACACACACACACACACACACACACACACACACACACACACACACACACACACACCACACACACACACACGCACACACTAATGCAGAAGGAGGGTCACATCCCAAAAGCAATATTCCCCAGTGAGCAAGCATCGTCACCGGATATACTCGACCTCCCCATCTCCCCATCCCTCCATATCCCCCCTATTACCCCATCCACCTGATCAAAATGCTCCTAGCCCCCATTGGCACCTCGTAACCGCTTTAGTGCCAGCCTGTAATGGTGGGTGCTGGGAGAGACGGGGTATAGCGAAAGGAATAGAGGGAAAAGGAGAGGTAAGGGAGACGAAGGGGAGGGAAAGGACTCGGCGGCTTGGGAATAGAGGGGAATTACAAGGCTTTCTCGGTATTCCCCTTTCCTCTACTCCCAAGGTGGCACGTATGACTGCTCTTAATCCTCTTTCTCTCTCTCTCTCTCTCTCTTTCTCTCTGTCTCTCTCTCTCTGTCTGCTTCCTATCTTCACTATTTTCATTACCGAAGAGAGGGTGTTTTCCATATAAATTTTCCCCTCCCTTCCTACAATATTCTCTCTGCCTCTAGTTCCTTCTACCCATCAAATATTTCTCTACACCCCTCAGGTAATTTTCTCTCCCTACCTCTTGCTCCTCTCTCTCTTACTTCCCTCTCCCTCATTCCATTATCACTTCCCTTCATCCCCATCGTTCTGATCCATGCCTGCGCTATCTCCCTCTGACTATATAATATTCTCTCTCTTGCTTTTCCAAACATTTCTCCTTTTAGAAATGCATAGACCAATTTCGCTCAGATTTTTCAGGATTTTCTGCAGTTGTCCAAAATTCGCGATGATTTAGCAATTCTGGGCAAAATAGAGGCAATTTCATTTTTTTTTTTAGATGTTTGAGAACTTTTGTTTCATTATCATTATTCTCTGCACGCAAAATGGCTGAAAAAAACATTTAGTTTTTTAAAATCATATAATATAATAATATATATATATATATATATATCTATATATATATATATATATATATATATATATATTATATATATATATATATTATATATATATATATATATATATATATATATATATATATATATATATATATATATATATATATATTTTTTTTTTTTTTAAAGTTTGTGAGGGTACCACCTCTGGTGCCAATGTGGGGACCCATAGCCTCGGAGAAGAAAATAAACGTATTCAGAGGAGACCTTGTGGTTTCTCACTGAACACTAATATTTTCTTCTCCTACCACCCCCATTCTTTGTATGTACACATATATATTGCTTTATTTGAACTGTGTTACAAAAAGGAGTTACATATAGGTTACAAAGATGGTTATCATAGGTTGTCGAGTTCCTCCAGCTCCTCAGATGGCGGGCAGGAACCCTGGATGCAGTGCGCATTTCCCCTCTGTATCGCCACGCTGAGGCGCTGGAAAAGAAAACTGGCAGCTCTAGGGTCCCTTGTTGTTTCAATGAGCCTAGAACCCAGTTCCTTCAAAAAACTGGTAGCACTTTTACCCCAGGCGCCGAGTGTCTCAGAAGCAATGGGGACAAAATTGTAGTGGTGATCAAGTTCTCTATACTTACGGGATTTGGCTATATATATATATATATATATATATATATATATATATATATATATATATATATATATATATATATATATATATATATATATATGTCGTACCTAGTAGCGAGAACGCACTTCTCAGCCTACTATGCAAGGCCCGATTTGCCTAATAAGCCAAGTTTTCATGAATTAATTGTTTTTCGACGACCTAACCTACCTAACCTAACCTAACCTAACTTTTTCGGCTACCTAACCTAACCTAACCTATAAAGATAGGTTAGGTTAGGTTAGGTAGGGTTGTTAGGTTCGGTCATATAACTACATTAATTTAACTTCAATAAAAGAAAATTGACCTCATACACAATGAAATGGGTAGCTTTATCATTTCATAAGAAAAAAATTAGAGAAAATATATTAATTCATGAAACTT
>WNGS01005997.1:13199208-13216589 GCA_020271785.1 Procambarus virginalis | reverse complement strand
TGCCTAAATTTAAGTCAGGAATATACCTACAAAATAGGGATAAAAATATTATCACTGCAGTTATTAACACCATCATTATTAAAAGCATCACCAACATTCATGTTATTAATATTGTACTACATGCTATTTATTCATCCCAACATTCATCACCGATTAGTTAACATTTACTCTTCTACATTCAAAAAAACATCTTTGAGGAGAGTCCAAAGTGTCTCGCTTCATTCCCCTCTGATCTCTTTCATCCTCTCTACTACTTATTTCTTAACACTGATCTTATATTTATTTTACTACAGTTTACACGCAGTCGACTACAGCGTCACATTAGCGATGATTTATTGAAATGAAAATAACGGAAATATTGACGTTTTTATTCGGATAAATGAACATTGTCACGAGAGGTTTGGTGGATTGTCTAAGGTTAAATGTTTGTTTATTGAGAAAAGCCACTCGAAATTAATGCTTTGACGTGTAATAGTTTCATTATTCAAGTGAAAATGTCTTGTGTAAATGAATATAAATGAATAAGTAATTTGTGGCCGGACTTGGCACGTAAATAAATTATTTGATTGAAAATTAATATTTACGTGAAAACAAAAAAAAAAAACATTAAAAAACTGTGGGTCTGATCTACAACCACCAACGCCACAGCCTCTACTGCCAACACTCCCTCCAATATAACCCACCAACATTCTCCACGTCCATTTCAACCACAACCTCTATTAAATATATCATTATCACATGCAGCATAACTACCATCACCACCTGAATAATCTCAACCCCAACTACACCAATAACCAATTTTACTAATTCCCAACTACACCAATAACCACCCTTACTAATTCCCAACTACACCAATAACCACCTTTACTAATTCCCTACTATCACTCCATCACTACATTCACTAGCACCATCACCTCAACCACCATGATTCCAACCACTACCTCTATCAACACCACCACCATCACCCTATCCACCACTTACACACTAACCTCAGCATCAAAACAAACAACCATGTCAACTACCACCAAGACAATCACTCGAAATTCAACCACTACTAACTCCCCCATCACCACGACCAGCACCAACATCATCACCTCAACCAGCACCACCATCATCACCACGACCACCACCACCATTAGTACACCGCTTGATATCTACGTCGGAAAGACAATTGATTACGTAGATAAGACTATATCTTTATCTAATCAGGTTGGCCAAATGCCAAAGGAATAGCAATCACAAGGCCAGGCCATCTCTTGCTACACTAATCTTTAAACCTGTTTGATTTGCCCCAAAGCCACAGTACTATTTGATGTAAGACTTAGTTATGTCATTCATAGTGTGAGAAAACAACTTGGACGATAAGCATGAGAGGGAGGGAGGGAGGGAGAGAGAGAGAGAGAGAGAGAGAGAGAGAGAGAGAGAGAGAGAGAGAGAGAGAGAGAGAGGAGAGAGAGAGGAGAGAGAGAGAGAGAGAGAGAGAGAGATAGACAATATTATGAAGAGAGGAATTAATAGCAGATAATTAGCGACAGTTTATGCAAAATATTGATTCCAAAGAAATATAATGCGCAGAGTGAGAGAACTCGACGAGAGAGACTGAGGGACAGTGATAATGAGTTAACAAGAGCAAAAGGTGTCATGAGGAAGTGAAGCAATACATATAATTCATTCTGGACCCCTAGGGGCCTCGAACATCCGTCCTCTGACAGGGAGGCGGACGCTCTACCGACTGCAGGATGGGAAAGGTAAAGACAAGAGCAACATAAATAATGACATATAAAGCCAAAATAAATGTGTCACCACGATTCTAAAGCAACTAACCCTCTTACGGCTGCTAGAACATGTGTGCCAGAATTCATCAGCAAACTCTCATGCTTTCCTTGCTGAGGAAGGTACGGAGGATAGAGGAGGAAAAGAAGAATAAAGAGAAAGCAAAGACACAAATAAAAGAGTAAGGGAGATAAGAGAGGCAAAAGAGGAGCGAGGAGGTTAGACAGAATTAAAGATGACATGAAAAAAAAGGCATGAAAGAGGACCGGAAGTCAGAGAAGCAGGCTAGAGAAAAAGAGGGAAAAAAGAAAGGAGCTAAAAAGAAAAAGGAGACAGAGAGAGAAAAAAGAGAGAAGGATGCAGGGAAGGGAGGGAGGGATGGAAGGATTTAGAGAGAGGGGGCGGGGCAGAAGAGAATTAAGACCACATACTGCTCTTGTAAAGATAGCAGTGTATTACAGTAAATGACTGCCTCAATACATCACCCTTCCCACCAGTCTGGAAGGGGAGGAGGAGGAAGAGAAAGAAGGGAAGAGACAAGTAGATTGATGGAGAGAATAAAGAAGGAAATGAATGAGGAAAAGCAGGGGTAGGAGGAAGAAAGGGAGAATGGAAAAGGATAAATAAGGTAGACGAGCAGAGGAGGAGAGAAGAAAAAATAGGAATTGGAGGAGGAGATTAAGGGATAAGGATAAGAGAAGCAAAGAAGAGAAGGAGGAATTGGGAGCAGGCAGAGAGAAAGGGGAAGGATGAGAAACAGAACAGGAGGAAGAGAGATGACACAGAGGAATAGAAAAAGAGAAAAGAAGGAGAAGATGAAATAGGAACGAAGAAAGAGGAGGAAACATTGATGGGAAGAGATGGCAGGTGGAGGGAAATGGAAGAAGAGAATGAGAGAGTCAAAACAAGGCGTAGAAAAATCTCATGAAAGTGAAGAATAAGTAGAGTATACGAGATAAAGCTGAATAATTAATGGGAGACAGATCAATTGTCGTTAAAGAACGCTTGAGCAGATGACGACAACTCTGGCGGAAGCGGGTAGAGGTGGAGGTGGGCGGTGGGAGTGGGGAAGGAAGGGAGAGAGGAGGGGGGGGAGAGGGAGGAGAGAAGAGAGAAAATCGATACACACCAAGTAAGACGTTGAAAATGGAGTTCAAAAAGAGGAAATGAAATATGAATTGGCAAAGAATTTCGGAGTGAGTTGCAAGTGAGGGGGCGTGTTGGTGAGAGATAGACGGCGCTTGATAACTGATGACATTAGGAAGAGATAGAGAAAGAGATGGACGGGTGGCGGGAGGAGAAATTCAGAGAGAGGAAAAACGATTTAGGCTACTGGAGAGCTAGAATCATGAGCATTAAAGGGACTTTGGTCGAGGAGAGCTTCAGGTGTCTCGAACACGGGGTTCTGGCAGAGATGACGCTCAACTGCGCTTATCTGCACTATTTCCGAAGAGATATATTGGTAAAAAAACAACTACTCTTGTTAATTATTCGCTTTTAAGGCTCAAACAGACATTTTACAGTTTCTGTCCAGCATCAAATTCAACAGCATCTTTTACACAGACAATGGACAAAAAACAACCTCAGCCAAGCTGTTTATAAGGGACGCTACCAGGATCAACTGCGCCTTTTACAAGGAGTTCTTATGACGACCGCTATTTACAGGGGAAATGACAAAGGAACCTCTTTAGCAGCGACTCTTAAAGGGGTTGTAGGCAGATTCCGTGTTAGCGCAGAAGGTTCCCGAAAATGATAGGCAGAGATGGTTACACCTCGTGGCGTATGTGTAGGTGATGAGGTTACTCCTGGGGGCGTATGTGTAGGTGATGAGGTTACTCCTGGGGCTAATGTGTAGGTGATGAGGTTACTCCTGGGGGCGTATGGTAGGTGATGAGGTTACTCCGGGGGCGTATGTGTAGGTGATGAGGTTACTCCTGGGGGGCGTATGTGTAGGTGATGATGGTACTTCTGAGGGCGTATGAGTAGTGATAAGGTTACTTCTGGAGGCGTATATGTAGGTGATGAGGCTACTTCTGGAGCGTATGTGTAGGTGATGAGGTTACTTCTGGGGGCGTATGTGTAGGGGATGAGGTTACTTCTGGGGGCGTATGTGTAGGGGATGAGGTTACTTCTGGAGGCGTATGTGTAGGTGATGAGGTTACTTCCAAGGGCATATGTGTAGGGATAAGGTTACTTCTGGGGCGAATGTGAAGGGAATGAGGTTACTTCTGTGGGCGTTTGTGTAGGTGATGAGTTTACTCCCCCTACCTGGAGGCGAATGGGTCGGTGATGAGATTTCATACGGTGGCGTTGGTGGTGATAAGTTTGGTGTGAGCGCCGGCGAGTAGTTTTGATTGTGATGGTGATAAGGAAGTGATTGTGAGTGAATATTGTGAGTCTCAATACTAGCTTTTATCTGGGAGTTGTTGTAGGGTGATGGTGCTGATGCTGATGACGGAGTTGGGGCTTTTGGATGGTACTTATGTTTGTGATGGTGACGGTGCTGGTGCTGGTGAGGAAATTTGTTTATGCATTTAGTGAGGAGATCTGGCTGACATATACAATAGTAAAGATGGAGTTCTACTATTGACACAATCATTCCTAATAATGAAAATGTTGCTCCAGCTGTTTTTGCTACTGCTACTGCTAAAGCTACTGGCTCTTCTACCACTATTGATATTTTACCAATATTTATATAATAACATCAGCAACAGTGATTGTAAAGCAGTCCAAAAATCAACCAGAAAAGTAATATTTACACATGACCCACATACTAGCTATACCTAAGAGAGAAACCCACATAGTTTCTCTGTCCACAACATGAACAGTAAAGTTGAAGACGGATTCAGGTTTCTCGTGGGAAAACACAAAGAGTTCGCGACCTGCACGTTTTGGGTATATTGGGGAAGCTGTAGAGTGTTCCGTTTCAAACACACAAGAGGGGTAAAAAAATAAGACCGAGCTATATTGAATTTCACGGAGAATTTCGTAAAAGAAAACTAGGTCTTCTTCTTCGAACTGACGAGTTTAAAGTTCTGATGTAAGCCTCTTCGATTTTCACGATGATATTCGAATTGTCGACTAGGATAAATACTATTTCAACTCTGAAGCTGAGATTTAAACATTTCTGATGATAAAATTCAGATCGTTTTTCGAAATGAAATTTAGTATATACTAAATCGATTTCAATGCAAACACAAAGTCACAATGACGTATCTGAAAATTAAACCCATAATCCACAGAGGTGAAAATAAAGGAAGTTTCGATCATTATCGGGTGTGGGTAATCTTGTCTATTATTCTATTATACTGTTCCTATCCGACGTTTCTATTTAGTCTCACTGAATCGGTCGTATCACTTCGATTCGTGTGAGTTTTCATCAAAGAAACCTTATTATAGCCCTTGCTATAGTCGCTCTCAATGAGACTTTGAGAATGTGTCTTGTCAGATGGATCAGACACGGGCAAATGAATATAAAGTACACTCTTTCGTTGAAAATGTCGAGCGTCTGTCGTAGTAAAATTGAAGACCTTTCACTCTCCCAGCATATCAAACACACAATTTCTCTCTCTCTCTCACTCTCTCTCTCTCTCTCTGCATAAGGTTTCATATACGGTCTCTTCTTTACTTATTTTTTAAATATAATCTCTTTCTCTTTCTTTATTTCAATTACACTCTTTCTCTGTATGTCAAATACACTTAGTCTTTGTCTCTGCATTTCAGAGCACAAGATCTTTCTTTCACGACAAAACGTTTTCGTTTGTACATACTCATTTGGGGAGGGGGGGGGGGAAGAGGGATTTGTAGCGAAAAACTGTTACTTATCAGTAACATTTGTCTATTGCTATATTTTTATCTTAACCATGATAACTGCGTCATCTGAATCATGCCTGCTTCCATCCTTGATCCATTGATCAAAGCACCTGTGCACATCCTGGGTTATGACATTACAAACTAATTCTGAATGAATAAGGATTTTTCTTTTCTGATCGCTCAAGAACACGTGCGTCTTTCTCTAGATCATATATTGCCTTTCTTTGTCTTGTAGGGTGTCGACACTTTTTTTTTTATATACACTAAACTTTAATCATGACACCGTTAAGGAACGAGTCGATCATCCTGAGGTCATCAGTACCGAGGAAGAGTGACGTTTCCTTTTCCTCGTTTTAACTTGTCACTCATCAATACCTGCTTGTTTCACACTATAGCATGAAGCTCTGTTAATACCTAGTAATTTATTAATGATCTAATTCATTTTACCTAAGGTAAGCATATTCTTCCATCGATATCAAATTAAAGTGTGAAACCTGGTCTGCTTACCTATCTAAATTTCTTATTAACTTCTTGCTGAGAACTTTACCTTGCCTTTCAGTTCCTATACCAACTACGTACTTGCCATTAGCTTTTTTCCTTACCTCAACCCACGCCCATTACTTTCCTTACGATCAGCCCTCCTTGCCTAAAATATCACCTTCTTGCTCTAAGCTTCAACTTCTTCTCCCAAGAACGATCTTATCTTTCACCCAGCAAATTTCAACCGCAGCTGACGGCTTAACTCCTCGTGTGCCAGCTAATTTCACATCCTTCCGTTCTCTACCCTGTTTATCAATATTTCTCATCTGTCTCTTGTTCGCTTTTAGAATATAATGAGTGAATGAGAAGAGGGGAGAGTTAGAAGGTTGAGGTAAAAGACAAGCACGATAGAACACACCTACAAAACCAGAACTGCTTGAAATCCTTGTTTTTTTTACTTCCATTTCCTGCTTACTGTGCTATATTTTAGAGCTTATCACTGAATTTAATTGTTTGTTTACCTTGTTAATAATCACCTTCATTTTGATTTTTTTCATTTTTATTTTCACCTTACTTCCACTTCAGCTTTTCATCTTCTTGGCTTCTTATTGTTCTTCTCTCCTCCTTATCCTTTTCCTATCCCACCCAACTGCTTTGTAGTTATAAAGTCTTAAGGATTTGTTCTCAAATTATTTTACGATCTGTCTGTTATTCACATCTTTAATAATNGTGTGTGTGTGTGTGTGTGTGTGTGGTGTGTGTGTGTGTGTGTGTGTGTGTGTGTGTGTGTGTGTGTGTGTGGTGTGTGTGTGTGTGTGTGTGTGTGTGTGTGCTGCAACCTCAAAACCTACTCAGCATCCATCACTTTGCTTATTTGACACCCCTCCTCTCCCCTACCAACACCCCACCCTCTCCTACTCACCTCCCTATTCCACTTGCTCTCGTCCTCAGAATCTGCATCATCATTAACCATGTCAGCGATTCCGGAATCCTCAAATTCCTTAACGCGAACGCCTCAGAATTGTTTTTCCTTCAAGACAGATGCGTTCTTCATAAGGGAGCGGAATTTTTACCATTGATTCTTTGAAAAATCTGAAACTCAAATAGAATAAAATATATTACAGTTATTCTTTTCAAAAAAGTGACAAAAATTAAGTATAACACAAACGGTACAAAATGGTTGTCACAAAACTTTGAGTGTTGTCATCACAATATGAAAATTAATTACATAAAGGATAAAGCAAGAGTTGTATTCTGCAGATCCCTATAGAGATAATGCAGATGCAGCGTATAGCAATTAAATACATTTAACTAGGAGAGATACCCAGCAGTACCAGGGATAGTCAGTCTCTTCCTACACCTCATTCCTTCCCTCTTCTTTGACTCTCTCCTCACATCCCTCATCTTACCACCTTCACCCCCATCCCCTTCCATCCCATCTCCCACAATTTCGTTTTTTTCTCCTCCCTCCACCTCTTTCACCCCCCCCTTCACCCTATGTCTATACCCGCTATCTCTACCCACTTTTGCCCATCAGTTCTCCCCCCCACCCCTTCTTTCCCCTCTTCTATGTCTGGCCCCCAATCTTGAACAGACATCTATATCCATTTAATACCGAATTCACGTTCATCACTTTCCAGTGAAGAAACATAGGGACCCGCAAGCCATCGTTAACGTATTTTGTGAGGGGAGGCACTAATGGGTTTTACTCCCCTCTTAATAGGAAAACTAGGTCAGACCTCGACTGGTCTATCTCTCTCTCCTATTCCCCCCGACCATGCGCACGCTTGAAAGTTGGGTGGAATTATATAGATATCTGTTGAGTAAACAAGCCTTTCAGTATTGATAATAATAATAATAATAATAATAATAATAATAATAATAATAATAATAATAATAATAATAATAATAATAATAATAATGGTATTGATAATAATACTAGTAATAATAATAATAATAATTACGCACAACCAAATCATATTAAAGTATCAATGTCAGTATTAATAATAAATATAAATAGTTAACTTACAGTACCACACTATAATAGAAGTTGTAACCACGTATCTGCCTTGGAAGAAATTGTTTTCTCCCTTTACTTACATAACGTTGGTGTTTTCTCTCCATTCCTTCTATAATATAGATGTTTTCTGCCTAAGCCTTGCATAATAAAGGTGTAATCTCTACATTCCTTCCTGAATCCAGGTTATTTCTATACATTCAGAAGTGGTGAAGCATCCAATATTTGAATCTTAAATACAGCTCCTGACTGGCGCTCTGTGGAATAAACCAGCATCAATATTCAACTTATTACGACCTTAGTAACATAAAATTAAAGAGACGGGCAAAAAAAGTAATTGAATATTCCTGCCTAATATTTAAGTCAGGAATATACCTACAAAATAGTGATAAAAATATTATCACTGCAGTTATTAACACCATCATTATTAAAAGCATCACCAACATTCATGTTATTAATATTGTTACTACATGCTATTTATTCATCCCAACATTCATCACCGATTAGTTAGCATTTACTCTTCTACATTCAAAAAAACATCTTTGAGGAGAGTCCAAAGTGTCTCGCTTCATTCCCCTCTGATCTCTTTCATCCTCTCTACTACTTAATTCTTAACACTGATCTTATATTTATTTTACTACAGTTTACACGCAGTCGACTACAGCGTCACATTAGCGATGATTTATTGAAATGAAAATAACGGAAATATTGACGTTTTTATTCGGATAAATGAACATTGTCACGAGAGGTTTGGTGGATTGTCTAAGGTTAAATGTTTGTTTATTGAGAAAAGCCACTCGAAATTAATGCTTTGACGTGTAATAGTTTCATTATTCAAGTGAAAATGTCTTGTGTAAATGAATATAAATGAATAAGTAATTTGTGGCCGGACTTGGCACGTAAATAAATTATTTGATTGAAAATTAAATATTTACGTGAAAACAAAAAAAAAATCATTAAAAAACTGTGGGTCTGATCTACAACCACCAACGCCACAGCCTCTACTACCAACACTCCCTCCAATATAACCCGCCAACATTCTCCACGTCCATTTCAACCACAACCTCTATTAAATATATCATTATCACATGCAGCATAACTACCATCACCACCTGAATAATCTCAACCCCAACTACACCAATAACCAATTTTACTAATTCCCAACTACACCAATAACCACCCTTACTAATTCCCAACTACACCAATAACCACCTTTACTAATTCCCTACTATCGCTCCAAACATTACATACACTAGCAACATCACCTCAACCACCACCACCATCACCTAATCCTCCATTTACACACTCACCTCAGCATCAAAACAAACAACCATGTCAACTACCACCAAGACAATCACTCAAAACTCAACCACTACTAACTCCCCCATCACCACGACCAGCACCACCATCATCACCTCAACCAGCACCACCATCATCACCACGACCACCACCACCATTAGTACACCGCTTGATATCTACGTCGGAAAAGACACTTGATTACCTAGATAAGACTATATCTTTATCTAATCAGGTTGGCCAAATGCCAAAGGAATAGCAATCACAAGGCCATGCCATCTCTTGCTACATTAATCTTTAAACCTGTTTGATTTGCCCCAAAGCCACAGTACTATTTGATGTAAGACTTAGTTATGTCATTCATAGTGAGAGAAAACAACTTGGATGATTAAGCACATGAGAGAGAGAGAGAGAGAGAGAGAGAGAGAGAGAGAGAGAGAGAGAGAGAGAGAGAGAGAGAGAGAGAGAGAGAGAGAGAGAGAGAGAGAGATAATATTATGAAGAGAGGAATTAATAGTAGATAAGTTAGCGACAGTTTATGCAAAATATTGATCCCAAAGAAATAAAATGCGCAGAGTGAGAGAATTCGACGAGAGAGACTGAGGGACAGTGATAATGAGTTAACAAGAGCAAAAGGTGTCATGAGGAAGTGAAGCAATACATATAATTCATTCTGGACCCCTAGGGGCCTCGAACATCCGTCCTCTGACAGGGAGGCGGACGCTCTACCGACTGCAGGATGGGAAAGGTAAAGACAAGCGCAACATAAATAATGACATATAAAGCCAAGAATAAATGTGTCACCACGATTCTAAAGTAACTAACCCTCTTACGGCTGCCAGAACATGTGTGCCAGAATTAATCAGCAAACCCTCATGCTTTCCTTGCTGAGGAAGGTACGGAGGATAGAGGAGGAAAAGAAGAATAAAGAGAAAGCAAAGACACAAATAAAAGAGTAAAGGGAGATAAGAGAGGCAAAAAGAGGAGCGAGGAGGTTAGACAGAATTAAAGATGGCATGAAAAAAAAGGCATGAAAGACGACCGGAAGTCAGAGAAGCAGGCTAGAGAATAAGAGGGAAAGAAGAAAGGAGCTAAAAAGAAAAAGGAGACAGAGAGAGAAAAAAGAGAGAAGGATGCAGGGAAGGGAGGGAGGGATGGAAGGATTTAGAGAGAGGGGGCGGGGCAGAAGAGAATTAAGACCACATACTGCTCTTGTAAAGATAGCAGTGTATTACAGTAAATGACTGCCTCAATACATCACCCTTCCCACCAGTCTGGAAGGGGAGGGAGGAGGAAGAGAAAGAAGGGGAAGAGACAAGTAGATTGATGGAGAGAATAAAGAAGGAAATGAATGAGGAAAAGCAGGGGTAGGAGGAAGAAAGGGAGAATGGAAAAGGATAAATAAGGTAGACGAGCAGAGGAGGAGAGAAGAAAAAAATAGGAATTGGAGGAGGAGATTAAGGGATAAGGATAAGAGAAGCAAAGAAGAGAAGGAGGAATTGGGAGCAGGCAGAGAGAAAGGGGAAGGATGAGAAACAGAACAGGAGGAAGAGGGATGAGACAGAGGAATAGAAAAAGAGAAAAGAAGGAGAAGATGAAATAGGAACGAAGAAAGAGGAGGAAACATTGATGGGGAAGAGATGGCAGGTGGAGGGAAATGGAAGAAGAGAATGAGAGAGTCAAAACAAGGCGTAGAAAAATCTCATGAAAGTGAAGAATAAGTAGAGTATACGAGATAAAGCTGAATAATTAATGGGAGACAGATCATTGTCGTTAAAGAACGCTTGAGCAGATGACGACAACTCTGGCGGAAGCGGGTAGAGGTGGAGGTGGGCGGTGGGAGTGGGGAAGGAAGGGAGAGAGGGAGGGTGAGAGGGAGGGAGAGAAGAGAGAAAATCGATACACACCAAGTAAGACGTTGAAAATGGAGTTCAAAAGAGGAAATGAAATATGAATTGGCAAAGAATTTCGGAGTGAGTTGCAAGTGAGGGGGCGTGTTGGTGAGAGATAGACGGCGCTTGATAACTGATGACATTAGGAAGAGATAGAGAAAGAGATGGACGGGTGGCGGGAGGAGAAATTCAGAGAGAGGAAAAACGATAGGCTACTGGAGAGCTAGAATCATGAGCATTAAAGGGACTTTGGTCGAGGAGAGCTTCAGGTGTCTCGAAACACGGGGTTTGGCAGAGATGACGCTCAACTGCGCTTATCTGCACTATTCCGAAGAGATATATTGGTAAAAAAAAAACTACTCTTGTTAATTATTCGCTTTTAAGGCTCAAACAGACATTTACAGTTTCTGTCCAGCATCAAATTCAACAGCACCTTTTACACAGACAATGGACAAAAAAACAACCTCAGCCAAGCTGTTTATAAGGGACGCTACCAGGATCAACTGCGCCTTATACAAGTTCTTATGACGACCGCTATTTACAGGGGAAATGACAAAGGAACCTCTTTAGCAGCGACTCTTAAAGGGTGTAGGCAGATTCCGTGTTAGCGCAGAAGGTTCCCGAAAATGATAGGCAGAGATGGTACACCTCGTGGCGTATGTGTAGGTGATGAGGTTACTCCTGGGGGGGCGTATGTGTAGGTGATGAGGTTACTCCTTGGGGTAATGGGTAGGTGATGAGGTTACTCCTGAGGCGTATGTGTACGTGATGAGGTTACTCCTGGGGGCTAATGTGTAGGTGATGAGGTTACTTCTGTGGGCGTATGTGTAGGTGATGAGGTTACTCCCCCTACCTGGGGGCGAATGGGTCGGTGATGAGATTTCATATGGTGGCGTATGTGGTGGTGATAAGTTTGGTGTGAGCGCCGGCGAGTAGTTTTGATTGTGATGGTGATAATGGAAGTGATTGTGAGTGAATATTGTGAGTCTCAATACTAGCTTTTATCTGGGAGTTGTTGTAGGGTGATGGTGCTGATGCTGATGACGGAGTTGGGGCTTTTGGATGGTACTTATGTTTGTGATGGTGACGGTGCTGGTGCTGGTGAGGAAATTTGTTTATGCATTTAGTGAGGAGATATGGCTGACATATACAATAGTAAAGATTGAGTTCTACTATTGACACAATCATTCCTAATAATGACAATGTTGCTCCAGCTGCTTTTGCTACTGCTACTGCTAATGTTACTGGCTCTTCTACCACTATTGATATTTTACCAATATTTATATAATAACATCAGCAACAATGATTGTAAATCAGTCCAAAAATCAACCAGAAAAGTAATATTTACACATGACCCACATACTAGCTATACCTAACAGAGAAACCCACATAGTTCCTCTGTCCACAACATGAACAGTAAAGTTGAAGACGGATTCAGGTTTCTCGTGGGAAAACACAAAGAGTTCGCGACCTGCACGTTTTGGGTATATTGGAGAAGCCGTAGAGTGTTCCGTTTCAAACACACAAGAAGGGTAAAAAAAATAAGACCGAGCTATATTGAATTTCACGGAGAATTTCGTAAAAGAAAACTAGGTCTTCTTCTTCGAACTGACGAGTTTAAAATTCTGATGTAAACCCCTTCGATTTTCACGATGATATTCGAATTGTCGACTAGGATAAATACTATTTCATCTCTGAAGCTGAGATTTAAACATTTCTGATGATAAAATTAAGATCGTTTTTCGAAATGAAATTTAGTATATACTAAATCGATTTCAATGCAAACACAAAGTCACAATGACGTATCTGAAAATTAAACCCATAATCCACAGAGGTGAAAATAAAGGAAGTTTCGATCATTATCGGGTGTGGGTAATCTTGTCTATTATTCTATTATACTGTTCCTATCCGACGTTTCTATTTAGTCTCACTGAATCGGTCGTATCACTTCGATTCGTGTGAGTTTTCATCAAAGAAACCTTATTATAGCCCTTGCTATAGTCGCTCTCAATGAGACTTTGAGAATGTGTCTTGTCAGATGGGATCAAGACACGAGCAAATGAATATAAAGTACACTCTTTCGTTGAAAATGTCGAGCGTCTGTCGTAGTAAAATTGAAGACCTTTCACTCTCCCAGCATATCAAACACACAATTTCTCTCTCTCTCTCTCACTCTCTCTCTCTCTCTCTCTCTCTGCATAAGGTTTCATATACGGTCTCTTCTTTACTTATTTTTAAATATAATCTCTTTCTCTCTCTTTATTTCAATTACACTCTTTCTCTGTATGTCAAATACACTTAGTCTTTGTCTCTGCATTTCAGAGCACAAGATCTTTCTTTCACGACAAAACGTTTTCGTTTGTACATACTCATTTGGGGAGGGGGGGGGGGAAGAGGGATTTGTAGCGAAAAACTGTTACTTATCAGTAACATTTGTCTATTGCGATATTTTTATCTTAACCATGATAACTGCGTCATCTGAATCATGCCTGCTTCCATCCTTTGATCCATTGATCAAAGCACCTGTGCACATCCTGGGTTATGACATTACAAACTAATTCTGAATGAATAAGGATTTTTCTTTTCTGATCGCTCAAAGAACACGTGCGTCTTTCTCTAGATCATATATTGCCTTTCTTTGTCTTGTAGGGTGTCGACACTTTTTTTTTATATACACTAAACTTTTAATCATGACACCGTTAAGGAACGAGTCGATCATCCTGAGGGCATCAGTACCGAGGAAGAGTGACGTTTCCTTTTGTATGTCTACAGTACAAAATATACGTGTATGTCTACAGTACAAATCTACGTATGTCTACAGTACAAAATCTACGTGTATGTCTTCAGTACAAAATCTACGTGTATGTCTTCCATCTAGGAGTTTTACGCTTGTTTTCTTCTTCCATCCAGGAGTATTATGATTGTTTTGTCTTTTGTCCGCAAATCTTCTTTGGTAGTTTTCCCTTTCAAATGTTATTGAATAGTAAATTGTTCCAAGAGATATACCACGATATAGAGCAATAAAACCAAACATTTGGATTTTTTCCTTAAAAGTGCCTGTGAAAACGTAAATAGGATGCAAAACATAACAGATTGTGCTCTAACACAGTGAGGAAGAATGATATATATATGTTGATTAGTTGTTCCCAACTAATTGCAGATTGTTCCCAAACAGTTATTTATGGACGCAGCTTTACTTTGTTTTTATTTCTATTTAAACATATTTGATACTATCAATATCTCAAGGAACTTAATATCAATATATTATTTTCTTTAGTTACAATGTTCGTTTTCGTGGGGTTGTTTTCTCAAATTTTGGAAATTAAGTATTTGGTGCCAGTAAAGATATTTTTTTTTATCCTGACAAGTACCATATGATTTACATGCTAATGTTTTTATTTTTTAAACAAACAATTTATTCACAACACAGCTCTTGTGCTGCAGAATGAACGTTGAAAGTATGAGTAACTAAGGTGCATTTGTTTACATGGTGATGGAGGAGGGAGAGCAGAAAAAGAAATGATGAATGAGGAGAAAAATTAATCATAAAAGAAAGGCAACGAAGAAAGTGGGAGTCACTGGACGCTGGACTTGTTCTTCTCATGACGGATTTATTCTTCACAGCTAAAATTTTCTTGTGGCGTTACGTCCTGTGAGCACGTGAGCGCCTCCTTCTCACGACAGGGCCGGGTTCCTTCATACTCTGGAAAAAAAAACATGTTCCCTTCCTTCCTCTCTGGTTTTTGGTTCCCCTTCCACTGTGTAGGTCGGGGTCCCTTTTTTACTCCTTGGGGCCCTGCTCTCTTCCCCTCTTCTTGGATCCTCCCATGCGTTCTAGGGTCTTCCTTGCCCCTCTAGCTGCCACCCTCTCCCAGGGACTCTTGACTCTAAAGTGGAGGATGCCGTGACCATATCTTGGAGGCTGTGTGTGCGTTGGCGAGACGCAAGGAAGCAAGGTTTATGGTCAAGTATTTGCTGAAGGTGGTGTGGGGATGCTAGAAGGGACAGGGATTTGGAGTGGCGGTGTGTTGTGTAAGGGAAGGCACAGAAAAGTTGTGGGGAGCTGTGTGTTGCGGATGGTTGGTTTACACATGTGGGTGGTAGGGTGGAGATTGATTGTTAGGTGTACGGAAGCAGAGAGCAAGAAATTGTGAATTGCGGCTTGTGTAGGGATTTTGGTGGTTGGTGAGGCAAATCCAGTGTCAGATTGTGTATTGTTACTGTGGAATAGGTGAGTGGAAAAGGCTGTTGGTGGGTAGGATATACATAAAGCGTGGGTTTAGGTTAGGGTTTGGCTTGGAGAGGTCAGATGATGCTAGAAAACGCGTTCTTGAACAGTTGCAGTTCATAAGATTTGAGGAAAACTGAGTAACAGTGGATGTGCAAATATGAGAGATGAAAGATAATTGACAGTGGCACTGAGGTATTGTAGCAGATGGGATGGGATCAGATAAAAAATGAAAATAAGAGGAGGAAAACAGGACTTGGATGACTGAATGAAGAGAGTAAGATTGAGAAAGGAATAAAATAATGAAAGGGAAGTCGTAGGAAGACGTCATTGGTTCTGATGCAAATGTGTTTGCTGATTGCATCTATGCACATAAATGTATTCTGCTTGACATGGCAAAAGTTGACATTGATTTGTGGCTAAACACAACATGCACGTGCATGCAAGCAATTATCTTCGCTATTATCCAGTCTCTACCATGAAAGGACGAGCTGTAGAATTACTATTATACTGACTTAATAAATGAGACCAGAAATTCGGCATTATATAGTAATATGGAAATCAGTTCCAGGGTTTAGAAGTTAGATTTATTGTTAACACAGTTGACGAAACTTCTTGCTTTAGAACTAAAACCGAGGAGAAGCTAGTGGAGATACCGTCTCTACATTTCAAGAAGGAAATACGGAAAATAAACATGGAGAAATAAAAAAAAAATCAAAGGCTGACAAAAACAATGAAGTTCAATTGGAAGGATAATATGTTGATAAGTAAGTAGATATTAGATTAAAATAGCGAACAAATGCCTGGTAAATTCTAGAATGTAGAATAAAACAACAGGTAAAAGAGGATGAACAGGAAAAGGGGAAAAGTCTAGAAGATAAAAAGGGAAGGAGAGGAGGAAGGTGAGACACGTGAGACCCTTGAGAAGCTCCCCTCAGTTAAGGAAAGGGAAGGGGAGGGGATGTAAGGGTTAGGTGAAGGGGGACAAACATAACCTGCCTGGGAAAAGAAAAATCACGAAAGGAGGATTTAGCTTGTCTTCTCTTCCTCCTATTTCCTATATACGTTTGTGTCCCTCCTGTTTCTCGTGGACTTTAGGAGACCGGGAAATACCGAACCTTGTATTTATCGCAGTGTATTTTTGGCCACCGAGTGTTCTTCAGAACAGTTTGTGTATTTTGTCCAAATTAACTTTTTTAAGACTTTGACATAAAGGAAGCCTCAGAGGGCTGTGTTATTATCAGTGTTATTATTATTCTTAATATCATTATTATTCTTAATAGCATTATTATTCTAATATCATTACTATTCTTAATATCATTATTTTTATTAGAATTTTCTCATTTTTACTTTCAAGTTACTTATTTTAATTTTCATATTTTATAATTTATTATTATCATTATTATTATTTGTATTATTATTGTTATTATTATTATTATTATTGTTATTGTTGTATTGTTGCATTATTATTATTTTATTATTATTATTATTATTATTATTATTATTATTATTATTATTATTATTATTATTATTATTATTATGCTAAATTCCAATATTATCCAATAATATTTTCTAATATTAAGTTATAAACGCAAATGCTCTAACATTCGCAATAAAGCCACGTAGTCTAACATTATTGACATTGACAAAATTATGTGTTTATATATAAGGATTACAAATTTTTGTTGCATGGAAAGTTTTCAACTGTAGGAAGCATAAAGTGTGTGTGTGTGTGTGTGTGTGTGTGAAGCGGTAAGAAAATTGGCAACATGGATGACATGGATGGTAAGCAAACAGTAAAATTGGAGAGCAGAAGTAGGTGTGGAAGATGAAAAAGTAGAAGACAAGGATGCAAAGATGCAGAAGAAAGTCGAAGAAAGGA
>WNGS01005997.1:13177109-13193837 GCA_020271785.1 Procambarus virginalis | reverse complement strand
GGGGATGGAGGGTCTGCGTCCACCAATTAGAGGATCTAGTTAACCCAGCCCATCATTATCCGACACGTTCATCTCATAACGATCAACCGGCAATAGGTTGGTTGGTGGGGGAAGGGGGAGGGGGAGAGAAGCTGTTATCGTACCTCGGGCCGTGGAGGTTCAGTTTGCAGTTGCAGAGAAATATTGCACATCGCCAGTGACATAGGGTGACGCAAACTGGTACAGCCGGGGAACCTTTTGGCTGCTCCCCCTTAAATCTGGGGTGACATTAATAATAGATTGAGGCCTCACAGAACCCCTCTGCCCCAAAGCCCGTGAATATTGGAGGACCAGAAAGGAAGGGCGGTTTTACTCTCCCAACGGAACAGCCGATTGATTTGCTCGTGTTGTTTATGTGTGTAATGGCAGGTGTGCCTTGCATCCGCTCAGATCAGCTGGCACACGAATATTTTTTGTTGCTGCCGGTACACAACAGAGGGAAAATATAAAATGTAAACATCAACAAGAAAAACAACAACAAATTGGGTTGGCAAACTTTGAGCTGTGGGATTTAGTCGCTGTTGAGGGAATTAATTGGTGGAGTGGCGCTATCAGGGCGATGGAGGGCCAGGGCAGTAAACATTGAATAAACGGGGCGCTGGTGGGAACTCTCTCGGGGAGAAATAAGAGCAGCAGCGTCCACAAACAAGGTCTTAACCTCCTTTACTTTATTTAGTTGCCGCCTTGGCATCGTCGCCATGACAGGCTCTGGCACTCATTAACGTGCCGACTGTGATGCATGGTGGCCCTCCTCCCCCTCACCCTTCTTGCCTCTCTCTCCCCTCTCTCATCCATGCCACTCTCCCCCACCAATCCAGGCCTCTCTTCCCTCTCCTATGCAACCACCGCTGACCATCCTTTCTCCCATACATGCATTTCTCCCATCTTACTTCTCATCCCTCCCACACAGCTCCAGCTTCCCCACTCCCCCGTCATCCCATGCTCCATGACATTCTTCATGTTCCTACTGTCTCTCTCTCTCTCCCCTTCCACTCTTCTCCCCTCACCCTCCTCTCTCAACTGTTCGACCTGTCCTGCACACGTTTTCCCTTCATTTTACTGCAGCATCATTCCCTCTCCCTTTTATTTCCCCCCTGCATTTCAATATGTTTTTTATTGCAGTATATCCTCTCTCTCCCTCGTGCACTGCCTTTTTCTATCTACATATTTTTCCGATCGTCGTTTCAGTATAGAGCTTTCGTTTCGTTTTTCATCTTCCTCCTCCTATTTAACTTCCCAATCGCCTCTGTTCTCTTTAAAATTGCGTTCATCATACGAATTTTAATTGGTCATTTCTCGTCTATGCCTCTTTCTACCTACCTTTTCCTTCTTGAATTTGCCAGTTCTCCTTCTGTTTCGGATATTTCATGTATAATTTCATCCTCTCATCTTTTTTCTCACCTGCTTTCATTCTGAATCTCTTTCAACCTTGTGTATCTGTCCTTCTTCACGTCTTTCTTTCACATTCATCTACTTTTATTATCCTCTTCTTGCTCATTACCACCCATTTGTCTTGCACCAATTCTCATTCCGCTTAGTTCTCTCTTCCTTCCTCTTCCTTTCTCCCACTGCATTCCACTGCTCC
The DNA here is from genome assembly GCA_020271785.1 of Procambarus virginalis. Taxonomy (NCBI): domain Eukaryota; kingdom Metazoa; phylum Arthropoda; class Malacostraca; order Decapoda; family Cambaridae; genus Procambarus; species Procambarus virginalis. Next base: position 13,192,213 of record WNGS01005997.1, on the reverse strand, counting down.
CTAGTGAATTAGCGTTTATTGACTATTCTCGGCGTCTGCCTTAATCACTGCTTCTGTCCCTGTCTGGCCTTCCCAGGTCTTATCAGCTTCTCAGTCTGATCAGCTTCTCAATCTGACTGTTTTCATAGGTTGCTGGTGCGGTCGTTATTGATGCTGGTGTGGTCGTTATTGATGCTGGTGTGGTCGTTATTGATGCTGGTGTGGTCGTTATTGATGCTGGTGTGGTCGTTATTGATGCTGGTGTGTCGTTATTGATGCTGGTGTGGTCGTTATTGATGCTGGTGTGGTCGTTATTGATGCTGGTGTGGTCGTTATTGATGCTGGTGTGGTCGTTATTGTGGCGTGTGTTGTCGTGTTGTTGTTATTGATGTTACTGGTGAAGTTATTATTGATGATGTTTCCTATATATTGTATAGTCGTTATTGATGGTGACGGTGCTATCGTTGTCACCTCGTGAATTCTCTGAGATGAGTGCGTAAATATTCTCACTTTTGACATAATAATAATGCACTTATTTCCTGAAAATTATTGCGAACTTATTCATTATTCATGCAATTCATGTACCACACATAGAACTTTGTTCCTGAATTGAAGCAACTGAGCAGATATATTATTATTCAAAGTAGTAGTGGTAGTACTTGTAGCAGTAATGCAATAGTATATTTTTAACATTGAAATTGTCCTCATACAATATATACTTTAATTACCGAATCATTCACAGTTTTATTCTGTTTCGTTCAGTAACTTTCTTGGTGAAACTTCTTGGTTCAAATCCATTCTATTGTCGAATTTTCCCGAATAAGAATCGCATTTTTCCATTCCCTACTACTTTCTCAAATGTATCCATTTCATTTCCATACATTCAACTCCAAATTCTGTCTTTAGCTCTGTGATAATAAACCTCCTGCATTAGCTAGTGCATCCCGAACTATTCATAGGCATTATTGGTTCCAGAAATGCATCATACCTGCAACAGACTAACAGCATTCCTCATAAATATAATTTTCATCATTATTAATGCATGTTTACATGCGTTTAACAAGGTAATTATTTCCAGGAAACTAATATCTCTCATCTCTATATTCCTTCCCACCACAACAAGGAATTATTTTCGACATTAAGTGTTCTCAACTTTGTGTAAATTTATACCCACTTACAGGTGCATTTTCTCTCAACCTCAAGGCATGTTACACGTCTTTAGTTCAGTTACTCTTGTCGTACGTACATTCCTTACCCTCAAAGAAGAAATAATTCTTATAGTTTCACCGAAAGAACATTGCCTCCTTACGAAAGACTTTTAAGTTTTTGTGCATTTTCCCTTATTGTTGTCTGCTAGCTCCTTTTCCTTACTCGCACTGTAACCCTTCTAGGATATACTCTAGTTTACCCATTCCCACTGATATCCATATTTTCTGTCGTTGCCATATATGTTCCCCAGTTCTCGCTCCTGACACTGATAGCCCGTAGTTCTTGCTCCTTCTTTTGATGTCCTCGAGTTCTTGCTCTTCCATTGATATTTGTTAGCTCCTGCTTTTCCTACTGATGTCCACTAATTTTAGCACTTACTAATGATGTCTCATAGAAGTAAGAATTGAAGAGAGTAGAGAGAGAGAGAGAGAGAGAGAGAGAGAGAGAGAGAGAGAGAGAGAGAGAGAGAGAGAGAGAGAGAGAGAGAGAGAGAGAGAGAGAGAGAGAGAGAGAGAGAGAGATTTCAGAAAGACGGAGAGACAGACAGACAGACAAAGCAAGACAAATAAATACAGAGAAAGATAGATACAGACAGAGAAAGGCAGAGAGAATGAAAGAGAGATAGGATATCAAATAGACAAGGAGCAAAAAAAGGATAGACAAAATAGACATACAGGCAGACAGATGGATAAACAAATTAATAAACAAGCAGAGACACAAACAGGCAGGCTGAGAGAACGAACATAATAATACCAGACAAAACATTGAGCCCTCTTGTTATGATTCGTTTTCTCTCACAGTTGGATAATTGTTAACACACAACACTCAGTGGGGTAAACTCTCCACACCTACCCTCCTTGAACTCAGTGGCTGTCTTCAGTACACTGTGGCTGCTTCCCTCATTCATATGTAGAGTCAGATTCCTTTCACGACTTCAAAGAGTGTTCAAACGATTACACTTACAAGTGGTTTGGGAATCTGAACACCAACCAACTGAATGGGGATTAACTGAGGGCAGAAAAGGAGATGTTCAAAATGAATGCCGATTGGACAAGAGGATACTGAGGGAATCTTGTGAACCTGATGAGTAAAAGGGATGTGAGAAAGTTTTGTCTTAGTGTGAGAGTAGTGGAAAAACGAAAAAAGCTAAATGAGCAAATTGTAGAAGCACTCAATTCATAATTTCAAAATTAGATAAACTAGAGTAAAAGGGCAAGAATCATTAGACAATCCGCGGCAAGAAAGGTGGTGTTCATTAACTGAAGCTCAACCCTGCAGACTCAAATAGAGGGATAAATATATACGATTACACACGTTTCTTTAAATTAGCTAAAATGAGACGTTTGTCACCCTAGATATGTGTTTCAAAACTTGTGGCGTGTTAGAGTAGGAGAGATCCTGACACACACGTCGGGCGTCCTTGTCAGTATGTATGTATGCGTGTGACACATATATCGGGGTGTCCGTGACCAAATTAAAGTACATGTCTTGCACGGAGGTGGCGATGGTCAAAGTGAATGAAGCACATGCCATGCATGAGGATGTCTGGTGATCAAATTGAAGTACACGCCATGCATGGAGGTGTTGATGGTCAGACTGAAGCACATGCCAGGCCGATAGGGACGTCTAAATGGCGTGGTTCACGCCATGGACTGCAAAACATCTCCGAAAGATATCCGTGAACAGGAAATAATATACGAGTCTCTCTCGCCTGGAGATAATCACCCTGTGTATCTGATAGTCACGAGCCACTAGACAAGAACGGAGAGGTAGGAGACTCTAAAGACCCATTTACGTACTCAATAAAGCTCAATATCGCCATACCAGGTAGAAGTAATACACATATACTACACGTTGCATAGAGCACAAATCGAACGAATTATTCAACTGGCGTATAACTGTCCTGGTAGACTACCTTAGACGGTCAGGTATGCTACAGATATCTGTGATTCTTCTGGTCTGTACACGCACATTACGTTCATGCAAAAAATATAGATAACTCAATCAGTCTCTTGCATGGGCACTGCGAACCCTAATTGGCTATTCTTTGAAGGATCCAAGGTACGTTCGGAGAATGATAACTGGTCCTTATATAATTCACTTATTGAACATCGTCAGAACGACCTTCGTGTCTCACTCAGTTCGTTACTCTCCACATCACTTTCGGTAACTACTCACATCACTGTTGGTAAATCCTCAAATCCCAGTTAGTAAGTCATCACATCCCTGTTAGTAGGTCCTCTCATCCCTGTTGGTAACTTCTCATATTCCAGTTGGCAACTCCTCCCATCCATGTTCTTAACTTCTAACATCCTTGTTGATAACTCCTCACATCACTGGTAGTAGGTCCTCATACCTCTGTTGGTAACTTCTCACATCCATGTTGGTAACTTGCCGGATCACAGCAGTGAGTCCTTATAAGGAAAAAATCTATATAAGTGGCTGCTGCAGTGAATCTATGTAATGAGGTTCTACAGTGGTTCTACAGGCTACTGCAGAATTACAATAAAATTACACAAATTACAGTAGAGAGAACAGGTGTTCATGACGTCACACAAGAGAGTCTCTTTGCGAACGTGAGTCTGCACATTTGTGGTCACGTTCAGCTTGAACTACGTAACTGCAAAAGTCTTCTCCAAACGCATGCGTTCGTTCACGCTTCTATGCACACTCAACGCATGGAAAGAGGAAGACACATGCAACAAAATCGCTTCCAATACCGAGACGTAATGAGGGATGAAGCGTTCATACGGGTGAATAAACATATCTATTGAGTCAAATATCACAATTATATCTTTCTGCTTACACACACACACACACACACACACACACACACACACACACACACACACACACACACACACACACACACACACACACACACACACACACACACACACATTCACACACACACACCACACAAACACAGGTTCTCGCGGCCGAGTGGACAGGATACTGGGGTCGTAGTTTTAATGACCCAGGTTCGATTCCGGAGGCTGAAACGAATGAGCAGATGTTCCCTCAGCTGATGCCTCTGTTCAAATATCAGTAAATAGCACCTGGAAGTTAAACAGCTGCTACGGGCTTCATCCTGGTAATGTGTGAATGTGTGTTTGAGAGAATCGTATGTAGTAGAGAAAATAGAAGAAAATAAGCCGGGAGTCAGTCAGCCAGGAACGGTAAAAAGACGGAATCCAAGAGCTGACAGCTTGATCTTGAAGACACAAACAGTAAACACCCCCACACACGCGTACACCGGTTCTCGACACCTCAGTCACAAAAACAGTCATTTATCATCCTCTTTAGCGATAATAAAAAAAGAGCCAAATGACCGTAAGTCACAATATAGAAATATCAATCTATAATGCTTATGGCTCGTAAAACGCTATTATGGTCAGAATATCGGTTTACAGGCAGGAGGGGGCTCTAGGGTGAGAGGGAGGGGGGGAAGGTGAGTGGAGCATGGGGTCAGAGGGAGGGGGGAAGAGAATGGAGCATGGGGTTAGAGGGAGGGGTGAAGAGAGTGGAGCATAGGGTAAGAAGGAGGGGATGTGAGTGGAGAATGGGGTCAGAGGGAGGTAAGGTGAGTGGAGCATGTGGTTAGAGGGGAGAGAGAGTTGGGGGCTTGAGTGTTTAGGCAGACGAGGAGTGATGGGAGAAGGAGGTGGGGTGGAAAAGAAGGAACGTAAGTGATGGAGAGGGAGTAGGATATTTTAGGAGAGAGGAAGGGAAAGGTGTTTGGAAGAATGAGAAAGTGGCGTTAGGCAAGAGGAAGGAGGGATGTGTAAGTGAGTGAGAGGTTGGGGGAGTGTTAGGGAAGACATGAACAAATGGAAATGGATACGTGGAAATGGATTAGTGTGAGTGCAAGGGAAGACCACATATTGAAGGGGGGGAAGAGAGGAAGGAAGAAAGAAAGAAATGGAAGGGTTAGAGAAGGGGTGACATTGAGGAGGGATGGGTTGTAGGTGGCGAAGTGAAGCACAGTAGAGTATTGTGAGCTGCTCCTGGTGGGTTTCCCTGATACCTTCGGGAACCTCACATGAATACCTTGATTAAAGCAGGTGGTGCTGCTTACCTGACAGTGTTGACGTCAGGTAAGCTTGGGGACTATTGGGTCTAGGTCAGTGGTCGCCAACCTTTAAGAACTCACGGATCATTAGCTTCCACCTAGAACTTCTTGCTTGTATTTAACCGTAAACCAAATTTAGAACTAAGAACCGACATGTTTTATATCAATTAATAAACGATCGAACTACGTGATTAAAGACGCTACAGTTACGTGCGAACAGCGACTTATAATAAACCTGCCGCGCTAAGTACAACGCAAGACGTTTATGGGTGGTTTAATGCTGTAAATACGGCCATACCCCAAATATATAATTATATTATGTTAATAGATTCAAATAGATCTTTAATGACTTCATCTGTGTTATAAGAATTATGGAGTGGCTGGAGCTAACTTTATCTCTACCTGGATGAATTCATTATTTGTTCATCTTATGTATCCACTAGTTTGTTGTTTTCATTCCTGAAGTATTACTTTTTTTGTCTCAGTATAACATCTATGTGTATGTCTACAGGCAAAATCTACGTGTATGTCTACAGTACAAAATATACGTGTATGTCTACAGTACAAAATCTACGTAGTCTACAGTACAAAATCTACGTGTATGTCTTCAGTACAAAATCTACGTGTATGTCTTCCATAGGAGTTTACGCTGTTTTCTTCTTCCATCCAGGAGTATTATGATTGTTTTGTCTTTTGTCCGCAAATCTTCTTGGTAGTTTTCCCTTTCAAATGTTATTGAATAGTAAATTGTTCCAAGAGATATACCACGATATAGAGCATAAAACCAAACATTTGGATTTTTCTTAAAAGTGCCTGTGAAAACGTAAATAGGATGCAAAACATAACAGATTGTGCTCTAACACAGCGAGGAAGAATGATATATATATGTTGATTAGTTGTTCCCAACTAATTGCAGATTGTTCCCAAACAGTTATTTATGGACGCAGCTTTACTTTGTTTTTATTTCTATTTAAACATATTGATACTATCAATATCTCAAGGAACTTAATATCATATATTATTTTCTTTAGTTACAATGTTCGTTTTCGTGGGGTTGTTTTCTCAAATTTGGAAATTAAGTATTTGGTGCCAGTAAAGATATTTTTTTTTATCCTGACAAGTACCATATGATTACATGCTAATGTTTTTATTTTTAAACAAACCAATTTATTCACAACACAGCTCTTGTGCTGCAGAATGAACGTTGAAAGTATGAGTAACTAAGGTGCATTTGTTTACATGGTGATGGAGGAAGGGAGAGCAGAAAAAGAAATGATGAATGAGGAGAAAAATTAATCATAAAAGAAAGGCAACGAAGAAAGTGGGAGTCACTGGACGCTGGACTTGTTCTTCTCATGACGGATTTATNCTTCGTCATTACTAAGGCAATATTCTCACTACTGGGCTATCCCAGTTGGTTGGTTTGAAATCGTTGGGAAGTTCGGGGTTAAGAGACTGCAAGATTATCCCTCTGACTGGCTCCTTCAATAACTTGGGATCAATCCCAATTAAATATTTTTAGGTGTTTTGTAGGATCTCCCCTACTAAATCACTAGCATCAGTACACGAAGATAAGAATGCAGGCAGTGCTGTCTCCATTGCCATGCTGATAACTATACCACTGAGTATATCAGAAAGTTTTGCCTGGTTCCGTTGGCAGTATTCTAGGAGAGTTTTAACAATTTTAAGGCTATTGTTTTTACGGAGTTTGTCACACTTTATTTTGGTCTGTAGAAAGAGGTTGCGCAGCCTAGGAAATAAATGCCAGGCACCTCTTAGGAGGCAGAAGCATCGTAGGAATTCAAGCTCGATTTTTCTTTGCTTCCTCTGCTCAGAATGCATCTTCTTGCGAGGGACTTGTACGAGGGCTGAATCTTCACAGCGTGTAATTTCTTGCTGTAGAAAATTTGTACTACTCGGCAGATCATTATCGTGAAGGGAGATCTAGGTGCGATGATCTCTTTACTGCAAACTTCGATAGCTGGTTAAAAATGCCTGGCAGGACCATCAATTGAAGACAATTTTGGAAGAAGCTCGAGATATCTTTGATCCTAACACCCGTCCACTCCTTCCTTTTGCTTCCTTTATCCTGCAAGGCAAACCAACTGTGATCTGCCTCTTGATTTTTGCCTACCTTGTCTCTGTCACCTCTGCGACTTCTAGCCCTTTGTGGGGCAAAAAATTCACGAGTGATGAACAACCAGCTTTTCACTGTGTGACTTTAAACAATATCTTCTTTAATCTTGTTAGATGGTTCTTACCATCTTCTTCCGACGCTGGTTATCCAGCTCGGCAAAACTCGATGGGCCCTCGGCGTTGCAACTGACAATTTTCTCGTGTTTAATGAATCATTCTTTTTCTCCCCCCACCTCTTAGAGGAGATCTCGGAAGAGCAATGCAGGTCATCAGGGAATGATAAGAACCCACTTAAAAACTCGTCTTCATCCCATGTTATCACTTTTGTCACGCGAGGATGATTAGAGCGAATGCTTCGTCAATGAAAAAAAGAGGAGAGTCGATCCTTGGGTCTCCTTCTCCTTGTGGCTAACCAACCCTTTAGCCACCCTCTTGAGTTTCCCATCTCCTCATGTTTACTGCTAGTGATAAATCATAATTAAAACAGTTACAATCATTACAGACATTGTTTAAAACAAATTACTAGTTAAATAGGAAAGTTTAAGAACATCGACTAATAATAACAAAGTATACAAAAGTTTTTTTTCTGTAGAGATTATGACTTAGATGTTTAATGTTTCCTGTAAGTCTATTCAATTTGTTGCATTGATAAATGCACAACATGCTGAAAATATGCAAAATATGCTTTAAGAGTCAGAGTTAAGTTCTTAATTCATTAACGAAGACATTTAACGAAAGGCAAAGGGAAAGAGGCCTAGAGGTCACTGTATATGGCAGGGCATGTATCTTTTTATGTGACAGGGAGATGGAGATGGGAGGAGAGCAGAGTGACCTTACAAGTGATGGGCGATGTCTTTACTTGTTACTACGAAAAGTGGAATCCATGCGTGCTGTGAGATAAAGGACGCCATGAGTTTTGTTTTCACCTTATAGCTCTGTCTTCATTATCAAGGTGTTGCTGGTTTCTTTATGTGTCGATAAGAGTGTTTAACTGAATGTAACTCCCATGTTGTTAATCCTTATCAGCGATCCCGGTCAGGTTTTATGACTAAATTTGCAGGACCATCTATTGTTCATTTTCTATGCTTTATGTATTGTTTTTTGATTGCGTAATTTCTTCTGATTTTGTATTATTGTTTTACATAGGAAATACTTCTGGAATCTTCAGATTTAATCTGGAATCCAGATTTAATCAAATACTTCTGTATTAGTATTTTTGCAGGTAATATTTTAATCAACTGTAGTGCACGTGTCGACATTGTTTACGGCTGACATCTTGTGTTGAGCTTCTTTGACTCTTTATAATCTTATTTACTTGATGCATGTGTGAATCTCCTCCATGTCACTAGGACCATAGCAGTCTGTTGTTCTTTACTGATTTATATTTAAATATTTTTATTATATGTGTGTGCATGGAGAGAGTGGTTGGATATGTACACAAGTGGGAATAGTTGGATTTGTACTGGAGTGGTTAGATATTTTGCAGAGAGTTGCTGGAAATAAAAAGAGCTACCAATATAACTTCTGAAAAATCTATTGCATTCATATAAGCACATATTTATACATGTGCTTGTATGTATATTAACATACATATAAATATGTAAACGGCTTTATATAGCTTGTGAGCGTCATAACTTTTTTTGGTTGCTTATGTTTGCATGTTAGTTATATTTGTTTACAGTGTTACCTGTGTATAAGCATCAGGGCTTATCATATGTATTATCTCTAGAACTGTCCATTGATGTCCCTTCATTTGGTGTCTTCCTCTGCTAGCTTGAAAGTGACACTCTTCTTAAAAAAATTATAAATAAAAATAAATTTGGCACTTTATCCTTTGACATTCCATTAGATATACAACATTTGTGTCACCTGTCTTTTATTTACATCTGTTTAAACCCATTTACGCTTATTTACACTCCTAAAATTACATATAACTTGATGATTTTATGAATATGCGGACAGCGTGAACAGCAAATTGAAAGCAATTTAGCAACTGAGCGAGTGATTACAAGTGATTCATGGAAGAGGTTCTTCAAGTATCGAGTAGGATCATGGTGTATTGACCACCTGATGGAGTAAACTATCAAATGATTATTGTCAATGAAAGTGAGACAGGACATGTGCCTCTCAGGTCTAAACGGTGATTAGACGTAATAAAAATGAATCTTAAAAGTGATTTTTGGATGTGTGAGCGATTGTGAATGAGAAACGCAAAACATTCCACAAATAATTAGTGAGTTACGACGAAACTCAAAACCATTCTGATACATGCAGTATGAAAACAATTTTGTGAAGCCGCCCTCTGAAAAATGGGGCAAAACTAGTTGTAGATGACCAATTGTAGCCTTAAGGTAAAAACAGACGACCTCAAAGAAAACAAGCTGTGGGAGGAGACTCCAGAAGCAGGTTAGAAGTAACGAGTCAACACCGCAGCCGCTGAAGTGTTTATAGCGACTCGTCTGCTTGTTGCTGGCGCAGTTTTTCGCTAAACTCTTGCATTACTCACGAATTCCACACGTAATGTACATTGGCATGAAATCGCTAATTGGTTCTATTATATCTGTGAATCATTATATCAATTTTTGCCAGCTGAACTCGACAGTGTTCAGCGCCACCAACACTGAATCGCAGGGTGCGGTCTCGTCTCTACGATCACCCGCTGCCACAGCTTACGGCTATGATAGCTGCCCTTACAATGCTGCTTCCTGCTGATACTTTTCATCCATGCCTTGGGCTCTATACAATAAGTAAGTAATTCTCACTTAAAAGTCAATTACGGTCTGTGTGTTATTGACATGTTTTGTTTCCGAGACGTTGTGTTGAAATTCAGTGATGGTTCTGCTGTCGATGGTTAAGGTATACAGAGCATGCAATGATGGCCCTGTTAACGATGGTGAAAGTATGCAGGTCTTTCAGTGATAGTAGTAGTGGCGATGGTGAAGGAATGCAGGCCATGCAAAATGGTGTTTCAGCCGGTGGTGAAGGAATGCAAGTCAGGTAATGATGGTTTTAGGGGGCCAGTTACAATACTGTGCAGATATTGAGATGATTGTAAATTATTTTCAAAGTATTTATTTATTCTGTCAGTAAAATAAGCTGTGTGCGTGCTTGTGTCTCACTACCCACGTGTTTGTGCTTCATTACCCCATGCGTTTGTGCCTCATTTCCCGCGTGCTGGTGCTTCAATACCCACGTGTTTGTGCCTCATTACCCACGTGTTTATGCTTCATTATTCACGTGTTTGTGCTTCATTACCCTACGCGTTTGTACCTCATTACCCGCGTGCTGGTGCTTCAATACCCACTGTTTGTGCCTCATTACCCACGTGTTTGTGCTTCTTATCTGCATGTTACCTCATTACCCACGTGTTTGTGCTTCATTATTCACGTGTTTGTGCTTCATTACCCGCGTGTTTGTGCTTCATTATCTGTATGTTTATGCTCATTACCCACGTGTTTGTGCTTCAGTATTCACGTGATTGTAAATTATTACTTACGTGTTTGTGCTTCATTATCGTATGTTTATGTCTAATTACCCACGTGTTTGTGCCTCATTACCCACGTGTTTGTGAGTTATTATCTGTCTTTTAATGCCTCATTACCCATGTGTTTGTGCTTCATGGTCTCCGTGTTTGTGGCTCATTATCCGCGTGTTTGTGCATTTCTATGGGCGAGCTTGCATGTGTGTGTTTCCTCGTTTGTATTAATTCTGAAAGCATAATGTATGTGCATGTGTAAGTATGATTGTGTATTTTCATGCGTATCTTATGATAAATCTGTTCTGATATTTTTACGAGAGCTGGTTTGTGCATGAATGCAATTGTTGATTTTCACGTGTCTGTGTGTGTATATTTATTAATAAAGTCACAAATCCAACAACGGGAATATTTTTGTAATCATCTAGTTGTATTTGAGTGGAATGAGCTACGGCTCTTGGGCCCCGCTCCTCAACTCTTAATCGATTGGCATATCAGTTTCAGCCTGTTGGGCTCTGTTGCGTTTACATTGTAAGCTGTATATTTAGTGTACCTCCATCACTTCACTTTTTGGCCATTTCAATTGTTCAATAGAGTGGAAGAGACCAAATTTTTTTAATGTCTCTGTAGCTCATTTTGGGTACCTATTTCCATCTGTGTCCTCTTGTTTGTGTACTCTCCCTGCTAAATAGTGTGTCATTATCTAGGTCTTCTATTCTCCCTCCCCCTATCGATTATTTTGTATGTATTAATCATGTCTCCCTTTTTCTTCTCTCTTCTGGTTAGTGAGTTTTATACCTGGAGTCTTTCCTCGTAGCTCGTATCTCTCAGCGCTGGGACTAGTCTGCTAGGATACCTCTAAAGTTGTTTCATATCATCTTTGGTATGTAGCTAACTTTTGTAGAAATATTACATTACATTCGTCGCAGATGAATGAGATGTAGGGCGAAACCCACTCCTAGAACTGTATATAGTGGTGCTTAGCGAGATGAGTCTTGAGAGTCCTGATTATATTTTTACTGATTTGCCCTTTTTTTATTAATGTATGATATAAGGACATAAAATAGAATATATGTCCTTAACATTTGGGTTGGTGCTGGGCTTAGGGCAAATCAACTTCTATATGGTTATTAGGGCCTCCACCATACTTTACTGACCAACAACAAGAATACTTCTTCCTGAAATAGTCTAGAACTAAAAGTAAACTGTCAGTGTATATTCACCGAGAAACGAGGTATACCTCTAATTATGTAACCCTTGACATTCGTTAGCACAAAATTTCATAAATCATCGCCGCTTTATTGCTAATCTTTGGCCAATATATTTATATAGGATAGTAAACCATACCAGCTCCTAGTGAATATGTTTACTGTTTGTCATTGTATTCTCATTCCTAGCTAGATTCTATGATTATCAGTGGGCTTGACTAGTTTTGACAGCCACAGGAAGCGAAATACGTTGATAAACTGCCAGAAAGCGCCTAGACTCTATACTATGCAGTGGATAAACACTTCTCTCGTCATGATATGTACAATGTAATGGCGGATGCCCTCCTTCGAAAACAAACCATGGCTGCTGTTTCTTTCCCCATTTTGTTTGACATTCAATGGGCATCCATTTAGTATGTAGAGCACGTTGATTGCAGGGGGGTGCATGAACTGTTGCCTCATAGGTAATTTATCACTGAATAAATTCTTTGTTTTGGGGTATGTATAACATATTCTGTCCTATCGTGGGGCACGTCAGCTGTTTTTTATTATATGTTAATTCCCAAATTTTCCGCGATCATCTTCATAAACTTTCATCGTTTTTCCATACGCCTTCAAGATGGTAACTCAGCCATTTGATGTATACCACGTGTGGGCGGAGAGTGAGCGCGCGCACCTAAAGGAATGACGTCACGATCCAGCATGGCTGACGGGGCGGGGCTTGAAGTCTAAACAAAGCCTATTTCTGCAACACACTTTGCACCACGGCTTGTGACCACTTGCTAGGATCAATACAGAGCCTAGCCCAAGTGCGTCGAAGCGGAAATCTGTCGCTATGGGTACTCAGGACGGTTGTAACCACATGTAACAAAGGCCAACACGTCACCAGGGCGGGCTGGGAAGACACACTAAATCACTTCGGTCTGTCACCTTCTCGCGGCCAGAAAATACCACAGAAAAAAAACACCATGTTTGGGAAAACGGGAAATCGATGAGAGGAAGGATAACACTCGACGCTGACACATTTATTTGTTTAAATAAACACAACCGCTTATATATGATATTTTCTAAAAAAATAAGCGAATAAGCTACTCTTCTCCTGTATGAGGTGCTTACCAGTATTTTCTTAATATGAATACGCTCGCCTCTTCCTCAGTGAATATTTACTGCAGTTTTTCTTATGGTTGTTACATACATATATTTACATATGAATATTTATGAATATATATATATATACATACATACACACCGAGCCAGAGACATCATTTACATATAGGACAAAAGTGGGCGGTATATGTGTCAATAGTTGGATCTGTCAGCCATTATTTTTGTTTTACATTCTCTTTATACTGACAAATGACATAAGAAAGCAATATTAACTGTTTTTCACATCAGTGATTTGATCTCTATCGCCACAAACCTCAAAATAAAGCGTTTTGTGTTGCTAAAAAGATCATCCAGAGTCGGTTAGCGTTATATGTCAGATGTAGAGCTAACAGAAAATGGGAAATTTTACATCAAAATATCATATTGGTCTTACAAGCGGCAATACGAGCTTTAGTCTCTCCTACGGTGATTGTATTCCCATTTTCATTGATCAAATCAAATAAATCATGAGCTAGGACTCAAGAAGTGTATAAATCCATTACATTTAATGAATGTGTTATTCTCTAATTCACAACATACGTATGCTAGTGTCATCCCGCGAAGCTTTATCGATGTATGTTCAAAATGGAATATCGGACAACTTTAAAATATGATGACTATTAAAAATGAAAAGACGAAACCCATGTTTGCCTTCAAGATGTATGGTAAAAAAAAACTGCTTGACATTGCAAATCAAGAAGGCTCAGATGCAGTCACTGAGTGGCTGTGCAATAATGCAAGAGCGCCATCAACCAAGAAGATGAATTGCGACCTAATATTACACGCTGTTATTTACATATTCCTTTGATGTTGACGTCGACGCTCTCGTGCGAGACGACAGTAACCTGGAGGGCGACAACCGCGCACTTGTGCTTGGCGGTATCGCTATCAAGGAGGACGTGACGCTGTTAATTATTGAGGCCTCAGGCTGGGTAATCTGAGTATAGCGCACACTAGGCAGAGCCAGGCATACATGCACCTCAGGTGAGCGCACATGATTTATGTACACTTGTCGCGCTAGCCCTGGCTGAGACGGACCGGGGGGTGAGGGGGCTTGATGGGAAGGATGTTGGGTGGTGGGGGGTGGGGTAGTGGGAAGCTACACACTGAAAGTTGGCGGTTCGCTACGTTTCTTCTTAAATTTTTAATCGCTAAATATTGCTTCCTCCTGTCTCCTTTTGCTTAAAGTCATCTGATGACAAAATTGCATTATTAATAATACCGTATTGGAAAAAAGAAAACTAATGATTGGTTCTGGAGAAAAACCAAAGTTACTCAAGCTAACTCAGGCAATTGTCCTCAGTTTGAATTCGCGCGAAATCTGCGTCCATTCCTCCAGGAAGGTACGTCTACCTTTTTTTGCCACGTTTATGGTTTTTATGACTGTGCGAGGTGGTCTCACTGTTATGGTGCCAGCCCTAAAGCTGAGGATTAAAACCTCAAGCTCTATGACTGCTCAGAGAGCGATCGTATGGCCTTAAGCTCCTACATACTGGATAATATTTCCACCCCGCCTTGTTCGCACATGACGCCATATTGGAGTTTTCCTATGAATGTTGTTTACAATAAGTTTGAGATGGGCTGGCGGCACTAAGCCCCTGTGTTTTCGTGTTACAACTCTCGGGTCCTGGATATTAGTTGTGTTTATTCATGGTATCGACAAGGGTAGAGCAGCTGTGAGGCGATCGCAACTGCGACTCAAGCACACAGCCACCCGTAATCGACGATTGAAGAGTTGCTGCGTTGTCGGATGTTGTCTTGGGCTTTGCCAAGCTTTTGCGATATTAGATCTCGTCTTGATGTAGCGTTCACTGCCCTCCTTCCTCGCATACCCTCCCCTTCCCTCCGAAGACACCTCTCCCTGGCGGACCCTCGAAAG
>WNGS01005997.1:13153072-13172853 GCA_020271785.1 Procambarus virginalis | reverse complement strand
CTCTCTCTCGTCTCTTCTCTCTCTCTCTCCTCTCTATCTCTCTCACATCTCTTCTCTCTATCTCTCTCCTTCCCTCTCTCGTCTCTCTCTCTCTCTCGCCCTCTTTGTCGCTTCATCTCTCTCTTCTCAAAACTCTCTTTCATCTCCTCTCTCTGCTCTCTCCTTCTCTCTCTCTCTCTCTCTCTCCTCTCTCTCTCCTCTCTCTCTCTCTCTCTCTCTCTCTCTCTCTCTTCTCTTCTCTCTCTCATCTCCCTCTCGCAAGCTTCATTAGGTCACAACTAGTTAAATACAGACGCACCAGCGCACACAAGCACACAATGTACATAACCCCCCCCCCCTAACACACACACACACACCACAGTTCATTCATTCTAGCACACTCACCATATGCTTCTCCTCCTTATAAACGCAGAAATTCTATTATTAATGACCCACAAACACCACAAGCACACTCTTCGCCCTCTACATAAACCAACTTACACTTTAAAGGCGGACGGACCTGTTTCTTCCTTTTCCTTCTCCGAAATACTACAATTCAGTTACACGGCCTGTTCTCTAGCATAACACACTTCACCTCACCTCTACTTACACCAATACACATTCCCTCTCACTATCCGTCAGTGAACGGTCCTACTACATTACTCGAGCACCCTCCATCCCTTCATTAGCCAAACATGAACATTAGTACCTAATGAAACTATCAACTCTCCCTAGCGTGCCTATCCCATTCATCACATAGACACATGTTCAGAGGCCACTTGCTGGCCTCCTGTAGTACACTATGACTCGGATCAACCAACCTGACCACTTGTTGCTACCACTAAGTTACTGTCTCAGACTCCACCACACACACCTTTTAGCCTATAGGACCCCAATGCTTGCCGTAAACCACCAACCACCATTTACTCCCTCAAGATATTTAAATAACTACACCAACCATTATGAGCTAAATTCCCTCCCCACTCATCACCGCTTAAGATCTTAATATATTTTTATCTTAGTGTGTCTTAAAATGTTTATCAAATCTTGTTCATAAATATCACACCCCTTTGTTTTCAAATCTTACTGTATTCCTATCAGCTCATCCCAGAGCCCCTTTACCATAGTGGCTCTCATACCACGACGAAACCTTCTTCCCCACTACTCCATGTTGTGGATGCACTCAACATTAGGTCCTGTTCTCTCATTTCTAATCATTCAATGGTAACACATTGTAATTGTAAGGTATATAGAAGGAAAATGGGAGAATGGAGACATAAAGAGAGAAGAGTGATAGAAAGGATGAGAGGAGAAGAGTGATGGAAAGGATGCAGAGAGAGAAAAATGAGGGAAGTAAATGATAAGAAGAGTGAAATGAGAGAAGGTGGATGGGAGAACTGGGGAATGGGAGAGGGAGGAGGAGGTGAGGCAGCAATTTGGACATCTTTAATGCACAGGAAATAACTTACGATGTTGCTATGAGTGGGTAAGATCCTGAGGAACCGATAATCTGGCGGGCCAGCGCATGCACGACCACCAGGTAAATTAGCTCTCAGATTATACTGCACCTCTCAGGAGTGGTAAGTTATACAAATTATTCTGCACTCTGTTTGAAGAGGGTCGTTCTGTAACGTAATTATGACTTTTTTATATTTTTTAATTTGATCTAAAAACAGAGAAATTCGAGGTAGTATTTAGAGAACAGTTTCATAACTTTTCAACAAATATGAATTGTTACGTTATCATACCTTTCTCAGCACACAATGGAGATGTTCTATTACAAAACTCTACCATATACATTTCTTATTGTTCTAAGCAACCATATCCCACTATAACATTCGGTCCTACAGTTCCTTCAGTTCCACTTGTTTCGCCTCCATTCCCTCTGTTCTGCCGCCATTCCCTCCTAGAAGCACTTCATCCTTCCCCACTTCACACCTTGCACTCCACGGACCACCTTTTTTCATACCCATGCACTCAAACAAGCTTTTACAATGGGACCATCTCTCACTCCAGAACTAGTTTTTTCACTTTCGAGCTTAACCTCTACGTTAGCGCCACCTCCTGATGTGATCTATTCCAACGCTCTTCTAACATGTTTTACATCAATAATATTCCCTATCATCGCAAAGGCAATGATCTTTCTCTCGATATCTCATACAAAATGACCATACCACCGTTCTTTCAGAACCCCTCCCTCCCCCGGTTCCTTCACCACTACCATCTTTCCAAAATACTTTGTAGTAGCACTCACACTCCATAACCATTCCCAACAACACCATCGCATCATTCTCTAACCACTATAATCACCGCGGAATTCCCACTTCAACAACTATTTCCCCAAAATCATCCCTCACCACCATAATCACTATAAAATCTTCCCCCAACTACCACTCTCACTCCAAAATTATTCCCCCCACCTCTGCCATAACTCCAGTACCATTCCCCATCTCTACAACCACTCGAGAAACCCCTATAACCACCATCATCACTCTGGAATCATCCCCCACCACCACTGCAGAATCAACCCTCACCACCCTGACTCTTGAATCATCCCCCCACCTACAAGTCCCTCTCCAGAACGATCCCCCCAACTACACCACAACCCACAATCATCGCCGCCACCATTCCAGAATCATCCCCACCAGTAATGAAGAATCAACCTTTAGTATCCCCCACTCCTGAACCCCCTCTC
The DNA here is from genome assembly GCA_020271785.1 of Procambarus virginalis. Taxonomy (NCBI): domain Eukaryota; kingdom Metazoa; phylum Arthropoda; class Malacostraca; order Decapoda; family Cambaridae; genus Procambarus; species Procambarus virginalis. Next base: position 13,170,179 of record WNGS01005997.1, on the reverse strand, counting down.
CAGAATTATTCCCCGCACCATAACTGGAATAGGTTCACTCACACTGCGGTGAAGGAAAGACAAAATCCTACAAATACCAGGGCTGCTAGAAAGTGAGAATTCTCCAAGATTGTCTGTAAAGTTTAGCATTTTCCATCAAGATAAAGGAGAGAGAACAGGAAAGGCTAAAGAATAGAACGAGAAGGAGGAGGAGGAGGAGGAGGAAAAGGAGGAGGAGGAGGAGGAAGAGAGGGAGGAGGAAGGGTAAAGAGGTTTTTGAAATGGAGCAGGAGTAGCAGAATGAAAAGGAAAAGTAGGAGAAAAACAGAATGAGAGGAGCAGAAATACCAGAAGGCAATTAATTACAACTAGATTTCTTAACTTTTCCTTCGAAACATTTGAGTAGATTTATCTGTGTAACTGCCACCCTTTATGAATGTCCGTAATTACAGAAACCTTCCATAATGTCTGTAAGTATCGGTTTCCTGGTCCTCTCTGCATATGGTGGATCCACCACCCTCAGATATACTGCATTGTTGATTGGTATTAGCCAAAACATGTTTAGATCCAAACAACCTGTTTCCATTCTTTCATGGTTGCATTGTAACCACATATAAACATCTGATCGCCTTCAGGTTTGTACATTAGCGATTTAGTTTGTTCTGGTTGATGTAGCCAGAATTGTCATAACGATATAATTGACTGTTTCTTACATAGCAATCTTTCCTTCTTACTTGCGACAAATGAGACCCTCGTGAGCGTATTAGTCTGGCAATTCGATGGTTCTCAGGAAAGAAATAAGGACAGCTGATAAGAAATACTCAGCTTGAGGGGCTTACACAGCGAGGATACATGCATAATATTTCCTAAAAACTGTCTTCGTCATTACTAAGGCAATATTCTCACCTACTGGGCTATCCCAGTTGGTTGGTTTGAAATCGTTTGGGAAGTTGATCGGGGTTAAGAGACTGCAAGAATATCCCTCTGACTGGCTCCTTCAATAACTTGGGATCAATCCCAATTAAATATTTTTAGGTGTTTTTGTAGGATCTCCCCTACTAAATCACTAGCATCAGTACACGAAGATAAGAATGCAGGCAGTGCTGTCTCCATTGCCATGCTGACAACTATACCACTGAGTATATCAGAAAGTTTTGCCTGGTTCCGTTGGCAGTATTCTAGGGAGAGTTTTAACAATTTTAAGGCTATTGTTTTACGGAGTTTGTCACACTTTATTTTGGCCTGTAGAAAGAGGTTGCGCAGCCTAGGAAATAAATGCCAGGCACCTCTTAGGAGGCAGAAAGCATCGTAGGAATTCAAGCTCGATTTTTCTTTGCTTCCTCTGCTCAGAATGCATCCTTCTTGCGAGGGACTTGTACGAGGGCTGAATCTTCACAGCGTGTAATTTCTTGCTGTAGAAAATATTTGTACTACTCGGCAGATCATTATCGTGAAGGGAGATCTAGGTGCGATGATCTCTTTACTGCAAACTTCGATAGCTGGTTAATAAATGCCTGGCAGGACCATCAATTGAAGACAATTTTGGAAGAAGCTCGAGATATCTTTGATCCTAACACCCGTCCACTCCTTCCTCTTGCTTCCTTTTATCCTGCAAGGCAAACCAACTGTGATCTGCCTCTTGATTTTTGCCTACCTTGTCTCTGTCACCTCTGCGACTTCTAGCCCTTTGTGGGGCAAAAAAATTCACGAGTGATGAACAACCAGCTTTTCACTGTGTGACTTTAAACAATATCTTCTTTAATCTTGTTAGATGGTTCTTACCATCTTCTTCCGACGCTGGTTATCCAGCTCGGCAAAACTCGATGGGGCCCTCGGCGTTGCAACTGACAATTTTCTCGTGTTTTAATGAATCATTCTTTTTCTCCCCCCACCTCTTAGAGGAGATCTCGGAAGAGCAATGCAGGTCATCAGGGAATGATAAGAACCCACTTAAAAACTCGTCTTCATCCCATGTTATCACTTTTTGTCACGCGAGGATGATTAGAGCGAATGCTTCGTCATATGAAAAAAAGAGGAGAGTCGATCCTTGGGTCTCCTTCTCCTTGTGGCTAACCAACCCTTTAGCCACCCTCTTGAGTTTCCCATCTCCTCATGTTTACTGCTAGTGATAAATCATAATTAAAACAGTTATAATCATTACAGACATTGTTTAAAACAAATTACTAGTTAAATTAGGAAAGTTTAAGAACATCGACTAATAATAACAAAGTATACAAAAGTTTTTTTCTGTAGAGATTATGACTTAGTTGTTTAACGTTTCCTGTAAGTCTATTCAATTTGTTGCATTGATAAATGCCACAACATGCTGAAAAATATGCAAAATATGCTTTAAGAGTCAGAGTTAAGTTCTTAATTCATTTAACGAAGACATTTAACGAAAGGCAAAGGGAAAGAGGCCTAGAGGTCACTGTATATGGCAGGGCATGTATCTTTTTTATGTGACAGGGAGATGGAGATGGGAGGAGAGCAGAGTGACCTTACAAGTGATGGGCGATGTCTTTACTTGTTACTACGAAAAGGTGGAATCCATGCGTGCTGTGAGATAAAGGACGCCATGAGTTTTGTTTTCACCTTATAGCTCTGTCTTCATTATACAAGGTGTTGCTGGTTTCTTTATGTGTCGATAAGAGTGTTTAACTGAATGTAACTCCCATGTTTGTTAATCCTTATCAGCGATCCCGGTCAGGTTTTATGACTAAATTTGCAGGACCATCTATTGTTCATTTTCTATGCTTTATGTATTGGTTTTTGATTGCGTAATTTCTTCTGATTTTGTATTATTGTTTTACATAGGAAATACTTCTGGAATCTTCAGATTTAATCTGGAATCCAGATTTAATCAAATACTTCTGTATTAGTATTTTTTGCAGGTAATATTTTAATCAACTGTAGTGCACGTGTCGACATTGTTTACGGCTGACATCTTGTGTTGAGCTTCTTTGACTCTTTATAATCTTATTTACTTGATGCATGTGTGAATCTCCTCCATGTCACTAGGACCATAGCAGTCTGTTGTTCTTTACTGATTTATATTTAAATATTTTTTATTATATGTGTGTGCATGGAGAGAGTGGTTGGATATGTACACAAGTGGGAATAGTTGGATTTGTACTGGAGTGGTTAGATATTTTGCAGAGAGTTGCTGGAAATAAATAAGAGCTACCAATATAACTTCTGAAAAATCTATTGCATTCATATAAGCACATATTTATACATGTGCTTGTATGTATATTAACATACATATAAATATGTAAACGGCTTTATATAGCTTGTGAGCGTCAATAACTTTTTTTGGTTGCTTATGTTTGCATGTTAGTTATATTTGTTTACAGTGTTACCTGTGTATAAGCATCAGGGCTTATCATATGTATTATCTCTAGAACTGTCCATTGATGTCCCTTCATTTGGTGTCTTCCTCTGCTAGCTTGAAAGTGACACTCTTCTTAAAAAAATTATAAATAAAAATAAATTTGGCACTTTATCCTTTGACATTCCATTAGATATACAACATTTTGTGTCACCTGTCTTTTATTTACATCTGTTTAAACCCATTTACGCTTATTTACACTCCTAAAATTACATATAACTTGATGATTTTATGAATATGCGGACAGCGTGAACAGCAAATTGAAAGCAATTTAGCAACTGAGCGAGTGATTACAAGTGATTCATGGAAGAGGTTCTTCAAGTATCAGAGTAGGATCATGGTGTATTGACCACCTGATGGAGTAAACTATCAAATGATTATTGTCAATGAAAGTGAGACAGGACATGTGCCTCTCAGGTCTAAACGGTGATTAGACGTAATAAAAATGAATCTTAAAAGTGATTTTTGGATGTGATGAGCGATTGTGAATGAGAAACGCAAAACATTCCACAAATAAATTAGTGAGTTACGACGAAACTCAAAACCAATTCTGATACATGCAGTATGAAAACAATTTTGTGAAGCCGCCCTCTGAAAAATGGGGCAAAACTAGTTGTAGATGACCAATTGTAGCCTTAAGGTAAAAACAGACGACCTCAAAGAAAACAAGCTGTGGGAGGAGACTCCAGAAGCAGGTTAGAAGTAACGAGTCAACACCGCAGCCGCTGAAGGTGTTTATAGCGACTCGTCTGCTTGGTTGCTGGCGCAGTTTTTCGCTAAACTCTTGCATTACTCACGAATTCCACACGTAATGTACATTGGCATGAAATCGCTAATTGGTTCTATTATATTTGTGAATCATTATATCAATTTTTGCCAGCTGAACTCGACAGTGTTCAGCGCCACCAACACTGAATCGCAGGGTGCGGTCTCGTCTCTACGATCACCCGCTGCCACAGCTTACGGCTATGATAGCTGCCCTTACAATGCTGCTTCCTGCTGATACTTTTCATCCATGCCTTGGGCTCTATACAATAAGTAAGTAATTCTCACTTAAAAGTCAATTACGGTCTGTGTGTTATTGGCATGTTTGTTTCCGAGACGTTGTGTTGAAATTCAGTGATGGTTCTGCTGTCGATGGTTAAGGTATACAGAGCATGCAATGATGGCCCTGTTAACGATGGTGAAAGTATGCAGGTCTTTCAGTGATAGTAGTAGTGGCGATGGTGAAGGAATGCAGGCCATGCAATAATGGTGTTTCAGCCGGTGGTGAAGGAATGCAAGTCAGGTAATGATGGTTTTAGGGGGCCAGTTACAATACTGTGCAGATATTGAGATGATTGTAAATTATTTTCAAAGTATTTATTTATTTCTGTCAGTAAAATAAGCTGTGTGCGTGCTTGTGTCTCACTACCCACGTGTTTGTGCTTCATTACCCCATGCGTTTGTGCCTCATTTCCCGCGTGCTGGTGCTTCAATACCCACGTGTTTGTGCCTCATTACCCACGTGTTTATGCTTCATTATTCACGTGTTTGTGCTTCATTACCCCACGCGTTTGTACCTCATTACCCGCGTGCTGGTGCTTCAATACCCACGTGTTTGTGCCTCATTACCCACGTGTTTGTGCTTCATTATCTGCGTTTGACCTCATTACCCACGTGTTTGTGCTTCATTATTCACGTGTTTGTGCTTCATTACCCGCGTGTTTGTGCTTCATTATCTGTATGTTTATGCTCATTACCCACGTGTTTGTGCTTCAGTATTCACGTGATTGTAAATTATTACTTACGTGTTTGTGCTTCATTATCGTATGTTTATGTCTAATTACCCACGTGTTTGTGCCTCATTACCCACGTGTTTGTGAGTTATTATCTGTCTTTTAATGCCTCATTACCCATGTGTTTGTGCTTCATGGTCTCCGTGTTTGTGGCTCATTATCCGCGTGTTTGTGCATTCCTATGGGCGAGCTTGCATGTGTGTGTTTCCTCGTTTGTATTAATTCTGAAAGCATAATGTATGTGCATGTGTAAGTATGATTGTGTATTTTCATGCGTATCTTATGATAAATCTGTTCTGATATTTTTACGAGAGCTGGTTTGTGCATGAATGCAATTGTTGATTTTCACGTGTCTCTGTGTGTATATTTATTAATAAAGTCACAAATCCAACAACGGGAATGTTTTTGTAATCATCTAGTTGTATTTGAGTGGAATGAGCTACGGCTCTTGGGTCCCGCTCCTCAACTCTTAATCGATTGGCATATCAGTTTCAGAGCCTGTTGGGCTCTGTTGCGTTTACATTGTAAGCTGTATATTTAGTGTACCTCCATCACTTCACTTTTTTGGCCATTTCAATTGTTCAATAGAGTGGAAGAGACCAAATTATTTTTAATGTCTCTGTAGCTCATTTTGGGTACCTTATTTCCATCTGTGTCCTCTTGTTTGTGTACTCTCCCTGCTAAATAGTGTGTCATTATCTAGGTCTTCTATTCTCCCTCCCCCTATCGATTATTTTGTATGTATTAATCATGTCTCCCTTGTTTCTTCTCTCTTCTGGTGTAGTGAGGCTTTATACCTGGAGTCTTTCCTCGTAGCTCGTATCTCTCAGCGCTGGGACTAGTCTGCTAGGATACCTCTAAAGTTGTTTCATATCATCTTTGGTATGTAGCTAACTTTTGTAGAAATATTACATTACATTCGTCGCAGATGAATGAGATGTAGGGCGAAACCCACTCCTAGAACTGTATATAGTGGTGCTTAGCGAGATTGAGTCTTGAGAGTCCTGATGATATATTTTTACTGATTTGCCCTTTTTTTATTAATGTATGATATAAGGACATAAAATAGAATATAATGTCCTTAACATTTGGGTTGGTGCTGGGCTTAGGGCAAATCAACTTCTATATGGTTATTAGGGCCTCCACCATACTTTACTGACCAACAACAAGAATACTTCTTCCTGAACATAGTCTAGAACTAAAAGTAAACTGTCAGTGTATATTCACCGAGAAACGAGGTATACCTCTAATTATGTAAACCCTTGACATTCGTTAGCACAAATTTCATAAATCATCGCCGCTTTATTGCTAATCTTTGGCCAAATATATTTATATAGGATAGTAAACCATACCAGCTCCTAGTGAATATGTTTACTGTTTGTCATTGTATTCTCATTCCTAGCTAGATTCTATGATTATCAGTGGGCTTGACTAGTTTTGACAGCCACAGGAAGCGAAATACGTTTGATAAACTGACCAGAAAGCGCCTAGACTCTATACTATGCAGTGGATAAACACTTCTCTCGTCATGATATGTACAATGTAATGGCGGATGCCCTCCTTCGAAAACAAACCATGGCTGCTGTTTCTTTTCCCCATTTTGTTTGACATTCAATGGGCATCCATTTTAGTATGTAGAGCACGTTGATTGCAGGGGGGTGCATGAACTGTTGCCTCATAGGTAATTTATCACTGGAATAAATTCTTTGTTTTGGGGTATGTATAACATATTCTGTCCTATCGTGGGGCACGTCAGCTGTTTTTATATTATATGTTAATTCCCAAATTTTCCGCGATCATCTTCATAAACTTTCATCGTTTTTCCATACGCCTTCAAGATGGTAACTCAGCCATTTGATGTATACCACGTGTGGGCGGAGAGTGAGCGCGCGCACCTAAAGGAATGACGTCACGATCCAGCATGGCTGACGGGGCGGGGCTTGAAGTCTAAACAAAGCCTATTTCTGCAACACACTTTGCACCACGGCTTGTGACCACTTGCTAGGATCAATACAGAGCCTAGCCCAAGTGCGTCGAAGCGGAAATCTGTCGCTATGGGTACTCAGGACGGTTGTAACCAACATGTAAACAAAGGCCAACACGTCACCAGGGCGGGCTGGGAAGACACACTAAATCACTTCGGTCTGTCACCTTCTCGCGGCCAAAAATACCACAGAAAAAAAAAACACACCATGTTTGGGAAAACGGGAAATCGATGAGAGGAAGGAATAACACTCGACGCTGACACATTTATTTGTTTAAATAAACACAACCGCTTATATATGATATTTGCTCTAAAAAAATAAGCGAATAAGCTACTCTTCTCCTGTATGAGGTGCTTACCAGTATTTTCTTAATATGAATACGCTCGCCTCTTCCTCAGTGAATATTTACTGCAGTTTTTCTTATGGTTGTTACATACATATATTTACATATGAATATTTATGAATATAATATATATACATACATACACACCGAGCCAGAGACATCATTTACATATAGGACAAAAGTGGGCGGTATATGTGTCAACTAGTTGGATCTGTCAGCCATTATTTTTGTTTTACATTCTCTTTATACTGACAAATGACATAAGAAAGCAATATTAACTGTTTTTCACATCAGTGATTTGATCTCTATCGCCACAAACCTCAAANAATACATAGTAGAATCTATAAGATTTTCTTATTGTGACGTACATGTCTTGGAAATTCTAATAGTTATCTCTGGCAGGAATATTTAGTATCGAAGATTATCCACAAGAATTATTTGCGAAATATTCTTGCCAACATGCAGAGGAGCTTCACATAAAGCAGCAGTATTAATGGGTGGCTCAAGTTCGAGGCATAAGTTAGAGCAGCCGCACCTACAATACCTTCAGAAGCTGAGAAACTTTTATAATGCTAAACTGTTTTTCGCTAACATTGCGCACTTTATTCTTATGTCTTAAGTGCCCGAGATTACAGCCTTTCAATAGTACGAGGAAGATCCTGTTTTTGAACATCGTGTGCTCTCCTCACCTCATCCCTGACCAAGAGCAGGAAAAGGTCTATGACCTCTTTATCGACACACATGAAAAGGAGAAAATTACAACCTTTCGAAAATCGACTTAAATCTCCTAAGTTCCCTCCTCTTACCTCTTCAAGCATCATGTCCCTCCTCTTCCTCCTCCTCCTTCCTCATACTTCCTCATCCCTTGAGAGAAAAAGGGGAGGCAAAGCCAAGAAGATGCTTTTAAGTGGATCGTTAAAACATAGTGTAGGCTGCTATCTCCAGCTGTTTATCAGAAATTGAATCAACTCACGTAATTTTGATTGGGTAGTACTTTATCTAGCACTCAGAGATATACGAGGAGGAGAGAGGTCAGCTAGAGATAGAAGCCAGCTCTCCATATTTTAAAGCGAAAAATTATATACATTTAAAAATGTGGTTTTATGTATTTACGATGCTGTATACCTCCAACATGTATATATATAGACGTATCTGTATGGCTCCAACACACATACATTCATATATATACATATATATATATATATATATATATATATATATATATATATATATATATATATATATATATATATATATATATATTTATAATATACGTTGCGTTTGAGATAACCTTGGATATCTCTGCCCCTTCGTATCGTACCCGGAAACTTATTTAAAACCAACATATTGAAGTTTGCCGACTATATTTCTATTTTGGATAAAATCTTCAGAACTTGATGTCGACATACTGTAAATTTTTGTTTACAAACAAACATATTTTTGCCAACAACCGGATAGTGTTTATTTAAGTAAAATAAACGAATTTTCCTGTACCCCGAAGCAAGTATTTGGGGTACATCTTGGTAATATATATATAATATAATTTGGAAAAAAATATTTCTTTTAGTCTGAATGGAGAAATTATTTAAATGGGCTTAATGTCAATGGTTACGGTGATTAATATAGATAAAAATAATTATGTTTATCTTTATTAAGTATAGTACTAATAATTTGTAGGAATCATTTTTTATCAGTAATATTTTTATTTGTAACAACAATAGCAGAAATTGTTATTGATATTATAATTATAATAAGATTATTATTTAACCATAAGTATCACAATAATTGAATTACCATCATAATTTATAATAATGATAATCATAATTAAAAATATAGTTATAATTTTAATGTTTTATTTATTAATTAATAATAATATTCACATAGCACTCATATTAAAGTCTTTACTGGCTAACCAGCAGGTATACTCTTGTCCTGAACATAGTCCAGGACTATAGCAAGCTCTCAGTGTATATACACTGATACACTGAGCAACAGAGTACACCTCGCTGTGTACATGCCTGTGAAAGGTGTTTATCTAAGACAATAATTTGAACAGTCTAAATATCTTGAGAAAAAGAACAGATAATGTTAGTGGTAATAATAAATATAATGATGACAAGAGAAGTGTGTGTTTTATATGGAGTGTTATTATGAGAATAATTCTTACTGCCGTTCTTGCTAGGAAATTCACTAATAATTAAAATATTTCCTTAAATGCTTTGTATGAGTACTTACAATTATTACTATAAATATTTTACTATAATAATGCGTTAAAGAAATCATAATGCTATTTTTATTTTATAACCGTTCTGGAAATAACAGTTTTATAGCTGCGGTTTTTCATGTAATTTCTCCTCTTAAGTCATAAAATTGAGGTATTTAATGCTCTCTATTTTGCTTCAGTTTAAGTGTACGAGCCTCAAAAATTGGTTATGATGGCAGAATGATTTATTCGTATTTTTATTGTCATTTCCGGAGTCATTTAATACGTTGCGGATTAATTGTTGCATAATTTTGTGTGTGTGTGTCAAAAGACAATTATTGGTGGTAATTCAGTACGTATTATATTACTATATATGATATTTAAATAGACGCTTGAATAAAAGCTAAAATGAAACCTTCGGCTCTGTTTAAATAAATAAAACGCATCATCCTTCATTTTCGACAGAAATTTCCTCGTTGATATGAATTATTGCAACTCAATACACTTACTCCAATTCCCTTCTATTTCATTTACTCTAGACTGGTCCATCTATTGCAAACTTGTATATTTACTCCGTACACTTCCACCTACTCCATATTATTTCCTCGATTTCAGATTTTTCCATCTACTGCACACCTTTACATCTATTCCATGCCCTTCCACCACACTATTCCATTTACTCCTGGCTTTTTCCACCTACTCCTGAATGATTTAACTACTCCAGACTCGTCCACCCACTCCAGAATCTTCTAACTACTCCAAACTCTTCAAACTACTTAAATCAATTCTATTTACTCCACAATGTATCATCCCTTCCAAACTATTCCGTCTACTCTATATTCTTCTATCTACTCTATAATACTCTATGTCCTTCAGACCAGAATTACAAAAGACAAGAGAGCGAAAAGCTTCTTGTTCCAGAAATGGATACTTACGAAAATGAAACGAAAGTTCCGAACGTTTTCGTCTTTCAACACATTATCAAGGAAATACAGAACACACACACACACACACACACTGTGTGTGTGTGTGTGTGTGTAATATAGTAGTGTTTGTGTGTCTGGCGTTGATATCACGCCAGACCTGTCCCCTGAAGCCAATATCAAGAGGATAACATCAGCGGCATATGCCAGCTTGGCCAACATAAGAACGGCCTTTAGAAACTTGTGTAAGGAATCATTCAGAACTTTGCTTTCCACATATGTCACACTTATCCAGGAGTATGCAGCTCCAGCATGGAGTCCATATCTAGTCAAGCATAATACTAAACTGGAGAAGTTTCAAAGGTTTGCCCCATAACTAGTACCCGAACTGAGGGGTATGAGCTACGAGGAGAGACTACGGGAATTATGCCTCACGTCGCTGGAAGACATTAGAGTTAGGGGGAGGGGGACATCATCACCGCATACAAGATTCTCAAATAAATTGATAGGGTAGATAAAAACAGACTATTTAACACAAGGGGCACACACACTAGGGGACACAGGTGGAATTTCAGTGCCCCAATGACCCCTTCAAAAATGATGTTACTAGAATTAAAAATAAAATATTAATTCGAATCTACTTCTACATGTTAAAAATACAACCTCTATTTTCCCAACAATAATGTTGTTGTTGAAAACACAATAAATTCGTTAATCTCCCAATAAAGAACGGTTCATAATTTCCTTTGCAGATAACGACGGCCGTCGCTCTGATTGTGTTCCCACGGGTGATTCCTTGACACTTGGCACGACATTTGCTCATTTCTTGCAGTGTTGACCCACCATATTAGCACACACAGCTAAACCAAACAGAAATGGCCCATTCGTGAGCCTGAAGCTCATCGTAATGATTAAACTAACAACCAAAATGTTCCGTCTGTTTTGTGTTTTACTTTATCGAAAATTTTTGGTTAGCTAAGCTTGGATGGGGTAGTGTTGGTTAGGCATGGTTTGAGACCGAGTTAAGATATGATAGACAATGCTAGGTTAGAAGAGGTTAGACAAAGTAGGCTAGACTTGGTTAAGATGGAACAGATAAGGTTAACATGGACTAAGAATAGGTTTGACAAAGTTGTGCATGTTAATTAAGATAGTCCATTCAATTTCCAATAGTATACAGAGCCTGGAAGCTGACAGTACTGCCGAGACGTCATTGGGAATTATACGTTTATTTTCGCCTTGTTTAAGTGTGCTCAGGTTGTGCAAGTATCTCCGTTGTTTACATTATATACGTTATCTCCGCTTTTTATCTGCGTTATCACCGTTTCCTAATTTATGTACATTATCACAATTTCTTAATTTATGTACGTTATCATCATTTCCTAATTTATGTAAGTTATCACCGTTTCTTAATTTATGTGTGTTATATCAGTTCCTTACTTTATGTACACTTTAATATTACTTTATCCAAACGAAGCAGTTGTGACTCTAGAAAACAGCTGTTTTTACCAATAGAAAACAATAGCATCGCCCTTTTTCTTCCTATTCCTTTTTTCCGAAATGAGATTACAGTACAAGAGTGCTAAGATGGATTGAGCTTTGCCCCCTAACAAACTTGTAATGTAAGATCATATGTAACTTTTTCAATAATATAATTGTAATTAAATCATTTATTGAATTATAATTGGGGTTTTAATTTACTGCCACTGTCACTACTACAACTAGAAGTAGTTGTATGAATGGCAGTGGCAAAAGGAACTATTGTTGCAGTGGTATTAGGAGACAAATAGTTAAGGTGTTTACTTCAGCAATATTAATTATAGATTATCATAACAAAAATTAGAATTACGAGATCCGATCTCTAGTATTCGTGTATCCTAAACTCTCAGTCCTGCTTTGTTCTTATGTAACTAACATAAATGTAATAAGATGAATAATTTATCTGTAGCCTGGGGACTTAGGCTTATCTAGCCTTTTATCTATCCATCTAGCCACATCACCCCCTAACCTTCTTCCTCTTCCCTCTCCTTTCTCGCTCCACGTTTTCACTTTACCTCCTTTCCTTGTCTCTCATTCCACTTTTCCACTTTTTGCCTCACCTGGTTTTGTTGTACTAATAGACTTGTTCTCGACAGTGTTGACAAACAAGATGAGCGTTAATGTTGGGGCCGCTGTCCATATAGAGCCCCGGTGCACCCTCACACAATTGCTTGATAGAGCCACGATAAATTTAATTAGAGGTTTGGAGCATAGGTTAATTGTCCTGGATGGGGGTGTTGCTCTTTTGTGTGTTCTGTGTGTTTTCTGACGTGTTGTATTTTGTGTGGTTTTTGGTGTGATGTGTTTTTTTGTTTTTGTTATAAGCAATATGTGTTCCCCCTCCACACTGAAAATTACTGTATCAGATACCCCTCAGATATTTCAATAACGTGACATTTAGCAAAACTCTATTCATGCAGAGGCCAAAAAACTATTGATTGTTATAAACAAGGCATTACCATGGAATGATGATGTTGTCGACTTGTTGATGATGATACTGTTGATGACAAAACAGATGACAGAAGTTTTTGATGAGGTTCTTGATTCCGTTGAAGAGGGATATAATTAGGTGACTTCTGTAATTTAAACTGAATTCATAATTCATCCCGACGGTACGCCATTAATGCCACTGCCGTCGGCTGTGGCGCCTCCACCCGCCTCTATTCACTTCGCGGTTGACGGGAATCAGTTGCTAAGCATTGTTGCGGTTACCGTGCAACAGAAAGCAGCATAGATGCCCATAAATCTTGCCCACACCCGCAATTTGCTTACACCTCCTCCACTACCTCCTCTACAACACTGAGATTTCGCAGCGGAGGAAACGCCGTCCGCTACTCTGCTAGCGATCCCAGGATACTCCCGCACGTAGGCCTCAAACGCCAATTTTGCTATTTTTTTCCTTCATATATTCCTCTCACTCTCCCAATGGTCGATATTTACAACACTGGAATAAAAAATAAAATAAAAATTGTACCGTATAAATACGTTTGTATGTGGTTTTTTATATATAATTTTTATTGCTTGGGTTTCGACCGCTGCCCACTGTCGCCTCGCGCTAATATCACCTATACCTGCGCTTCCTGCCTTAATAGCGAGGAGGACTCACATGCTCTGAATCTACTACACAAACCTGCAATATTAACATAAAAGACATGGATTAAAGAATGAAATGAGATGAAAGAGGATGAGAGCTAGGAGGAGGAAGAAGAACAAAAAGGAGAAACATGAAGAAGATGAGGAGAAGGAGGAAGGGAAAATTCTATCCGGCACCAGCGGACTCCGGCTCCCACACCGCAGAAGGTTTTGCTAAAAAGTGCAAAACTACCGCACTATCCCGCTTGGACGTTATAAAAACTTGTCCAGCTTAGTCCTGCTTTCTGGGCGAATAAAGTGACCAAACCTGTTTTCAAACATTTCTGGGAGTAATACTTCCAGCAGGGCTGAAGGAACATGGACAGAATTGGTTTTTGCGTGTTTTTGTTTGTTTTTGTTTTATTTTTGCTGCGAAGGTCAGCTGTGGCAAGTTACTGGGTGTCGTTGTTTGTAATGTGTTTGTTGGTGATAATGTTTGAGTGGTTTATTATTATACTTGTTATTATTGGTATTATTAGACTTGTTTTTATTTGTTTTTGTTGAAATGTTTGCTGCTGCCGTTGCTTACTATTGCATACAGGCTACAACAACTATTACTACCTCAGCAATTACAAATATTACTTTTACCACTCATACTATTAACGCTACTGTATATACTACTTTAACTACAGTCCATCCATCGTTTTGTTATTAATTGCATTATCATTATTATCTACGTAAATAATGACAATTATTCTTGTAGCCAATAAAATTAATATTCCCATGTAAGTGTCATTATTATTATGCTATATTTTCTGATTGCTAATATATTATTAGTTTTTTTGATGATTTAATAGCCTTTATTTCCTGTAATAACTGAGATTTTGATGAGTGTAACTTAGGCTATATACTTATTTATCGATTTCTGAATAGTGAAACTGTAGGTAACTTATATACATGACTGTAAAGTTGCCGCCCAGTTATGTGGCTGCCGCCCAGTTATGTGGCTGCCGCCCAGTTATGTGGCTGCCGCCCAGTTATGTGGCTGCCGCCCAGTTATGTGGCTGACGCCCAGTTATGTGGCTGACACCCAGTTATGTGGCTGACACCCAGTTATGTGGCTGCCACCCAGTTATGTGGCTGACACCCAGTTATATGGCTGCCGCCCAGTTATGTGGCTAACACCCAGTTATGTGACTGCCGCCCAGTTATGTGGCTGACACCCAGTTATGTTGCTGCCGCTCAGTTATGTGGCTGACGCCCAGTTATGTGGCTGCCTCCCAGTTATGTGGCTGACGCCCAGTTATTTGGCTGCTGCCCAGTAGGATAGTGGTGTGAGAATGATCAGTAAATATTCAAATGACTCACTGCAGATGTAAATTACTATTTTCATACTTTTCTGGGCCACCAATTGTGATAAAAAAGACTGTTGATATATATATATGTGGGCATGTATATATTCACATAAATATATGTGTATATATATCACAAGTCTTCCACATTTGAAAGGGGAAATATTTTTCATCTTCCAATGTGGTACACTTACAATTAATACGTCAGCGATTATTGATCTCATATATGTGTATATATATATATATATATATATATATATATATATATATATATATATATATATATATATATATATATATATATATATATGTCTATATATGTAACTAAAATTGAGTAATTAGCTTCATAAGATCGTTTAATGCTTAATTAAATGAACTTTCAGATTTAGTTCCCGAGCCTATAATGTGCTCAGAAACTCTTTCCACCACGTCCAATGGCATGGTTTCAGGGAATATTATAAGTGACAAAAATAACTAAACTCACGTATGGAAGCGTAATTCGTTGAAAGTGTTTGGATATCTCACGATAAATATGTGATAGATATGCATTAAATTTTATAATGGCGCTGCGGTTTACTCTCTCGACTTTTTTTCCGAAAGTACTTTTATAAATTAAGATAAGAAAGGAGCATCTTATGATAGCAGGTTATCAAGTGACTGGGTGGATGTTTATCTTTCGATAATTCGATAGTGAGAGTGCCGTGGTACAGTATGGTGTAGTGCGTTAGTAATCCGATATGTAAGTATGTGGGTAGTGTGTATATGTATACTCACCTATTTGTACTCGCCTATTTGTGCTTGCGGGGGTTGAGCTTTGGCTCTTTGGTCCCGTCTCTCAACCGTCAATCAACTGCTGTACTGATTCCTGAGCCTTCTGGGCTCTAGCATATCTATATTTAAAATTGCGTATAGAGTCAGCCTCCACCACATCACTGCCTAATGCATTCCACCTGTTAACTACTCTGACACTGACAAAGATCTTTCTAACGTCTCTGTGGCTCATTTGGGTACTCAGTTTCCACCTGTGTCCTTTTGTTCGCGTACCACCAGTGTTGAATAGTTTATCCTTGTCTACCCTGTCAATACCCCTGAGGATTTTGTAGGTAGTGATCATGTCTCCCCCATACTCTTCTGTCTTCCAGTGTCGTAAGGTGCATCTCTCGCAGCCTTTCCTCGTAACCCATGCCTCTTTGTTCCGGGACTAGTCTAGTGGCATACCTCTGAACTTTTTCCAGCTACGTCCTATGCTTGACCAGGTACGAGCTCCATGCTGGGGCCGCATACTCCTGGATTGGTCTTACATATGTGGTATACAAAATTATGAATGATTCCTTACACAGGTTCCCGAATGCTGTTCTGAATGCCGCAGACGTAATTTTTTTATTTGGGCTTCAGGAGACAAGTTTGGTGTGATATGTGCTCTGTGTGTGTGTGTGTGTGTATGTAGGTGAAAGTACATATAGTTGCACATATTTACTTGTATCAAAGTGCACGTGAATTGAGCAGCGTGTAGTCGTGTACACATGTATCCACAGAAAGCTACAACAGATTATTGTTTACTGTGTGTTGCATAGTTTTCGGTTAAGATTGATATCCACATGATTATCGAAGTCATACACAGAAATGCTTACATAATTAACATATGAACGGACAATTGAAATACACAGACAGTCAGATATACCCAATAGCACCTAGGACTTTCTGTTGCTTACGCTCTGTCTGTTTTTCCAGTTGTGTGATTAGCTTCTGCAATTGCGTTTTGACAGACTGGATCTGTCAATGTGTTAGCCTTGTTAATTAAAAATAATCTTAATTTTCTTATATGCATCCTTGCGTAAAATACATAACTGCACGTAAATAAATATACAGACAATTGTTAATCTTGAAAAGGAGTTTCTGGCACGTTTCACAAACTCTGGCCACCGGGAATACATCTCCTGCCCGGAAATGAAACTCTTCCGAGCGATTCTTGTCTGCCTTACTCTATTTACTTGGTCCGTTTGAGCAGATATTGGTCTGGCAACTTCGAAACAATAATAGTAAAA
>WNGS01005997.1:13123532-13134909 GCA_020271785.1 Procambarus virginalis | reverse complement strand
TAGGAAATTTATTTTTCTTCAAATATTTCAATTTCTTTTTTTTGGGTGAGGCTGTACGAGGAGGCAGCATAAATTGCAAAATTGGCAATCCCCTTGGGCTTTCCGTATACATTTATGGTTTGTTTTTATTATATACCACTTGTATAAACAGAAATGAAAAAGAAAGTGTCTTCTGCTGGGGAATACTTCAATACAAATTCACAACAATTCAACTTTCAACACGCACACCACCCCGACACCGGCAATCAACTTATTACCCCCCATTTGGTTTACTCCTTGTCCTTTATCCTTCCTTTTCTGTCCTTCCCACTCCAATCCTTCCCCACACTTTTCCGGATTATTATCAAATGCCTACATTTTAGTGGGTCGTTTATGCCTTTCTTTTTGTGGCCATTCTTCTGGGGTGCCCGGGAGGATGTCCCCTTGCTCATTTTGGTGCAGTTAGGGTTCCTTGATGACTTGGGGACTAAAGGGAGGACTAGACATTTTTTTGTTTCTTTCTGAATCCATAACTTGTGTTTTAGGGGTGCGTGAGACCACCCTCGGTTTCTCGAATTAGCCTCCACACGTCTACTATGTTATCAGTGAAGGCGTAAAGTTCGCTCCAGCATCAATTTTGCGGACATCAAATGTGCGAGAAATTTTGATTCCCAAACCCTGCGATGTAAATTAATTGGATTTGCGCGTTCGTTTTCAAAGCTCCAGCAGTGCTCTGGACTACAACCCACGGCACGCCCATACTTCGACCTCACTTTATTTCTTCTGCCCTCTCCACCAAGAAATAATTGTGCTCCATATTTTTTCATTTTTGCTTTTTGTTTAATTATATGTATCATACATCAATGGTGAGATACTTGACACAAGTTATCTGTAGGTAGTTCAAAAGAGTGGAAAAAAGTTGTTCGTCTCTCCTTCAAAATAAATCAAGCGGACTGGGCGGGGAACGCGCGGGGACTGCGCCCCTTCGTCCGAAAAACCGTGAGCATATCCTGTTTTCTCAGAGAGACCGAGGGATGAGGGAAAAAAGGTTTCGACGCCCGGATATTTCAGCCCGGAGCTTAATTTGACATTTAGGTAGAGTTGTCTTCCTTTGATATTCTCGTAGGAGTAATATCAGCGAGTAATGGCCTCTGGCCTTGGAACCAGATTTTGCCGAGTTTCACTGTGACGCGTTTCTTTCATGTTTGGAGTTTATATCCTGTTCGTTTAGGTTTGTGAGCTCTATTAGAATTTTGCTGTCCTGCAGAATAATAATAAAAACGGTAATAGATATGGTTCAGTCTTACTTCTTTTTTCTACTCCTTCTCCTTATATGTTTATCCTTCACTTACTCGTCCTTCGTCTTCAAACGCTTCCTTTCCTCCCTCCCTGAATTTTTGGTGGAAAGCTGTGCTGGGATGGCAACGTAGTAGAAGTGTCCATGACGCGCTAATCACAACTCCTTGATTCAGGAATCGATTCAGCTTCTGTATTTTGAGGAAAGCTTTATATGAAATCCAAGACCAAGTCTGATGACCAATAGAGAGGACCGAAGGGGGGTAGAAGAATAGTATTTGTGGAAGAACTCTTGTCTATTTTATTTTGTTTCTAGTTAAAATAATTCCTCGTGTAACAACTGCAAGAAGACCCAAAATATCGCCGGTGAAACAGTCGCCCTGCTGGCTCTTCCCCGCCTAGGATCCCGGACCTGGCGTCATGATTGTCCCATAACTTTGGTCCAGTCATTGCTTGGTCAACAAGAGACTTCATTATTGCCCACAAATTACGAAGCTTATAGTCCGGTACTAATATATTATTTGTTTACCTGCTAAACTAGACCAAATTACACACTCATCTGTCGGCGGTGTGGCCACGGCGGCCACAAACCTCCAGCAACACTAATACATAGCCACCTTGCGGCTCTTTGACACCGAACACCATTGTACTGCTCCTGACGCACGGAACACCTTTACTGACTCCATGACAAGTTTGGAGCAGGCTCCAGCATCAGCCCATGACCATGTGCTGCGTCATGACCATCCTTATTGGTCAAGAATCGAAAACCCTTGCAGTGTCCTGGCATGCCTCCTAATATTTTTACTTTGCTGCTGCAGTTGCGAGGCAGCTACGTGGTGTAGCACCACTGTAGTCACCTCTAGTTCCTCTGCTGCAAATGGTGTTGCACCGCTCTAGCAGGCCTCTTCTCCCTTGCGAGTGTATATCTAGCTCTATACTTCCTGGAACTACCTCAAGAAAGTCTACACCGGAAGAGCGAGAGGGATCATAAAATTCTGGCTTGGACATCATTCAGATCACGAAATATACCACTTACTCTAACCCTTCCCAGCCTCCGTCTTTATGGTATAGACATTCCTTCCCACATCCTTCTTCCATCAGGACTTTTTGGTCTAACAGAAAGACAAAACGAGTACTCTCTCTCACTCTCTCTCCATGATATTCAGCGATGATATCTCTCTCGCTCTCTCTATATCTCTCGCGCGTTAGACTAGATATAGAGAATAGAGATACTATCTCTGGCTATAGTACGAGCGTCTCTAGAGCGCGAGATCTCTCGCTCTCTATCTACTTATCTATTCATCTATCCTCTATATATCTCGCTCTCACTCTCTCTCTGTATCACTGGTGGCTAATAATTTACTATTGCTGCCACACGAAACCTTTCTCAGTTGTTCAGTTAACCTTCGATCAGCTTCTTCAGCCCAGTTCTCACATTGTACAAAATATCCATATGAAATTCTTCAGTACTGACCTACACCAACCCCTCTAAACATAACGACAGTACTATCTGCATGTTAAGGCTCGGCGTTAGTACTATCGAAGCGTAGTTTACATTTTTCGGGACAACTTTTTTATAGTGATGTCCCCAAATAAGGTCACTAGTGGACTCTCGAACACTACTTCCTTTTCTCACATACCCCCCCACCCTTACATTATCAGGGGTTAACAGCCTCCATCTTCATTATTTATGCGGTCTTACCACCCACCTACACATTTATACTAAAGAGGAGTAAGGCATATGATTGAACAAACTTCTCATGCCTCGGTACTGATGCAACACAAAAGTCCCATTTCCACCCGCACCCTTACACCCTCGGTTCCAAAGGTTTTCTTTCTCCTCCCCCCCCACCCCTCCCATTCTTCACTCAACGTCCTCAGCAACGAATATAGGGGCAAAAGGGAGGTGAGAAGGGTACCGTTGGTACGGTAGAGGCTAGGAGCAAGGAAGAAGAATAATGACATCAGTGGACTTAATATATAACAGAAGCTCATTTTGGGCTTGGGGCGGCAGTGGTTGGCATGTTTGAGTTGGGTGTGTGGTTGTGGACTCCGTGTCCCGCTGACTTACTCCTTCCCCACACTCCATCTATATTATTTTGTATCTTTTCTTGTCTTTTCCGTCGTTTCTATTTTCTTGCCATTGCATGTATATTCGATAGGACTGAATAAAGTAAAAATATCCAGTCACAGGCAGGATGCCTGAGAAGCTGAGGGTGTTCGTGGATTTACATGAACGTAAAATTGACATTAACAATGTTATATGAGACAATATTTCTCTATCATCAACGTCATCAATTAAATACAAAATAAAACAGAAAAAGTAAAAATATCGAGACTGTTAACGTTAACTTATAAAACGTAATAAGACCTGATACATGTTAAAAATATTATAATATATAACACCCATATTAATATCATTCATTAAATAGTAATAGTAGGTAAATAATGGCATATATACTTTTTAATAATGTTAGTTAAACGTTAGTAATTAACAAAATCTAAATAACACATTTTCTATTTTAAACTTACGCTTTACCATTGAAAATAACTTTACAATTGTAATAATATAATTAGTATATTTAATATAATACAAATATCCATTAAATACCAAAATATCGATAACCATAGAGGCCTGATACAATTTTTTTAATTACAATAGAAATAGTATAAATACTTAAAATTAAAAGTTGTTATATACCCCTCAAAATCAATAATATTTATAATAGGCACAATCAATATACAACAAGACCATAGACTATTACAACAAAAAACCCTAGTAATATATACAATAACAGTTACAACAATAATTAGAATGATTCGGAGACTTTGCTTCATTTTAATTAATCATCTTATAAGTGCAGTTTTATACTTAGTTGTATATAAGTAGCTTTTTGAATTTATGGGATAATAATTTTTTTAATTTTTGTAAAGTGTACAACACTATAACTACTCCTACATATATTTATGTGGCTGTAAATATATTTAATTTTGTAAACAAATAATTCTGTACTCTTTTTGAAGGTATTATTTTTAACTAGTTGTATTATTTTAAAGCTTGTAGTATAAATGGTATCTTGCTTAATAAATCTTGCTGGAAATATATAGGAATATTCTCTATGTGAAAATCTTCCTGAAAAAAAGGAACTAAGCACGGTTGTTACAAGCAGTAAAGTGTGTTGGCAAACTGCACCTTCTCCCAGGTCAGCGCCTGCCTCTTTCTTTCGTTGACGGGTCTGGAAACTGGAAAAGATGTACAACCAACTTGCTTCTAGCCAGAACGTTTTTCCCTTGTTCCTCGCGCAATATTTGCCCGCTCAAGCTTCAGGGGGTCCCAAGACCCCACCTTGTTTCCACCGTCTCTCGCTGGTAGACTCAAGGTTAAGGGGTTAATATTCACCTAATTAGAGGCCATAAGAGCACACGAGTTAATCCGTGTATGAGTTGCAGCAGCGGGAGAACATACATCATCTTGCTCTGTGCCCTGGGGGAGCTGGGCTTGGCAGGCAGCTTCCCAGCTAGTCAGCCTAACAGCTAGCCAGACTGCTAGTTAGCCAGCATGTCACCTATTCATTTAGTCAGACTACCAACTAACTAGTCTGTCACTTAGCATTCAGCCAGCTAGTCAGTTGATGAGCTAGGGAGTCAGCCAGCCAAGCAGATAGCCAACCAACTTGCTAGCCAGTGAGACAGACAGCCACCTAGCCATCTCACCAGCTAACCAGACAGCTACATTATGTACTGTTGTTCTTATGTACATTAAAGAAACATCCTTTTCCAAGGTTTAGTCTCAGTCACTTGGTCGCTCTTCTATTTTTTTTCTCCGACAATAGCCTGAACCTGTGACTCCCATTCGATTGAAATACGCTTGCGTTAATCGTGACGAGAACGACAATGACGAGCCCTAATTCTGTCCACAGTGAGTTTCGAAGGTCTCCTCCCACGCAAGAGAGAAAATATTTTGTTTGTTAGACCCAGAGCGCCGCACTTCCTCCACGAGTTCATCATCAGACTGGCGTGCACATAAAGTCATTCTTTCATTCTCTAAAATCTCTGTGGCATCTGTAATCACCTTGGAGGCATCTTGATAACCTTCTTGGCACTACGATCTTGGCTCTGGTGATGTGTGTGTAATTTTGGCACCCTTTGGTACTCGGGAAAGCGCTCTCTCAGGAAAATCCTGTACAGGTATTCCCCCTTTATGGCTCAGTGCAGGATATACGTTATCGAATTAATTTGCATTTAGTTGCGAGTTTTCATTCAGAGGGAGAGTGTTTTCCCTTTGTTTCCTCAACTCTGGAGCCACATAAAGCGAATAAATACGCTTGCTTCCGAAACCCAATTATATAAACGACTAAAGAAAACAGTCTAAAGCGGTGTCCAGGTGTGTGATTTACGAGCACTGTAAATATTCACCGGCGGGAAGGACATAAAAAGTCGTCATAACACGAGGGGTTAATAAGCGTAAAAACTTAGTGATAAACATCGATCATTAACCTGGCACACCAGAAACACCGTTTCCGGTGTATCTCGACTCTAGTTTTCTTAGATGCTGAATCTATCTACCTCCTTTATATGTACATATATATTATATCGTACTTAATAGCCTGAGTTGCTTAATGAGCCAAATTTTCGTGAAATATATAATTTTTCAATCTTGTGAAATGATTATTTTTGTTGTATTATATAGGATTGCAGTTTGGTGTAATTTGAATCAAAACTAACAAAGAAATTTATCAAACGTAACTAAACTTATCCAAACCTACAGGTTCTTTCGTATAAATGGAACATTTTAGATAAATATTTCATTTTTTAATTGAGGAACCATTTAAAAATTATACCAACTATTCAGAATAAGTGTAATACTTTAAAATTTAATTGACATTTAAGCTTGTGTCACTCGAAATTAAAATTATATTTCAAAGATAAATTAGTATTCAATAACAGTAAAATCATTCCAGAAATTAATTAAAATTATGTTCAGAATTAATATAACATTTTAACAGTTAATATATCAGAACTCATGTAAATAATATTTCAGGTGCCCTTAAATATTAAAGTACAACTTTCAAATTAATAAACTACTTCATAATACATGAAACATATTAAATATAATATTTACAAATTATTTTAAAATTTCAAAATATAAATACAATTTTAGAATTTTAGTAATATTTTATTTAAATCTCGTGGCTACAAAATATCCTTATCAGAGCCATATTGGTGAGAGGAATACTGTTCAAAACTTCCCAACAGAGGGCATGAAATATTGCTATTGTGCACTGGCAAACGTAAGGCGTCTGACAGGAAAGAAATATATGAGACTAATACCCTTTGCCGAAAGACACGTCACGTATGCCAAAAAGGGGAAAGAGGGGACGGGGAGAGGGGGGGGGGGTTAAATGTGTGCCCGTGAAAAATACAAAATAATTAATTTCAGGTACTGCAGCCTGTGTGGGGGACGCTCCTATTGGTGGCAACTGCTGTCCTCTGTATATTAGGGGAGAGTCACACTGCTCGGATATTACGCCTGTCCCCTTCATTGTCATGGCTGTCCTACTACAATAATAATTTTTCTACTCTTCACCTTTTTGCTCCTGGTAGCAGATGCCTGCCCGTCCACCCTTGCTTCTCGCTAGCCGTGGAGGAGACAAGGAGAAAGAGAGAGGAACCTGGATTCAACACTCGCCGCCACCTGGCTTTGGAATTTACTGCGACAAGCTTCCAATCCCATAAACTCCGGATATTATATAAACAATTCATTAAAAGCTTATATACAGCGTGAGATTTATGCGAGGCCCTTGTCTCTCTTATGTCTGGCCGGGCTGGCTCGCTTCCCACTTGGGTGGGTCGCCGCATGCGGCATCGCAGCTTACAGCATTTCCAACCTGACATACACGGCACGGCTTGTAGCACGGCTTGCCTGTCATACTAAGCGTCGTCAGTCTCGCATACATGGCACGGCATGCAGCATCGCCGGCCTGACACACGTATCAACATCGACTGTTTAGCATTCACAGCACGGCTTGCAATATCGCCGGCCTAGTAACAAAGTACGACTTGCAACATTGTCGGCCTGAAATGCACAGCATGGATTACAACATTACCAGCCTAGCATACAAATTATGGGTTATAGAAAACTCCTAAGATAAGCTCAAATTAATTTCATTTATCAACTCAAAAAACGTAGTCATATATTGCTGGCAAGCGACAGACGGATCTGGCCTCTTCGGGTTTTATTTCCTCTTAAATAATTGATCCTAGACATTACAATAACACATTTATCACATCCTCTGACATTGTGCGTGAAGATTTGGCTTATGGCAGGTTGGCCAGCAGCATAACGAAGCGCTTGAGCTAGGTAGAAGCATGTACCTTGAGGACCTTTGTCTTTTATATTATATATATTATGTGAAGTCCTAATAGAAGGAAACAGTATCACAAAAGTAGTACATATCTGTATCATTGGACACAAGATTTGTCATGCTAAATTGTATCTTGCATCAGGTAGGATATAAAATAGGATATCAGGGATCATGGGTCCTGAGAGAAAAAGAAAATTGGTCATATTCCTTAAGTACAGTCTAAAATGGTCAATCAAAGAGGAGAGAGAAAATTTAATTTCAATCAGACTCAGATAATCACAGACGATACAAGATTGAAGAACCTCCGGGTCTAGATAAGATTTGGGCAATCACAACCAATCTGTAAGTCGTATTTAACACAGGATGCCCCCCTCATCTTTATCAGTAATCTGTACCTGGGACATCTCCACGCAGACTCTTTTACTCTCTCTCTCTCTCTCTCCCTCTTAGCGCTCGAATTAACACCACAAACGAAACGAAATACTCTGATTACTTTTTGTGCATTAGAGCATGATTATGCAATTTTTATCGCAAATATGACAAAGACACACTTCCTTCATCCTTTTCGTTAGTTATCTTTCGTTAGTTTCGTTAGATCAGTTATTATTTGTTACTTTGTTGCTGAATCCTGATTTCATCATGTCTGAATTTTGGCTTCACGTTGTTATTGTAATTTTACTTCACTTATATTTTTGTCTTGCGAAGTGTCCTAATTTGCATCACGATTAACTGCTCATGGCAGTCAATACCTCCACCAAGAATATTTTGCACACTATATGTTGTGATTCATTGTATTCTGTCCAATACGACAGATTTACGTTCTTCTGATTTTGTAAACTGCCTAGGGCTTTACATTATGTGGGTCTCTGCTCTCGTTGGGGTCTTTGTTCTTCTTCGGGTTTTTGTCCTCGCTGGGGTCTTTGGACTCGTTGGGGGTCCTTGTTCTGCTTTGGGTCCTTGTCCTTGCTGGGGTCTTTGAACTCGATGGTGTCCTTTATCTACGTGGGGCTTTTTGTCCTCGCTGGGGTCTTTGAACTCGTTAAGGTTTTTGTTCTACTTGGGGAACTTTGTCCTCCTCGCTGTGGTCTTTGTTCTCATTGGGGGGGTCTTCTCCCTTGTGGTCATTATCATCTCTGGGGGTTTTCATGTTCATTGAGGACTTTGTCAACCCTGGGATCTAATTCTTCCCGGAGGGTCTTTGTCCTCCCTGCGGTTTTTGTTCTCCTGCGGTCTTTGTCCTACCTGCGGTCTTTGTCCTCCCTGCGGCCTTTGTCCTCTCTAAGGTCTTTGTTCTCTTTTGCATGTTGGTCCTTCCTTAGGTCTTTACACCGTGGTCTTTTCATCTATGAGGTCCTCGTCTTCACTTGGTTATTTGTCTTCCTTGAGCTCTTTATCCCCTGATGTCTTTGTCTTCTTCGAGCACTTTATCCTCTCTGAGGTTCTGCTTTTCCCTTCATTGCTATGTACTTCCTGAGGTATTTTCCTTCCGCTAGGTCTTTGTACTTCATGGTTTCTTTGCCATTGTCGAGGTCTTCAGATTGAGGTCTTTTCGCTCCCAGAGGTCTTTGTTCTCCCTGTGGTCTTTGAGGAAAAGTTTGTTATACATTAAGTAAGAATTATGTAAGTTTTGTTTTTTAATTATGCCGCTCATTAAATAGGATATACTACTATTATAATAAATAGTTATTAACACGAATCTTGTGAAATAGGTACACAAAAAATTAAAATTAGTTATATAAATAATAACTTTAAATTAGTTATATAAATAATAACTTTAAATTAGTTATATAAAAATAACTTTAAATTAGTTATTCAGCATTAATTGTAAATTATCCATTTATTAGTTGTAATTTAGTTATACAAATAACAATAATAATAATAATTATACAAATATGAATATGCTATGTATAACACAGAACAATGATATAATATTCCGAATTTATATTTGTAGTAAAATGTGGGACACCTATGATTCACCACAATTCCATATGTTCCGCTATTATTTAGAATATTTCTTTTTGGCTATGTTGTTTACGATATTTGTGCCCATAAATTTAACCTAAGATAGCCATTGTTATCGCAAGTGGCTTCTGCTTTATTGACTTTTTTACGTGCCCTTCATATTATGGCGAAAATATATTAAGTGTATGTATCGTGTGCGGTGTTTGTGAATGTTTGTGCATCAGAATGTGTGTGTGTGTAAATTACCTAAGTGAGTTAAATGATAAGAGCATTTATCATTATAACTACAATGATAACTACATTATATTTACATTATATCTTTATAACTACATTATGATAACTCTTATCATTTAACTACACTTAGGTAATTTACACATACTCGTTTTTTTCGGGACACTTACTCGTAGTGTCCCGAAATATACACACATATACACATACACGAGTGTGTGTGTGTGTGTGTGTGTGTGTGTGTGTGTGTGTGTGTGTGTGTGTGTGTGTGTGTGTGTGTGTGTGTGTGTGTGTGTGTGGTGTGTGTGTGTGGTGTGTGTGTGTGTGTGGTGTGTGTGTGTGTGTGTGTGGTGCGTGTGTGTGTGTGTATTCGTGAATAAGTCTGTTTTCAGATGTATTTTCTTAGGAATGTATATGTAATTTGTGTAGATGGTGTAGGTACTCTGATATGCTCATCTGAATTTGCAAAAGGCTGAACTATAGCTCCCGGGTACCTTTTCTTTCTAGTTACTTGACAGATGTGACACATAACGACCCCTCATGTGAATCTTCTAGTGTGCACATGTGTGTGTATGTGCAAATAACTGGATTCGTCCTCCCACCTTAATTAGGATCTTAACATAATTAGGATCTTAAACATAAGGCGTAAGCCAGCTTGTGTAATTATGATTTTTAACAACTTAATAATTATAATACAAAGCACTAGAAGATAAAATACCTTTAATTGTGAAAATGGCTATAATTACAAACAGTACTGGCGAACATAAGAGCCTAAAATTATGGGCAATTAAATTGTTACTTTAATATAAAAACTGTTATTTACAGCAATATTAATAACCTCTCTTATAATGATTTCGTTAGGTGATATTTATTCGCATTTGACATAAACATACACACACACACCCACACACACACAAATATTTATATATATATATATATATATATATATATATATATATATATATATATATATATATATATATATATAGATAAAATATATATACATAACCTGAAAAGATGTATATGTTCATGAATATATGAGAGGCCTGGGACCAGCTGTGATGCATTATACAATTATTTATTGCGTAACGTAATGACAAACTATTTAAAATATGATTGGTCTATAAGGATAATGTGTAAAATATAATAACTAAAAATCATAACCAAGTAAAAAACTATTAAAATTCAAATTATAATCAGTAATACAAGTAGTAATAATTATTGTGAAAAAAATATGATAATAAAAATTAAAACATAAAAAAGATAACACTGTAGAGAAATCGACATTTTAGTTTTAATGATCTTAATAAGCACAACAATCATAATAATAATATTAATGATAACATAAATTAAATAGTATATTGTAATTTAGAAAACAATTAAACAATAAATATGTAGATATGCATACACACTTTGTTGTACGTGTTTTCCAGGTACAGAAGGCCAGCCTTGCACGCCAAACGTACATTTGTTAGCACTTAGAGCAAAATGCTTGACTACTCAAGCACATGCTAAAAATAAAATGCGTGAATTCTCCACCCCATACA
>WNGS01005997.1:13102301-13117301 GCA_020271785.1 Procambarus virginalis | reverse complement strand
TTAGTTCCTTCCTCCACCCACCCCAATCCAGCCATAATATCTTGTCTGTCTGTCCGCCTGTCTGTCTTTCACACACCCCACCCTCATGTAAAACGTGCCAGAGATATTTATTCTCAGAAGGGGAGAAAAAAGGATAGCGAAGAGGGCGCTGGGAGCATGGATAGAAGCAACAGCGGGGGAATCTTTCCTTCAACTTCTATGAATCCATCATTCCTATAGACGACGATTTTACTTACGAAATCTCCATTGAACGATGGTTAGCGGTCTCCAAAAAAACGGGTGGGGGGATAAGGGGACACGACCGTAAAAAAAAAGTTTCCAGTAAATACATTTCTAGTCTGCGGAGACCCAGGCGAGGGAAGCTTGAGAACGTGACGGCCATTGTAACCTGGAGGACGCGTCCGGCTCCATTCTCCCTTCCTCCTCCTCCCCCCCTTCCCCCCTCCCCTTCTTCTCCAGCTCTGGGCCAAGGAATTTTTTCCTTCTATTTGGGAATGGGAGAAACTCGCAACCATAAACAGCAGTTATCATTACAGAGTTAAGCAGATATGTGGGTAATGGAACAAAAAATAAAATAAAAAAATCAGTATTGTTTACTTATCGTGGCGTCTCCTCTTCCCAGCACCAGGGCAGGTCGCGAGAGGACTACCAGTGCCCTCTGTTGGCCCAAACACTAAGCTTACCACCCCCCTCCTCCCAAATGTAGCCCAACCCTATCTCCCCTTTACCTCAAGCCTTCCCTGTCTCCTCCATCCCCTATTCTCCACGCCGTCCTTGCAGCTTCTATTTGGAGTGCGTTTTAATATCTCTCTCTCTCTCTTTTGATAAATTAACCCAAGTCGTGTATGCACTTTATACGACCCTTGCTAAGGGTCGAGTAGAGTGCATACACGAGGGTCGTCCAAGTGCAAGGTTCGTACACGACTAAAGTGCATTCATACAGTTCATACACGATTTTATTCCACGTACAAATTCTAAGTTGCATGTCGATTCTAAAGGCAGAGCGATCCCTTCCTTGTGGTTAGTTGTTCATGAAACTTCACGGCATTGCACACCAATCACAAACATCATTACACTATGCCAACTCCCACAACGATCAACACCACCATGCCATACACCATACACTACCACCACAATCATTGCTACCAATAGCACTACCAGAATTATCACTCCCACAAACGCCTCCTCCACCACCAGAACTATCACTCCTACAAACGCATCCACTGGCAAAATAACCACCATCTCAATCAACATCAATCCACCAAAATAACTACCATACTTCCCACAACCATTGCCACCACATCACAATGAAAACTACCCCAACACCACAAAAATTACAGCCAACATCACCTCACCACCACAGTCTCCACCACCACAAGAACAATCATCAATACCACAGCCACAATAATCACTACCATTACAATAAACACTATACCATCACTACAATCACCACCATTACAATCATCACTTCCTCAATCGCCACTACCACAATCACCACCACCAACAACAATACTTTCACAACCAGCTACCCCTGCTCTACAAACTGTAGTCACAAGTTCCACGTATAATTTCTATTTCTATTACGTCTGGCTTTAATTACAGTGCAGGAGGGCTGGCGCCACGATTCCTTCACCTGCTGATTAATTTGTGTCTCGATTTTGATTTTTGGGTTTCTTTTGCTCTGGCGGGATTTGCTCCGTGGCCAAACAGAACGTGATTACTGTTTGAGGTGCGGTGGTTCGTGAGGACAATGACGGTCCTTGGCCGTGCAGACGATACTGCAAGAATAAATCCCCAGTCACTATGCGGGTTTCTTGAGAGTTTTCGTTTTAATTGAACTTAAATAATTTTTATGACACAAACGTACTTGGGATGTAGTTTCTATTATTCTTGGATATCTATTTTTTTAACTAGTCATTGTAAATAATCACTGCTTGAATAATATTAAAAAAAATTGTATGGGGATGTTTGAGTGGACGTTACATATATATATATATATATATATATATATATATATATATATATATATATACAGAAAATATTATGAGACATGGAACCATACCCTACCCATCCCCCCTCTCTCTCAGAATTTATATATATATATATATATATATATATATCATATTATATATATATAATCATATATATATATATACTATATATATATATATATATCTCTATATAATTATATAGTATATATACATATATATATATTATACTATATATCAGATATATATATACTATATATTATATTATACTATATATGTATATATATTATATATATATATTATATATATATATATACTATATACTATATATATATATATATATCTATATATATATGTATATGTGTGTGTTGGTGTGTTGTTTGTGTGTGTGTGTGGTGTGTGGTGCTTGTGGTGTGTGTGTGTTGTGTGTGTGTTGTGTGGTGTGTGTGTGTGTGTGTGTGTGTGTGTGACACATATGTATGTATGATAAATCGCAGAGAATACATGCAAAAACCAAAATTGTGTTACAGTCGGGATGATGTTTATGCATTAACGCACCAGAAGTGATGCGGCGACGTTCAATATATTAGAGAACACAGACATTCATACGAGACTTTGTATAGACCCTGGAATAAGTAAATAACTAAAGCTCTTTGTATTACTAAGAAGGCTTGCAATTCCATAACCCTTAGAGAGAGAGAATTAGATGAAAAGCCATAATTTTATGACATAACTAGATAAACATTTCTGTTTCGTATAGAACATAAACTAAATAAAGATACCTGTATCTATACATTGACAGAACTAGAATAAATACTATAGGTGCCTATAGGAAAGAGGTAGATATATGATACCAGCATCAATAATGATATAATTGATATAGATACTTATACCTATAGACACAGAACTATATACCAAATACCAGTAACTTTGCGGAGTACTAGATAAGACAAGTAGAAAGCAGAGCAGATAGACAGGTAGTAAAATATAGAGCCCCGATCCTATAGATAAAACTGTGTATAAATATACCAGCCCTATAGAGAGAAACTGCATTATGCAAAAACAATACCTTCTGAGTGAGAATTTTAGTTAAGATATAAGTCAGCTACTATAAAGAGAACCAGTTAAGTACTATTCCTCATGAGACTATATTATAACAAAGCTACCATTGTCGAAAATGAGAGAACAAAGGTAAATATATCAGTACCCTTAGAAGAGAACAAATAAGGATATCAGCACCCTATATAAAAGATACAGTTCCAACTATAGTGAAGTGTAAGTGTGTACTGTGAAGCGCCAGGAAATGTTGCCTGGTAATGGCTGGTTTGAACCTAAAACTGGTCATAGAGTTCTTAGTGATTTATGGCTTGGGGACCATTCAAACTCAACTTCATCTAATATATATATATATATATATATATATATATATATATATATATATAGATATATATATATTATATATATAATATATATATAAATATATATATATATATATATATATATATATATATATATATATATATATAATATATATATATATATATATATATATATATATATATATATATATATAATATATATATATATATATATATATAGTATATATATATTATATTATATATATATATATAATATATATAATATATCGAACTTAAGGCTTTCAGGACAAGAAATTGGAAACTCAATAAATCACTACTGAGCAATATCTAATGATAAGGGTCTTAAGAAAAGCAACATAGTGCATTTATTGTGTTGTAGAGAACCCCAATGTTAATTTCATACTACAGAATCCTCACGATCATTCGCGTGTGCCGTAAATCGCCATTTTCTTCATTAAATATTTCGTATAACTCAAAGGCATCGTTTACTCTAAATATATTTTTTTCTGTTAGAGAGAATGTGTTTACCTGGGTGATAATTATGGAATAATTTATAGCACTGGGGGTAGGAAAGATTAAATATATTTTATATAAGGTATATATAGGGCATATTAAGCGTTGAAAAAAGTAGCAGCATCATGATTTGCGCATCAAGCAAGACCAGGGATGGTGATAAACACCTAGCCTCACAACCCGAATCTAAGACGCAAGCCAACCCTTCTGATCTAGGAGCCCAGAAATGCCTCCTGAAAATTATCATTTGGGAGCCAATTTTATGTAATCAACTTCGCATGTAGGCGATCTCCATATATAAAGTGGGTTTAACTCGCATTTCCAAAGAGTCGGACAGCTTAAATTATAGTCATCATTATCATTAAATCAGAGTTCTTGCTCCTATGCATTATTCCCACCACCAGTATTTGCCTCCTCACCCCCCTCCCCTATATCCAAAACCATCCCCCATCTGTTCTGTTCAGCTTCACCTCAAATTCATATATCCCATGTCCTATCCAGTTCTCAACGAAGCCTCAAGACTCCCATCCATATCTCCGCGGAAATCTTTTATGTGGTATTAATTATTACAGTTCTCGTTTTCATCTTATACTTATCTCACGAGAAAACATCTGTAAATACTAGCGTCCTCTAGGCGTAGATAAAGTCGAGGCGAGCGCAAACAATCGCGCGTCGGCTGATATCGTAGAAGCTGTTATCGTGGCTGCAATGAGGTGGGGGGTTTGGCCGGCAACGAGGTATCACGATGCCTTAATTGTTTACATGTCTGGGCAAATCTCAATTATAGATCCTCGTACGCATTAGTGGCATTAATGAACCAGGGTTAAAAACGCTTGGTCGCTCGCTCGCTCTCTCTGCGGGGGGCTAAAATGCTGTAAAATGCAGCAGATAATCATTCGTTTTCCTCGAGGGGCACGATATATAAAACCTTTTTTGCGTTTATAGCACGTCAGAAATTTAAGGCTCATGAGTGCACTTAACTCAGTGAAATCTCTTCAGAATTAGAAATTTAGTTATGAGCTGCTCATTCAATAAAAGGCATCAGATAATATAACAATGCAAGTATTACGACCACATTCTTTATGAATAACATCAGCATTTGCAGCAATATGCTCAAAATAAAAATAGCAACAGTTCTGCAGTAAAAACAGCAGCATGAACAACCCAATTAGTAACAAGACCAACGCAATTTACAGCAGTGAGAGATGATGAAAAGCACAAACATTAGCACAAGTACAGGCACCTTCAGCATGGCAAACAGCACAGCAGCTCCCACAGCATGGGGGAACAGCACAGAGGCACCAGGAGCATGGAAAACAGCACAGAGGTACCTGCAGCATGGAGAACAGCACAGAGGCACCTGCAGCATGGGAACAGCACAGAGGCACCGGTATCATGGAGAACAGCACAGAGGCACCTGCAGCATGAAGAACAGCACAGAGGTACCAGCAGCTCGGAGAACTGCTGTATGAACAACATCACAAAAGAGGTTAGAGCAACAGGGTTAACAGCTCAAACAGATGCTCCACCAGAATAGACCACAGTACTAATAGAGGCACTTGCAGCATGGACAACAACAGAAAGGGCACCAGAAGCTTAGAGACATCAGTAAAAACAGAAGCACCAGCAATATGGATAACAGCTTCCACAGACGCGGCGGCCACTACCCGCTCCTGTATTCGCTGCCGTGATAATCGTCCATCCAGCCATCATAATGGCATGATAAAATGACCCTTAGAGGTCATTCCAGGATGCTCTAAACAACCTAACGACCCATTCGCGGCCACTTGCGTGCCCTACAACACTTGACAGCCGAGCCTCCTCAGCTGTTAAGCTTGGGAATGGCCCACAACAACCGATCACTCCAACATCGGCGCGCTGTCCGCGCCAGGGCGTTCGATTAACCAAATAACGATACTCTACGTCTTCACGGAAAAAAACGGATGTTTACTTTTTTCCTCCCAGGAGAAAAGGGAGAGTGTTTTCTGCCACAGAGTGTCTTTTTGGGTGTTTTAATCTTGAGTTTGTCGTGTTGGGGCGCGGATGGAGGGGCGGCTGCTGCTGGTTTATAGTGGTCGTAAGAAGGGGCCCAACGGCTGCTTTAAAACGTCGGCTGCAAAGTGAAAACGCCGATTGTAAAACACATTGTTATAGGTGTAAAAAAGGGCTTTTTGTTGGCTATATCCATTAGTTTAAGAGGTACTTGCGGGGAAATACGGCGTTAAATAAGTCATCTTTCGACTGTAAATGATAAAGCTTTTGGGACGGCTTGTGGCGACGGCGATATTCGAGCGGCTAAAGTCTTCAGGACAGACCAGCGGCCATCGAGGGTCTCGCAGAGCCTCTGCAAGGGGGGTCCAGGAATTTCTACTAAGTCTGCTTATGATCCTTTCGCGTGTATAGCGGTGGGGTCACGAGCCCCCTCTTGTGCTTCCCTGCTTATGCCGTACTTTATTTCCCCGTCTACCTGTTTTACCTCTGAGATCTTGACGCTGTTGATATATATAATCTTCATTCCTTGCAATTTACACCCACGCAATAGCACTCTATATAGATACTATATATATATATATAGATTATATATATTATATATATATATATATATAAAGAAACAAGGAAGAAAAGAAAAAGAGCACGAGATGGAAGACCTGCTGATAGCCCCTCTAGAGGTTGTGATGTAAATCACACTAACAAGACTGCCATTCTGAGTTATGAAAGTATTTCTTCCATTTTTATTGCTTGCTACTGAGGTGGGCGTCCATCACGGCTTCGGTGGTCGTTAGCAGCACACAGCTGAACCTCTCTTATCTCATGCTGCCCCAAGTAAATACTTCTTCTCTGCGTCCAAGCCAAGAATACTATGTATGTATTTATATATGTGCACACACACACACATTTGGATGTGGGTAGCTCCATGCGTGTGGATTCCAACTTTAGACAGACATATTTTCTCTTATACTATAGATTTAATTTTTGTTTTCAGGGTTAAAGTGTATATGCGTATTGTGTGTTCCCCAAAAGCGTGTATGCTAATATTTAAGCCATCCTCTTGATTAGATAGTGCCTTTTGTAACTATGTTCACAATAGTACAAATATTGATGCACTAAGCAATTAGGTAAAAGAGTTCTGTTCTATTCACTTTATAAAGTAGCCACCTGACAGATGAGTGGACTGTTACCTAGCAGTAAATAGGTACCTGGGAGCTAGACAGCTGCTACGGGCTGCTTCCTTGGGGTGTGTAACAAAAAGGAGGCCTGATCGAAGACCGGGCCGCGGAGACGCTAAGCCCCGAAATCATCTCAAGATACCTTCAACATAGAGTCTGAAAAAAGTGGACATAAAAAAAACAAAATTAAATACTCCTATGCATACTCCTAAATACTTGTACTCCTAGCACATATATATGTACTATATTTGGCCTCAGATTGCGTGTATTAGGCCTAGGAAAGTTAGGCTAGGTTAGTTTAGTTTATCTTTGCAACATAATTAGAATTTTTTCCTGTTTTTACAGATTCAATAATACCAATTTCTACTTTCTAACTGAGTTGTATGTCGATCTTTGTATTCTGATCCTCATCATTCTTATAGAAACTATCAAAACTGGAGGATGGTCTGTTATATTATATATGTTGTTGAGCATGGCCTTGTAGTCTATATGCTTTTTTAATATATGCGTGTAGAATATATGTTTGCAGTGTATATGCTTTTTGTATTTATGCTTGTTTCCTTTAATGCCTGTAGTGTACGTGCATAGTGAGTGCATTGTTTTAGGGTATATGCTTGTTGAGTACATGCTCGTGGCAAGTGTAGACTCGTGAAGCAAATATCTATACTTTTAATAGCCGGGTTACATACTTAAAAATAAATGAAAGAAACCCCTGACCCGCTATTTAATGGGGATGTACATTCTCTTCCATCTTTTTTCCCCCTCTATCTCTGTTATGTCCACATCCATTCCGCTACATTTTCTTCTATCTATTTTTGCTTTCTATTTTATTGTCTTTGTTTATGAAACAATTATTTATTATTTTAACTGTGTGGATAAAAGGTATACAAATTTAAGAAAATCTTTTGGTCACGACTGATTTTGGTAAACATTTTCTCCATCCAATTTTGTGGGGGGTCTGAGGGGAGGTGGGGAGGGGAGGTTATCTCTATCTCTCTTATCTTCACATTTATTCAGCTTTGCCTGTTCTTTTTCTTCTTTTTTTTTATTCCGAAAGTTCGTTCAATCTTCTTATCATTGTGCCTTGATTTTCAGGCGGCCGCGGCGAGCCTGGGCGAGGCTGGTGGTGCCCGAGAGAAATTTACTGCACGAGACTCGCTGGGTTCAGCCAATCGCCGGCCTCCGTGGGCCCTCCATCATGGTGCGTGTTAGCCGCCAAACAGCGTCTCCCCACCAACCGTCACCAACTGGACTATTGTCTGCTTGCAACTAAGATTCCATCTTTGTTCGCCTCTCACAGAAGGGGACGCCACAGACAAGTCACATTCGCCACGAGTGGCTGTCGTTCGCAGAGGTACCCACAGGAAGGCTGTGAGGATGCGAGTCTCTGAAGCTACTCCCATCTCAGGCGAAACTGTGGGGCCCAGACAGGGGAGAGAGAGGCAGACGATTCTACAATAAGACCTCAAGGCTCGGCCCGCTCTTGAGGGTTGGGGTAAGGGAGAGGAAGAGGCCATGGGGAGGGGGGATAGGTAGGTGGTGAGGGGTGAGAGAGAGGAGGGGGGAGGGCGGGTTTGTGCACTAGGTTTGGGTTGGTCGGAGAGGATGAGGAAGGTTGGAGAAGGAGGAGGAAGATAGGGGTGGGGTTAAGAAGGAGAGAAGGGAAGGACAAGGCGGCAGGCAGCGAGACGCCTTAGTGATAAAAGTAACCAAGATTTCCATTTTCCATGCCTACGGCCCGAGTTTTATTCCAGCTTTAGTGTGGATAATTGCATATTGGATGAAATTTTCTCCAAACTTTCTCGAAGTAGTCTTGCATCGGGGCTGTAAGGAGCGTCGCCAGGGAGACTCCTGCCAGCCCTCCTCCTGCTGGGAACCCCCCGCCAGCAGGAAACATCAATTTTTTAAACTATTCCACTTTAGACGACGTTATTCTAATACAGAAAATATTATGAGACATGGAACCATACCCTACCCATCCCCCCTCTCTCTCAGAATTTATATATATATATATATATATATATATATATATATATATATATATATATATATATATATATATATATATATATATATATATTTATATATATATACATATATATATATTTATATATATATATATATATATATATATATATATATATATATATATATATATTTATATATATATATATATATATATATATATATATATATATATATATATATATATATATATATATGTATATGTGTGTGTGTGTGTGTGTGTGTGTGTGTGTGTGTGTGTGTGTGTGTGTGTGTGTGTGTGTGTGTGTGTGTGTGTGTGTGTGTGACACATATGTATGTATGATAAATCGCAGAGAATACATGCAAAAACCAAAATTGTGTTACAGTCGGGATGATGTTTATGCATTAACGCACCAGAAGTGATGCGGCGACGTTCAATATATTAGAGAACACAGACATTCATACGAGACTTTGTATAGACCCATGGAATAATAAAATAACTAAAGCTCTTTGTATTACTAAGAAGGCTTGCAATTCCATAACCCTTAGAGAGAGAGAATTAGATGAAAAGCCATAATTTTATGACATAACTAGATAAACATTTCTGTTTCTATAGAACATAACTAAATAAAGATACCTGTATCTATAATGACAGAACTAGATAAATATATAAGGTGCCTATAGGAAAGAGGTAGATATAGATACCAGCATCAATAATGATATAATTGATATAGATACTTATACCTATAGACACAGAACTATATACAAATACCAGTAACTTTGCGGAGTACTAGATAAACATAGAGCACGAGCAGATAGACAGGTAGTAAAATATACCGATCCTATAGATAAAACTGGATAAATATACCAGCCCCTATAGAGAGAACTGCATAAGCAAAACAATACCTTCTGAGTGAGAATTTTAGTAAGATATAAGTAGCTATATAAAGAGAACCAGTTAAGTACTATTCCTCATAGAGACTATATTATACAAAGCTACCATTGTCGAAAATGAGAGAACAAAGGTAAATATATCAGTACCCTTAGAAGAGAACAAATTAAGGATATCAGCACCTATATAAAGATACCAGTTCCAACTATTAGTGAAGTGTAGTGGTACTGTGAACGCCAGGAAATGTGCCCTGGTAATGCTGGTTTGAACCTAAAACTGGTCATAGAGTTCTTAGTGATTTATGGCTTGGGACCATTCAAACTCAACTTCATATATATATATATATATATATATATATATATATATATATATATATATATATATATATATATATATATATATATATATATATATATATATATATATATATATATATATATATATATATATATATATATATATATATATATATATATATATATATATATATATATATATATATATATATATATATATATATATATATATATATATATATTATATATATATATATATATATATATATATATATATATATATATATATATATATATATATATCGAACTTAAGGCTTTCAGGACAAGAAATTGGAAACTCAATAAATCACTACTGAGCAATATCTAATGATAAGGTCTTAAGAAAAGCAACATAGTGCATTTATTGTGTTGTAGAGAACCCCAATGTTAATTTCATACTACAGAATCCTCACGTCATTCGCGTGTGCCGTAAATCGCCATTTTCTTCATTAAATATTTCGTATAACTCAAAGGCATCGTTTACTCTAAATATATTTTTTTCTGTTAGAGAGAATGTGTTTACCTGGGTGATAATTATGGAATAATTTATAGCACTGGGGGTAGGAAAGATTAAATATATGTATATAAGTATAATATAGGGCATATTAAGCGTTGAAAAAGTAGCAGCATCATGATTTGCGCATCAAGCAAGACCAGGGATGGTGATAAACACCTAGCCTCACAACCCGAAGCTAAGACGCAAGCCAACCCTTCTGATCTAGGAGCCCAGAAATGCCTCCTGAAAATTATCATTTGGGAGCCAATTTTATGTAATCAACTCGCATGTAGGCGATCTCCATATATAAAGTGGGTTTAACTCGCATTTCCAAAGAGTCGGACAGCTTAAATTATAGTCATCATTATCATTAAATCAGAGTTCTTGCTCCTATGCATTATTCCCACCACCAGTATTTGCCTCCTCACCCCCCTCCCCTATATCCAAACCATCCCCCATCTGTTCTGTTCAGCTTCACCTCAAATTCATATATCCCATGTCCTATCCAGTTCTCAACGAAGCCTCAAGACTCCCATCCATATCTCCGCGGAAATCTTTTATGTGGTATTAATTATTACAGTTATCGTTTTCATCTTATACTTATCTCACGAGAAAACATCTGTAAATACTAGCGTCCTCTAGGCGTAGATAAAGTCGAGGCGAGCGCAAACAATCGGCGTCGGCTATATCTGTAGAAGCTGTTATCGTGGCTGCAATGAGGTGGGGGTTTGGGCCGGCAACGAGGTATCACGATGCCTTAATTGTTTACATGTCTGGGCAAATCTCAATTATAGATCCTCGTACGCATTAGTGGCATTAATGAACCAGGGTTAAAAACGCTTGGTCGCTCGCTCGCTCTCTCTGCGGGGGGCTAAAATGCTGTAAAATGCAGCAGATAATCATTCGTTTTCTCGAGGGCACGATATATAAAACCTTTTTTGCGTTTATAGCACGTCAGAATTTAAGCTCATGAGTGCACTTAACTCAGTGAAATCTCTTCAGAATTAGAAATTTAGTTATGAGCTGCCTCATTCAATAAAAGGCATCAGATAATATAACAATGCAAGTATTACGACCACATTCTTTATGAATAACATCAGCATTTGCAGCAATATGCTCAAAAATAAAAATAGCAACAGTTCTGCAGTAAAAACAGCAGCATGAACAACCCAATTAGTAACAAGACCAACGCAATTTACAGCAGTGAGAGATGATGAAAAGCACAAACATTAGCACAAGTACAGGCACCTTCAGCATGGCAAACAGCACAGCAGCTCCCACAGCATGGGGGAACAGCACAGAGGCACCAGGAGCATGGAAAACAGCACAGAGGTACCTGCAGCATGGAGAACAGCACAGAGGCACCTGCAGCATGGAGAACAGCACAGAGGCACCGGTATCATGGAGAACAGCACAGAGGCACCTGCAGCATGAAGAACAGCACAGAGGTACCAGCAGCTCGGAGAACTGCTGTATGAACAACATCACAAAAGAGGTTAGAGCAACAGGGTTAACAGCTCAAACAGATGCTCCACCAGAATAGACAACAGTACTAATAGAGGCACTTGCAGCATGGACAACAACAGAAAGGCACCAGAAGCTTAGAGACATCAGTAAAAACAGAAGCACCAGCAATATGGATAACAGCTTCCACAGACGCGGCGGCCACTACCCGCTCCTGTATTCGCTGCCGTGATAATCGTCCATCCAGCCATCATAATGGCATGATAAAATGACCCTTAGAGTCATTCCAGGATGCTCTAAACAACCTAACGACCCATTCGCGGCCACTTGCGTGCCCTACAACACTTGACAGCCGAGCCTCCTCAGCTGTTAAGCTTGGGAATGGCCCACAACAACCGATCACTCCAACATCGCGCGCTGTCCGCGCCAGGGCGTTCGATTAACCAAATAACGATACTCTACGTCTTCACGGAAAAAACGATGTTTACTTTTTTCCTCCCAGGAGAAAAGGGAGAGTGTTTTCTGCCACAGAGTGTCTTTTTGGGTGTTTTAATCTTGAGTTTGTCGTGTTGGGGCGCGGATGGAGGGGCGGCTGCTGCTGGTTTATAGTGGTCGTAAGAAGGGGCCCAACGGCTGCTTTAAAACGTCGGCTGCAAAGTGAAAACGCCGATTGTAAAACATTGTTATAGGTGTAAAAAAGGGCTTTTTGTTGGCTATATCCATTAGTTTAAGAGGTACTTGCGGGGAAATACGGCGTTAAATAAGTCATCTTTCGACTGTAAATGATAAAGCTTTTGGGACGGCTTGTGGCGACGGCGATATTCGAGCGGCTAAAGTCTTCAGGACAGACCAGCGGCCATCGGAGGGTCTCGCAGAGCCTCTGCAAGGGTGGTCCAGGAATTTCTACTAAGTCTGCTTATGATCCTTTCGCGTGTATAGCGGTGGGGTCACGAGCCCCCTCTTGTGCTTCCCTGCTTATGCCGTACTTTATTTCCCCGTCTACCTGTTTTACCTCTGAGATCTTGACGCTGTTGATATATATAATCTTCATTCCTTGCAATTTACACCCACGCAATAGCACTCTATATATATATATATATATATATATATATATATATATATATATATATATATATATATATATATATATATATATATATATATATATATATATATATATATATATTATATTATTTATTTATTTATTTACTAATTGTTTTATTTTTTTACATATGTGGGCATGTCTGAAAATTTGTGAGTGCGTGACGTGTTTACAAATTTCAATTTGCGTGGCATGTCTGCAATCAGGTGTGCGTGCGTGGACATGTCTACAAATGTATGTGTATAAATTTTTGCTTGTGTGTCCCCGTATATAATCAAAGACACTCATTCACCTCGAGACGAAAATTGGAAGGATACAGAGGGGGTGGGGGTGAAACGAATCATTGATAAGAAGTAAAATACGAGATCTAATAATACGAATCTGCAGTCATAGTTCGTAATGAGACCTCACGAGCACCTATATCGAAATTTGGTGAAGGGTGGACTCTCTTGCCAATTATATCCATTTAGTTCCATTTTATTTCGATTCGAGTCAGACTAAATTTTTTTCTTTCTTCCAAACCTCGCTGGGTTGATGACGCCAGTGTATAAAAAACAGTAATGATGATAACTACGACAGATTAGTTGCAGTAAATGATGTGATGTATAAGATGCATTTAAAGCCCCACCCCAAAAATAACCGTGGAAGATATCAATCATGGAATATCAAGTTATCTAACTGATAGGATTAAGATAGTCCGAGTAGTATAG
Source organism: Procambarus virginalis (assembly GCA_020271785.1). Taxonomy (NCBI): domain Eukaryota; kingdom Metazoa; phylum Arthropoda; class Malacostraca; order Decapoda; family Cambaridae; genus Procambarus; species Procambarus virginalis. The sequence continues at coordinate 13,103,269 of WNGS01005997.1, read as the reverse complement.
AAAAGCAAAGTTAGCCTTTGGCGTAATGTTAGAAGTCAGTGAGGATAATTTCAACCAATAATTAGGTGATACGAATAATATTAGAACTAATGAAGTCAAGAAATGTGCACAGACCTTATTATTTTTGTTATTTTTATTTATAGAAGAGGATGTCTGTCTAACTCTTTGTCTATCCAAGGTTGGATGCAAGGTTATTGGGGTAAGCCTCACCAAACTTTGCAAGGAGAAAAGTGAGTGTACTGGAACAATCATAGAGGGTTAAAGAAGTGGCAAAAAGTTTCTTCTGAAGAAAGATTTGTCTTTTGGAGGCTCTCAGCACTTAAATGATTGTACATTTTAGGGCTCACCACACGTCGAAGTCCATAGGGAAAATGGTGATGAATATGGGGCTTAATAACTCAACGAAACTTTTATGGGTGATTCGTTGGTGTATAGGAACATTAGGTAGGTGGTTGGGATCAACTACTTTGCCAACCAATAGGGACTTGAGGAAATAAGCAAATGGAAGACATGCCAATATGCATATTCTGAAGTCAAATTTGCGTTCTGAAGGCTCCCTTCACTTAAATGGTACAACCTTTTGTGTCTACCCGGGCTATACCTGGTACCCCCATCATGTTATTAAATGTTTGGCCATTTGGGTAATATTTACTATTTTACTGACATATAATTTGGAATTTTTGGTATGTATAAAAAACAAACCCCACTTTCTTTCAGTATCGCCCGAGATATACAGCATATGAGTATATATATATATATATATATATATATATATATATATATATAATATATATATATATATATATATATATATATATATATATATATATATAGGGAAGGGAGTACCACCTCTAGCTGGAAGAAGGGGGGACCCATAGCCTCGGAGGAAACCACGCATAACGCATTAGATGGCTTGTATAAGGGATTAGAGGGAATATATATATATATATATATATATATATATATAT
>WNGS01005997.1:13079680-13101301 GCA_020271785.1 Procambarus virginalis | reverse complement strand
GATCTCTAATCCAATACTTCCTCCTAAGTTCGTAATACAAAGTGGAACATAATAGTTAAAAGACAAATCAAAGTACCAGATAAGTACCCAAGGGGGTGATCTACCTAAGTGAGTCCTCTCTGTTGGGACAAAATCAATGTGGACAAAAGATATAGCAATAGCTTAGAAGACTAACCATTACGAGCATGAATTTGCGCATAAAACATCACGTAATCAAAGTCAATCTAATAAACAGATCACAAATTGCTACACCTGTAAAGTAGATGCGTTCAGTTACCAGTACAGTGGTACCTCGGTTTAAGAGTTTAATCCGTTCCTGGAGACAGCTCGTATTCCGAAAACTCGTATTCCGAAGCTAATTTCCCCATAAGAAATAATGGGAAATGAATTAATCCGTTCCTGAATACCCCAAAAACCCCACTTCAAACTAAATTTTATACCTAATTCATCTAAATAAACCTACAAAACTATGTTCAAGGTATTACTTACCTTGCTGTTGGCATATGGAAGATGGTGAGGAGGAGGGAGGAGAAGAGGTGTTACTGTTTGGAAGGGGAGTCCCCTTCCATTATAACATCAGGCAGTGAGGACTTCACTGGTGTGCGCACTCTGGCACGTTTTGCCTGCATACCACCAAGACTTGCTTGTCTTACTAAGAATCTGTCTAAAGACACTTGTTTTTCCCTACATTTTAACACTTGTCTGTAGTAAGACATCACATTGTCATTTAAAGTCAATGCAACGGCCTGCTACAGCTTTATCTGGGTGAGTTTTTTCAACAAAACTTCGCAATTCTTCCCATACTTCACACATTTTCTTAACACTTTAGCGTTATCACGGCGCTCAAGAGCGTTTCCACTTTTTGTGTTGAGGTCGCACAGCAGACTCGCTCACGAGTCGCAAGAAAAAATATTTCTATAAACTCTATTTGTTATGCGATCGACTTTGGGATAGTTTGAAAATGCCCACCATGAAATAACCATTTTCTCTAATAGCCGCATAGCCTATTTGGGAGAACGGCATAGCATTGTACCATCGAGGTAAGACCATTGTATTGTAGACACGACAAGTGTAATCGACGTAGTTTTTTATTTGGTGCCGGTCTAATGCATCCTTGTGTGACATTTTATACTTATGTTCTTATAGAAATTCTATTGCGAACACATTGGTACAAAAATGAAATATGTAAATCGAAAATTAATGTCAGGAGAGTGAAAAGAGTATACACTTTTCAGTGTTGCTACTCGATCGCCCAAACACCGCACTATTTTCTTAGGTTAAACTTTACCACTGGCTTTCTTGGGACCCATGGCGAGATATATAATAACAACTTTTATGGTCAAATGACCAAAAATCCAACAAAACACTGAAAATCCGGGTGAAGAATTGACGTGGGATAGTCACTGGGCGCGAGGCACTGGTAAACTGAGGGGGTGAGAGGCGACGATCGCCGTACCACCACAAGCTAGGTCGGCCTGTACGCGTATCAACAAACTCGCCTTCCGAGACACATTTTCCGAGGAAATCCTGCTCGTATTCCGAAAAACTCGTATACAGGGACACTCGTATTCCGAGGTACCACTATATGTAAATCTCAAATGAATTTCCCTCATCACTTTGACCATTTTTTCCCGTGCACTATCTCCATCACTGTAACGAAATTGTTGCTCTTTGTTTGCAAATCAACAATCTGTTATACAAATGTTAAGTCTGTGGAATCGGAGCTGAACATTTCACATCCGATAACGTTTTAAAGATAGGCAATGGGACGTGGCCCCATTCATGGAGGAACTAGACCAACACCAATCCACCTACGACATTCTCAAGAAAATTACCAAAATTACTGCAAAGTTTAATGAAGCTAGCCCCAAACGTCTGACCTTCAACCCCGAACAAAGAAACATAAATTATCACTATTGATATAGATATTCATTTCAGGTGTGTCTGTGCGTATAATGTGAATGTATGTATATGTTTTCTTAATAAAAATCACTTTTGAGTGAGTGCATACGTGAGTTGTATGTGTGTGTGCGAGAGTGTGTACTGTATGTGTGATTTCATGATTCATTTTAAATAACACTATGACCAGCTGGATATATAAATGGATTACCTTGATCCGGATTGAGTTAAACACCCCTTGGTGCCCTAATCCAATTAGGAAAGGTAATTTCCTTTTAAATACGTAACATGAGTCTCTTGATAGTTTTCAGAAAACAGGAGCAAAAAAATTTATCTAATATCCGAAATCGTTCGTAATGTGTGTGTGTGTGTGTGTATGTGTGTGTGTGTGTGTGTGTGTGTGTGTGTGTGTGTGTGTGTGTGTGTGTGTGTGTGGGTGTGGTGTGTGTGTGTGTGTGCGTGCGTGCGTGCGTGTGTGTGTGTGTGTGTGTGTGTCTGTGTGTGTGTGTGTGTGTGTGTGTGTGTGTGTGTGTATTCACCTAGTTGTGTTTGCTCGGAATGAGTTTTGCTCTTTCGGCCCGTCTCTCAACTGTCAATCAACTGTTTACTAACAACTTTTTTTCCCACACCACACACACACACACACACCCCAGGAAGCAGCCCGTGACAGCTGACTACTACCAGGTACCATTTACTGCTAGGTAACAAGGGCATTTAGGGTGAAGGAAACTTGCCCATTTGTTTCTGCCTGGTGCGGGAATCGAACCCGCGCCACAGAATTATGAGTCCTGCGCGCTATCCACCAGGCTACCAGGCCCCTCAAGGTGTGTGTGTGTGTGTGTGGTGTGTGGTGTGTGTGTGTGGTGTGTGTGTTTGTGTGTGTGTGTGTGTGTGTGTGTGTGTGTGTGTGTGTGTATTCACCTAGTTGACCTCAACTAATTGTCCTTGCAGGGTTAAGCTCTGGCTCTTTGTTCCCGCCTCTCAACTGTCAATCAATTAGTGTACAGATTCCTGAGCCTACTGGGCTATATCTTATCTACATTTGAAACTGTGTATTGAGTCAGCCTCCATCAGATCACTGACTAATACATTCCATCTGTTAACTATCACAGTAACACTGAAAAAAGTTCTTTCTAACGTCCCTGTGACTCATTTGGGTACTCAGTTTCCACCTGTGTCTTCTTGTTCGCGTACTCCCCGTGTTTAACAATTTATCTTTATCTATCTTCCTTATTCCTCTGAGAATTTTATAGGTGTGTGTGGTGTGTGTGTGTATGTGTGCGTGTGCGCGTGTGTGTTACGTGTGGTTGTGTGTTGCTTGCATGTGTCTGTTTATTTCTCTGTCAAACATCTCCTCTCTCTCTCTCTCTCTCTCTTCTCTCTCTCTCTCTCTCTCTCTCTCTCTCTCCTCTCTCTCCTCTCTCTCTCTCCTCTCTCTCTCTCTTTCACACACACACACCACACACACACACACACACAAATCATACGAACCTCCAGGAACACGACCAATTAAAGAAGAAAAAAAAGGAACACGTTAAGAATCACAAATATATTCACTTCACACAACCCGTCTGGACCTTCGAATATGAAGTAGAGCCCATAAAAGTCTCCGACAACGTATATCAATCACTGATCCAGGAAAAACTTGTGAGCACATCCTAGGTCTTCGAACTTGCCTGCGGAAAAACTGTCAATGTGTGACGCAGATACGCAGCTGCGTGCGTGTGCATGCGTGCGTGTGTTGTGGGGAGCAGGCTTTTGTATTGAAGTCTGATTTTAGGCGTCCTGACGACTATCTGACACTTCAATGTCATGAAATATATTCAAGAGATATTACGCTATCTTGGACTAGTATCAGGAGATGTCAGGCTGTCCATAAATATAACAAGATTCGTCTTGGAACATTATCAAGTCAAATCTGATAGGAAGTTAAAAAAATGGTCTAAAGACCGATGAGCTAATTGAATTGTAAAGGCTAAAAATATCCTAAGATTTTGACAACAGTTGGTGGTTACAATTTTGACAGGATCGGTGTTACAATTTGGGTGCNGGCTGTCGAAATGTACAAGCTCCATGGACAGCTTGTACTCTGTTCTTCTGAAGCCTTATGCTCCTGCTGCTGTCTTCTCCAATTTTGCTGGCTGCTTTTCCTTTTCCTCATGTTTCATTTTTCCTCCCCACCTCTTCTCTCTAATTGTTCCTTCCTTTGTCTCGTTTTTGATATTATTTCCGATGTATTCTGTTCTGACGCCGGATGTTTGGGAAGGCGCACACACTCACGTGTAGAACTGTAGTACCTGACGTTGTCGGGCGAGGGGACGCTTTTATTGTCAAACTTTGCCTTCGTTGCTGAGCCCGAGCTCGATGGAGTGTCGCTTCTTAAGGTGACGATTGCAGAGTGTATATCCATGATGCACCCTGGGAGTGCATCATGGTAACTGTTATCATGGTGCATCATGATAACAAGTATCAGGTTACTTGATACCCGACAAGACACTATCAGGTATCCTATCCTCTAATTGTGGCTGCATGGTTGGTATGGGGCTCATTCTTGGATAACATTATATTCATATTCGTTCTATGCCGATTTCTAACTCACATTCATCTTCTAAAACTCGTGGGGTGGGCGACCAGGCCCCCGAGTCAATCCTCCAGATTGATATGTTCACTTGTTATGATTATCTCATGCACAGCAGAAGATTCGGTCTATTCCTAACCACCTACATATCAGCATGCTCCAACATAAAGACTCAACATCAACAACAACGACAATGTGTGGCAAAATGTATTGTCTAGACACACCATCCCTTCCCCCCTCCACCCTACCTTCCACGAGAGCCTCGAACCTGCTATCTAGCCAGCTCACTTGACGACAAACTATCACGATGGTGGATATCTTGTCGGCTCCTCATCTACAATTTCAGTATTTGTGCCAAAAGGACGCCACAACCCATATATAAAGGTTAGCCAGCGTCCAGCACAGCAGATTACCCTTCCAGTGCTCATTGCTTCAGCATCTATCCTCGCCCACGGGTGACGGTAGACGCACATAGCATTTTGTATAAAGTATTATCTTCACCCTTTATTATTAACGTTAAATTCACTTGTATATATTTCTCTTTTGATTGTGTTTAAGGCAAGTGGATAAGGGATTTTGTTTTCATTAATAGGTACTTATCATTTTGTGTAAAATTAAAGTAGTTTTTTGTTATAATAATTGTTTAAAGTTTTTATTCTCTTGTTTTTTTTTGCCCTCAATTGAAACACAGTAAAAGGACCCAGCAGTTTTATTTTATTTTATTTTATCTTTTTTTTTATTAATGTGAGATTGGCGCAACATCTGCTAGAATAGTTACTTCTCTATTCCAGATCACGTCACAATATGTTCACTAGACCCCCTCGTGGTCGTCATTGTCAGCCTCTTCGCGTAATAAAAATCACTCTTGATAGTAGGTCCCTTCTGTCTTCCGTAATTCCTGCAGGTGTCAGATGCTCCGTTCAGGAGTAAGTCCCATCTCCTCCCATCTGCAAAAGGTGCTGGAGATTTGGGCATAGTCCCTTCAAGTGTACAAGTGAGGTGTGTCTGTGTCCCTCGTGTGGCATCTCTGGTCATTCTTAAGATGAATTGCTCTTCTGCCCAAGCTCACGGCATCAATTACAGTGACGCCCACCATGCCTTCTCTTGCACAAGTGTGCACTACAAACTTGAGGAAGCCATCCTCTCTTCGAAACATCACAATCGTTTATCTTTCCCTAAGGCTAGACGCCAGGTCTGCAATCTCCCCTCTTTCTACGGCATGTCATGCGCTCGTGTGTTGCATTTCACTTCTCCTCGCTCTCTCTCTCATCTTCATAGTTCTGCAATCGTTTCCAGGCCTTCGATCCAGACACCTTCACCACCTCCCTATTTTCTGTTCCTTTGCATTCTGGAATTGAGAGTATTCCTCCATGGTTCTCGCAGCGGTGTTTCCTCCCTTCCTTCCCATCTTCACTGCTCCCAGTGCCCTCCATTTCCTTCACACTCTAATCCTTTTTTTCAGTCCTTCCCTCTGTCTTTTCGCCCTCCACAACACCTGTTCGTCCAGGTCGTAGACTCATCACATCCGTCTTCATGTTGACCACTCCCGTTCTTCCTCTTTCCCTTGTTCCCTGTTTCTATTATCTCTGTTTTTGAGAATGTTAATCCTTCAATGGACTATTCGTGGTTTCTATACCAACTTCCCTGAACTCCAACGTCTGATCATGCAATTTGGCCGCTATGTGTCCGTCTCCAGGAACCAATTTTGGTGCTCCTCTTGATTGCTTTTTCAGTTCCTTCCTCTGCCGCCTGTAGCTATGTACATATATGGTACACTGTCTGCTCATGTTATATGCCACCAAGTGTTCCTCTTTCTCTCCCTGATCTTAAACACCTGTTGGACTTCTTACCAGAGCCCGTGCTCCTTTCGGGCGTTTTTTAGCTGTCGGCATGCCCTCTAAGGGAGATGTTTTGACAAAAACCCGGGGCCTTCTCCTTGAACCATTTGTCCTCTCTTCTTCCCTGTCTCTTCTGAATTCTGGTGACCCCACTCATGTTGACTTATGCTCGTGCATTGCACCCTCTTCTGTCTTGCTCTTTCTGTCTGCTCGTCTTCTCTTATTTAGATTTTACACGGCAGGTTCTTGATGACATCTATAATTTAAAATGACCTCCAGCGATAATTTCCTCACCATTGTAACCTTCTCTTTTCACCATTCCCTCTTCTTACCTAGGTAACGGTTTGCCAAGGCTGACTAGAATTTATTCACCTTATCTCTCTGATCTGCAACTCCTGATGATCCCTCCTCCTCTTTCATGACACCCATATTCAATGCTGCTCTGTTCCTCACACTACCTTCCAGGGCGCACGGACGTGCATTCCCTGGTGGAATGAAGACTGTGCTTGGGCTGTCCGCTGTAAGTGTGCAGCCTGGAAGAAACACCAGCGCCAACAAACGCTTGATTCTTTTATTTTGTTTTGGAAGGCGAGTGCAGTGGCCCATAAGGCCATCCATATAGGACTCATGAGAGTTGGAAATCTTATGTCTCCACCATTATGGTTGACATTCCTCTCCCTCAGATCAAGAAGAAAATCTGTAATATAGTAGATAAGTTTGTTCCATATATATCGCCAGTCCTTCACCTCCGTGAGTTTGTTGTGGTGGATCCGGTGTCATTCGCATCTGATCTGGTTTCACAATTTTCGACAGCTCCAGTAATGATCTTCCTCCCATTTTCTTTACTCAAAAGCCCCTTCTTGAATCTTGTCCTTTGATTTTCGCACACATCTCCAGCTTCACTCTAACAATCCCTTCTCTCACTCGGAACTCCAGGCTACCCTGACCTTTTACGGTTCTATGGCAGGGGGGCTTGGATGACATTCATTATGAGATGCTTTGCCATCTCCCTCCATGCACATTTCGGTATTTACTGAATATTTACAGCCGAATCTGGGAGTCGTTGTCAGTCCCCGAAGACTGGCTTAAAGCGGTTATTCTTCCTATCGGAAACTATGTTCTGTTGGGACATCCCCTAAGAACTTCCACCCTCATTGCTTTAATGAGTTGCATCTGCAAATGTATTGCATGTATGGTCAAAGTCCATCTGAAGTGGTTCCTAGAACACAATCGCTACCTCTTCCCTTCTCAATTTGGCTTTTGCTAGTACTGCAGCACAACGGATGTCCTAGTGAACTTGGAGATCTTTATTCGTACGGCACTTGTTGCGAAGACCTCCAGTGTTGATGTCCTTTTTGACCCGGATAAGGCGTATGACACCACCCGGAAATACCATATTCTATTCCAACTTCTTTGTTTTGGCGTTCGTGGCATCCTCCCTCTCATCCTCCAGAGCCTCCTCTCTAACCTTTCCTTTAGAGTGAGGCTTGGTACCACTCTATCTGCCTCTTTCCAGCAATACGAAGGTGCACCATATTTATTAGTGTTCTGAGCACTCTTCTTTTCCTTGATGCCCTCAATGGTCTTCTTTCCTCTCTTTCCTCTGGCATTTTCTCAGCTCTCTATGTTGACGATCTTACCCTTTGCTGTCAGGGGTGGTGACTCGCCTTTCCTCCAACGACAGCTTCAACTTGCGATTGATGCCGTTGTTAGGGATCGCTAGATCTAAGGCTCAGGAAACAGTTAAGCCACCAACTGAATTTCCCCCAGCTCTATACTTTGGCACAGAAAGTGGGAGGCCCAATGAAACACTGACACACAATTTGCAAGTATATTCACAGATCCTTGCATACATTTATAAACAATATTAAGAACATACCATATACTTAATTACACCACGTGACTCGCTCTGAAGGATAGAGACATGGGCAAAGAATTATTTAGGAAATAGAGTACAAGTCCCACTCAACTAGTGAATTATCACCTAAAGGCTATTCACTTCCACTAATAAATAAATCATTGGATGAAGTTATATCCTACTTAAACATTAACAAACACTTAACCAAGGAAGCCAAATGGCTACATGGAGATCACAGACCCTCTGCACCGCTCGCACCAGGAACAACTGAGGACCAGAGAGAGATGCAACGACGTCTCTGAAAGAGAATCAACTGAGGACCAGAAAGCTTATATTGCCGGCAGGCACCGTAAAGACGTGAATTTGTTCGGACGCCTATTTGCCTAGTAATTCAAATAGGCTAACCTCTCAAAGTCCCCTTTATTTAACTAGGAACTATTAGGCAGAACCAAGCTGGTAATTATTAAACATTATTAAACCAAGGGAAACGGTACTACTAGCTACAGCATATTTAAAACACAGAACACTTTCACATGACAAGTGGTAGGCTTGGTGCAACTATTCACCTGCCATTTGCATGATAAACATTAGTCATTATTTGTAATCAAGACTTCTACATGGCCAATACCCTCACATTGATGAAATTGAATATCCTAACACATACTATATGTTTCCTTACTGGAACTAACAGTATATCATTTTACCTTATAATTAGCATAAGGTATAAAGAGCATGGCGCCGGCCTCCATTAAGGATTACGCTCCCTGCACTTATGGTAATAACACCAGTAATTTCAACATTGCAATAGGAGGCTAAACATATTGGCCTTAGCCACCTACTTCACATTATTTACTGTATGACGCAGATCTCTGGTAATACAACTCTGGGTCAAGCAACTGCAAGCAACATACTTGTATTTCCATTATCTCGCATTATCGCCAGGGTTGGTAATCGCTAATCCCCGACCTCAGGTCAAGATGCTTCAAGCGGCTATCAGTTCCATCTCACTTCAACTGGCTACACTCAACGTTCCTTTACATATATAAATACATACAACTACTACACCAAGAATACATGAAGGCTTTTTCCTACAGCACACACATAATAATCATATATTATACTAGACAATAACACAACGCTTAGCATCTTTATTTCATCTTAAATACTAATCTGCTGCATTAATTCTATAAAAGTTACGAATCAGTTGTTCCTACAACTGGATATAACTGGTTCGTAACAGCCGTGTCGTCTTGGGCCACCAATCATGGCTTCAAATTCTCTATAAATATGACTTGTGCTATGACTTTTACCTGGAAGCAGGTCGTTCTTCGACCCTCTTTGTCGCTTTACAGTGATCCTCTTTTGAATAAAGATTCTGCTAAACTTCTGTGGTTACTCTTTGTCACGTTTGTCTTGGTCGCCCTATACATCTTACCTCCGATTTTAATGTTTTAAGGCCCATAAGTTACTTAAGGTCTTATCCCGTACTTCCTAGGGAGCAGATAGACGCACGCTCCTCTATTTACATTCCTCTCTTGTGCTGTCTAAACGCGAGTATGGCTGTCCTGCTTACTTGTCTGCCTCCCCTTCCACTCTTCATCGTCGTAATGCTCTTCACCGTACTGGGCTTTGCCTCAGCTCTTGTGCCTTTTGTTTGTTCTCTAACCTGAGCCTTTATGTTGAAACCAGCACCCTGTCTCTACAGGATCGTCGTGATTGCTACTGTCTTCGCTGCCTTGAGCGGTCACTGCAACATCTTTATGCAATTATGTTGTGCTTTGGCCTTTGCCCCTCCTGTGGGGCCTGTCCCCTTTCATCAACTCCTTTTTTTTGTATGGCTGTCTCGCATACAAGATTCGATCTCGCTTCATGTTCCCAATATTTTTCCACGGGTCATTCCATCATTAACCCTGTGGAGGTAATTACCCACGTCAGACTTTTGCAAAACCTGACCTACGTAACAAAGGCTTCTACCCCTCCTCCTCAGATGGAAAGGGTAGAAGTCTTCGCAGACGGTCTTCATAGACCGTCTTCACAGATGGGTCTAAGTCAGCAGATGGTGTAGGCTACTCCGTTGTATTTCCTGACCACACCTATATGAGTCGCCTGCCACTGGAGACTAGCATCTTCATGGCAGAACTTTATGCCATTTTGTATGATTTACGTAAATTGCTTCTCGCTGTCAATTTCTCTTTGTCGTTGCAGTTGACTCTCACAGTGCCCCTATGGCTCTGGAGTCATTTAATCCAGTCCATCCTGTGGCAGTCGAAATTCAACATTGTCCAACAAAATCTCAAACAGATTTAAGACAGTCGAGTTTAGCTGGGTTCCCAGCTGTATTGGTGTGTCCTTAAATGAACGTGCAGACTCTGCCGCTAAGGAGCCTATCCACACTTGTTCTATTTCCCACAAAGGCATTCCTTATTGCAAAAGTCTACCCAGTCATTCATTCGTCAATTCGTGCCCGTTGGCAGGGACTTTAGTCTTCTGTTGCTGGTAACAAACAACGTGCTCTTAAGGGTAGTGTGTACCCATGGCCTTGCTTCCACCACTGTAACCGACCTTGGGAAACGGCTTTGGCGAGGTTACATATTGGCCATACACGTTTAACTCATGGACACATAATGGAGCGCCGTTCTGCTTCTTATTTTCCTAACTGCATTGTTCCTCTTAAGGTCCTACATATCTTTGTTGAATTTTCTGACTTCCAGGATTGGGTGTCTTGCTTCCCGACGGTCCCTCGCGGTAATCTGTGCCTCGATAGAAGCCTTTGGTGAATCAGATACCTTTGATATCGCTCGACTTGTGCTCTTTTGTTCTCGTATTGGCATCCTTAGTGATATTTAGCGCCTTTTGACAGTCTGGAACGTTAATGGTGCTACATAGTCTCCCCAGCTTGGTGCCTTCTTTTGATAATTACTTAGCCTGGGTCGGAAACAGAGCCATTGGGATAGTCTAACAGCGGTGTTGCGGCCTAAGCGTCCAACAGTGAGGTTAAGGACGCTGTGTGATTCTACGTGTTGTTGCTGTATATTACAATGGCCCTACTCTTCCTCCCCACTCTCGCTCTCTCCTTCGACTCTCAATAGTAATTAAATTTGGGAGTTGTCTTTAAATTCGAATGTTACTGAGTTTGAATTAAATAGATTACTTTGCTTTATATAAATAGTATTAAATTTACTCTGTACACGTTAGTTCATTAACGGGATTTAAGATAAATATTTCAGTTACTGTAGAGTGTGGTGGAAGGGAGGACCTGCTTCACGTCACAAATATTGCCTCAACCCATCTCCGCAGTTTAATTAAAGTTATTATTTAAGAGGACGAATCCTCATAATTATTTACTATTAAATAAATTTATTACTCAGTTAATAAATTTATCAATATTTGACACAGCTGGTTCATACGTGCTTTAATGTTGTCTATGTTTGATGGTGAATGTGTCGTTGGCCGACTGATGGTGAACTGTGGTATTGTTGACTGATGGTGAACTGTGGTATTGTTGACTGATGGTGAACTGTGTCGTTGTCTAATGGTGAACTGTGTTGTTGTCCGATGGTGAACTGTGTCGTTGTCTGATGGTTAACTGTGTTGTTGTCTGATGGCGAACTGTGTTGTTGTCCGATGGTGAACTGTGTCGTTATCCGATGGTGAACTGTGCCGTTGTCCGATGGTGAACTGTGTCGTTGTCTGATGGTGAACTGTGTTGTTGTCCGATGGTGAACTGTGTCGTTATCTGACTGGATAATGATGAATTGTGTTGTTGTCTGATGGTGAACTGTGTCGTTGTCTGATGGTGAACTGTGTCGTTGTCTGATGGTGAACTGTGTTGTTGTCCGATGGTGAACTGTGTCGTTGTCTGAGTGGATAATGATGAATTGTGCTGTTGTCTGATGATGAACTGTGTCGTTGTCTGATGGTGAACTGTGTCGTTGTCTGACTGATGGAGACCTGTGTTGTTGTTTGAGTGATAGTGAACACTGTCGTTGTTGAATAATGGTGAAATGCCATTGTCTAGTGTTCGATGGTGAGCGGTAGTGGTCTGACTTGGTGTAGTGGGTAGGGGGCAGATTGTATATTTTTGGGGTGAACTGGGGTTAATTAGTGACTGTGTGTATACTCCCCTAGTTGTACTCACCTAGTTGTGCTTACTAGGGTTGAGCTCTGGCTCTTTGGTCCCGCCACCCAACTGTCAGTCAACCATCATATCTACATTTGAAACTATGTATGGAGTCAGCCTCCACTACATCACTGCCTAATGCATTCTATTTACTAGCTACGCTGACACTGAAAAAATTATTTCTAATATCTCTGTGGCTCATTTGGGTACTCAGTTTCCACCTGTGTCCCCTTGTTCGAGTACCCCCCGTGTTAAACAATTTATCTTTATCTACCCCTGTCGATTCCTCTTGGAATTTTCAAGGTAGTGGTCATGTCTCCCCGAGCTCTCCTATCTTCCAGCGACGTTAGATGCAATTTCACTCAGCATTTCCTCGTAACTCATGTCTCTTAGTTCTGGGACTAGCCTAGTTGTATACATTTGAACTTTTTCCAGCTTCGACTTGTGCTTGACAAGGTACGGGCTCCATGCTGGAGCCGCATTCACCAGGATTGGTCTTACATATGTAGTATACAGGTTCTTTAGGATTCCTTACACAGATTCCTGAAGTCAGTTCTGATGTTATCCAGCCTCGCATACGCCGCCGATATTATTTTTATGTAGGCTTTAGCAGACGGATTATGATGTGATATCAACTCCTACATCTTTTTCTCTGTCCGTTTAAAGGAGGACTTCTCCCATTCGGTATCTTGTTTCTGGCCTCCTGTTTCCACGGCTAGTTTCATTACCTTACATTTACTCGGGTTGATCTGTAGTAGCCATTTGTTGGACATTCATTCAGTTTGTTTGGTCATCTTGTAGCCTCATGCTATCTNCCACTTGGTGCCTAACAGGAAGAAACTTTTCATTCCCTATATGTCTGCTATGAAGTAATCTCTTTATTTAGTTACATTCTGATGGCAAACTCTGCCATGATATTTCCCCTTATGCAGTAACAGCCATCTCACCCATCTGGCAGTACCTGGTCTATTTATTATGATATAGGCAGAAGCAGACCTGTTTATCCTCTTGATCCTCTTGATTTGGCAGTAAATTCCTCTACTTCACCCCTAAGGAATGGTAGTCTCCATTCCTTCCACTGTAGACAGTAACGGTCACCGTTCCCTCCCCAGTAGACAGTAACGGCCACCGTTCCATCCCCAGTAGACAGTAACGGCCACCGTTCCATCCCCAGTAGACAGTAACGGTCACCGTTCCATCCACAGTAGACAGTAACGGTCACCGTTCCTTCCACAGTAGACAGTAACGGCCACCGTTCCTTCCACAGTAGACAGTAACGGTCACCGTTCCTTCCACAGTAGACAGTAACGGTCACCGTTCCCTCCACAGTACACAGTAACGGCCACCGTTCCATCCCCAGTAGACAGTAACGGCCACCGTTCCATCCCCAGTAGACAGTAACGGCCACCGTTCCATCCCCAGTAGACAGTAACGGTCACCGTTCCTTCCACAGTAGACAGTAACGGTCACCGTTCCTTCCACAGTACACAGTAACGGCCACCGTTCCTTCCACAGTAGACAGTAACGGCCACCGTTCCTTCCACAGTACACAGTAACGGCCACCGTTCCATCCCCAGTAGACAGTAACGGTCACCGTTCCATCCACAGTAGACAGTAACGGTCACCGTTCCTTCCACAGTAGACAGTAACGGCCACCGTTCCTTCCACAGTAGACAGTAACGGTCACCGTTCCTTCCACAGTAGACAGTAACGGCCACCGTTCCTTCCACAGTAGACAGTAACGGTCACCGTTCCATCCCCAGTAGACAGTAACGGCCACCGTTCCATCCCCAGTAGACAGTAACGGTCACCGTTCCTTCCACAGTAGACAGTAACGGTCACCGTTCCTTCCACAGTAGACAGTAACGGTCACCGTTCATTCCACAGTAGACAGTAACGGTCACCGTTCCCTCCCCAGTAGACAGTAACGGCCACCGTTCCATCTCCAGTAGGTAGTAACGGTCACCGTTCCCTCCCCAGTAGGTAGTCAGAGCGACTGTCTCGCTTCCTGCAGGTCGGCGTTCAATCCCCGACCGTCCAAGTAGTTGGGCACCATTCCTTCTCCCCGTCCCATCCCAAATCCCAATCCTGGCCCATTCCCCGTGCTATATAGTCGTAATGGCTTGTCGCTTTCTCCTAATCATTCTCCTCCCTCCCCAGTAACGGCCACCGTTCCCTCCCCAGTAACGACTACCGTTCCCTCCCCAGTAACGACTACCGTTCCCTCCCCAGTAACGGCCACCGTTCCCTGGTGATCGTGCACTAACGGCTGCGTCCGTCTTGCTCCCCGTCAGGTGGGGAGTGCGAGGAGCATCAGTTCCGGTGCCCCGACAGTCAGTGCGTGTCGGCGGGCAACGTCTGCGACTCCCAGTGTGACTGTACTGACTGTGCCGACGAGAGAGACTGCGGCCGCTTCTATACCAGAGTCTCCGGTAGGTACATCCCTCTCTTGCTACTCTAGTATAAACTATGCCAAGGTCTAGGTCTGGTCGAGGGGCCTACCATTTGCTACCCTAGTATGAACGCCACCAAGGTGTCTGGTCGACTAGCCTACCACTTGCTTCTCTAGTATGAACTCCACCAAGGTTTGGTCGACTGGCCTACCCATGACCTACACCAAGGTGTCTGGTCGACTGGCCAGACGACCAGCCGTTTGCTACCATGCTAGGAGGCAAACAAGACTCCATGCTGGAGGACCTGCAGCTGGTGAAGCCACAGGGGGGGCACTCTGTCTCGTCCTTAGGACCTTCAAGTGTGAAATTATTTCATCCAGTGAGGTAGTTATTGATGCAGTGAAATAATTTTTACCGGAAGCGACGGTCATTGAGCCCACTGTCAACACATTACTTGGAGCACCTCGCGGCCACAACGCCATTGTCCCAATCCTAGAGGGAAAAAATCTGTCTTAAAGAGTATGGAAGAGAGAATAGGGGACTTGGACTCTCATGATGCCTTCTCACAAGTGCCTAACCTTACCCAGCCTAACGTACTTTTTATGGTGTGCTACCACTTTTGGTAACCCAACTACTAAGTCGATGTGACTAGCTCTTGAAGTCAATATTCAGGAAGTCAACCTAGTTAGATGAAAGTGGGATCAAGCAACACTACCAGTCAGACTTTGGGGGAGCAGGCATTCACAAGGCAGCTAAGGTAGCACCAACACCATTTAAAGCCGTTTAATCTCCTTGGAGAAAAATAGTATTACACGAAAGTGAGCCATTTAATCCCCCATGGAAAAATTTACTGTGCCAAATCGAGGCCGTTGGCTTTCACGGAAGAATTTTCTACGCCAAATCGATGCAAGCAGAAAAAGCAAAACTGCAGTGACTTGGCGTACTCTCTACTAATATTATCCGCTAGCAGCATACGTGTACTAGCAACATTCTTATCCTCGTCCATCAATGCCAGCGAATTAGGAAGGACGATTCTACCAGAGCGTATGTGAGATTCGGTAAGAGCTCAAGATTGAAATTCATCGAAAGAGGCAACAAGTAAGAAACCATTGCTCACCTCTTGCCCCGACCACAGCCCCAAAAGACCATAGACTTTCTCTATGGTATTTTGAGACTAGGACCACTGGGATAGTCCCATATTGGAAAAAATTGCCTCAACAATGCTTGAAAATACATATGCTGAGAACAAAGCCTTCTAGCAGTAACAGCACCCTATCCTGGCGAATTTTGTTATTTGCTGTAGCAAATGCAGCCTTATGAACTCGCTTTAATCACGACGCCCTTCGTACTCGAGTAACTGTTTGCCTTGCAGCGTCCATCCCCACAGCCCACTTCCTAGCATGATGAGAACCACACCTATATAGACCCAATGACACTCGGAAGCATCCAGACTGGGTCATCATGCTCCCCCTGGAAGGATGGCAAGCTAGTGGTGTGGGACTACACATGCGCATCCACACTGGCCAGTGCCTACCTTTAATACAGTGCAGTCGAAGGGTGTGGCTCTGCTTCTTTCATGGAAATGTAGAAAGCCATCAGATACAGAGATCTGGCAAATTGCTGCAGCTTCGATCCGATCAACGTGATTCATGGGGCAAATGTGCACTGACGTTCATGAAAGAACCGGACGACAAACTAGTTAGCATCACAAGAGACCAAAGAGCGACAAGTTTCTTGTTCCAACGCCTCGCTGTCGCAGTTCAGAGGGAAAATACCTGCTGCACCTTGGTCATGCGTACATCCTTCGAGGCGTTCGAGTTAGTGTTGGATTTACAATAGTAGTCAGTTTGGTTTTAAACGATTCTTAATGAATGGTCTACAGTCGTCGGTTTGTGCATTTTTCATTTCACTTGTAATAGTTATGTCATGTATATGTTAATTCCACACAATTTGTAATCGTGTAGCCATGTACAATAAAGTTTATAATTTAATAAGGGTGGAAGGTGTAGCAGAACTCAAGAACTCAGACAAACGACAAATTTTATCCAAACGCTTCTTCGAAGCTATGGGTCCCCACAACTGAACCAGAGGTGGTACCTCTATATATATATATATATATATATATATATATATATATATATATATATATATATATATATATATATATATATATATATATATATAATATATATTCCATTATAGCTTTAGCTTATATAGCATCATATATCATTAGACGTAATATCCCATTATATGTTGCCAGAATATCTCATCTGGTATTCATTGGTTAGTTTCGAAAAGTTGAGATCACCTTTAAGGAAGTTTCCCGACCTTAATGAGTTTACACTTTTCTTAATGAACCTTGAGGCGCCATGACTGACTAATTTTGTATGAGATTCTTCACAAATTGATTCCAGGATTCAGAAATATTTATCCTTTCCATTTAAAAAAGAAGCCAAATTTACGTTAATGTTTTCTTAGATAAATTAATATTTTTATTCTCTTTCAAATTAAATCAGCGAAAGGAAATAATTTATATTGAAAAATTGGCATATAAAATATTCCAATTCCTAAAATTTGCTAGACTATAACCAATTGACAACCTCTGCAGGAACAGCAATAGTTCTGCAGTGGACCATTCCTGCTCTGGAGTACTAAGGCTACCATAACATCTTACTGACGAACCAGCAAATTTGGTGTTGGGCTAAGGTCTATCAACCCTTGAAGGGTTATTAAATCCATCACAATATCTTGCTGACCAAGCGGAACGTATTCTTTAGTCCTGAACGTAAATTAGTACTAAAGTACTCTCATAGTATAAACACCGGGAATCAGTATTCTCCTCTAAGTGTACATATCCCTAGAATTGTAGTACTTATTGAGACTTTGCATATAAAAACCCATTACATCAATGTGGTAATGCAAATGTTGATAATGACTGGTCCAGCTTGTCTCCCTTAGTACATCACTCCAAGTTTCTCGTGGAACAGGAATTCTTGATTAGAACACATCTTCGGTCCACCAGTTTTTCTAAACTCACTTGTGACTCCTTATTGAATTCAGTTTCTAAGGTCACAAGTTAGAATACTGAAGCATCCAGAATCACTCATAACATAGTGGAAAGCTGGGGTCCTCCTGGTGGACTTTGGTGTGGGTTGTGTGAATAAGTTAAGTACTTATTTCAGTTCAAATGCAAATGGACTTATTTGGCTATTGTTGTTAAATTTTAATTGACTTTATAATATAGGTAAATTTAAATCTTCCTCACAATTTCCACAGAGGGAAGTTTATTAAATTGTTAGTTAATAAATTCATGTCTCACAGCTTATCTGTTAAAACATATAATCCCATTGCAGGCGATGAGTCACAATAACGTGGCTAAAGTATGTTGACCAGATCACACACTAAAAGGTGAAGGGACGACGACGTTTCGGTCCGTCCTGGACCATTCTCAAGTCGATTGTGATGAGGAAGTAGAGACAGGCAATAAAAATGCAAGAGAGAGCTGAGGAGCAAAGTAAGGTGTAGTAGAGGGGACAGTAGTAATAATAAGAACTGCAAAGGGCCTATTGGCCCATACGAGGCAGCTCCTATTATAACCACCGAATGAGAAGGAGATAGTAATAGGAATAAGAAGAGAATAGCAAGGGAGCGTAGGAGAAGACAATGAACGAAAAATGAAGAAGAGAGAAAGAAAAGGAAAGAGAAAGAAAGATAAATGGAAGGGTAAGCTTATGTTAGGTCACGTTTGTTAGAAAGATTAGAGCATTTGAGTATATACTGTGAAAGGGAAGAGTCCACAGCAACAAAGCCAGGACTCAAGTTCATGTTGGGTACATTGTGTATTA
Organism: Procambarus virginalis; assembly: GCA_020271785.1. Taxonomy (NCBI): domain Eukaryota; kingdom Metazoa; phylum Arthropoda; class Malacostraca; order Decapoda; family Cambaridae; genus Procambarus; species Procambarus virginalis. Next base: position 13,082,770 of record WNGS01005997.1, on the reverse strand, counting down.
GAGCCGATTCAACAAGACGGCGTCTGTGTAGAGTAGAGGCAGGAAAGATTATTTTGGAGGAAGACCAATCAATGGGATGATTAGAATCCCTCACATGACAGAAGAGAGCATTGTTAGTGTCTGCAGACTTAACACTTCTCTTGTGTTCTTTAAGTCTGTCATTCAGTGTACGGCCAGTTTCGCCAAAGTATTGGAGAGGACAAGACGAACAGGAAATAGAGTAGACACCAGCAGCATTAGAAGCAGGAGGAGCAGTGTGAACTAGATTGCTACGAAGTGTGTTAGTTTGTCGAAAGGCGAGTTTAATGTCAAGAGGACGAAAGGTATTGGTAAAAGTTTTGAGTTCAGATATGAAGGGAAGGCATAGTACAGTGCTACTAGTGTTGGAAGCAGGATTAGGATGAAAGAAATTTCGTTTTGCTTGAGAGTAGGCACAGTTGATGAAATGCAAAGGGTAACCAAGGCGAGAGAATGATTTGTAGATAAAGGTAATTTCAGAATCAAGAAACTGAGGGTCGCTGATGCGTAGAGCGCGGAGGAAGAGAGAGACGAGGACACTTTTCTTAACAGAAGGAGGATGGTAGGAAAAGAAGTGAATGTACATGCCACTATGCATGGGTTTACGGTAGACAGAGAAAGAGAACCCAGACACAGAGCTGTGAACATGAACGTCAAGAAAAGGAAGGAGGGAATTAGATTCCCACTCAACTTTGAAATGGATAGAAGGAGCCAGATTGTTAAGAGAGGCGAGGAAAGGCTGGAAAAGACTAAGGTCATGAGGCCATAAAGCAAAAATGTCATCAACATAGCGAAGCCAGAGAGAAGGACGAGTATCAATAGAAGGAAGAAGAACAGTTTCGAAGTATTCCATGTAGAAATTAGCAAGAACAGGGGAGAGAGGGGAACACATAGCGACACCGAAAGTTTGAGTGTAATATTTACCGTTGAAAGAGAAAGAGTTAGAGTCAACACAGAGTCTAATGAGATCGAGGAAAACGTCAGTGGGAAGCGCGAGAGGAAGAAGGCCCTCTGACGCCTTCTGTCTAAGGAAAGAGAGAACGTCATCGAGCGGAACATTAGTGAACAGAGAGTCGACATCAAGACTAAGCATCTTACAAGAGGGTTGCAGGCGCAGACGTTCTATGAAGTCCTGAGAGTGACGAAGGTGGGCAGGGGAAAAAGTGCCAAGGTAAGGCGTCAGGGTTTTAGCGAGCCAGGAGGCAAGAGGATAGCTGACAGAGCCCCGTGAAGAAATGATAGGACGAAGAGGAACACCAGGTTTATGAGTCTTAGGAAGACCATAGAAATAAGGAAGAGAAGGGCAGATGACACGGAAACGTTTAATGAGACAAAGTCAGGAGGACAAAGACTAGAGAGCTGTCTTAGTTTGCGGTTAAAGGAAGTTTTGAGGCGATCCAAAGGGTTAGAAGTCAGAGGAGCATAAGTGCGAGAGTCAGAGAGCAAGACATCTGCTTTCGGAGGTAGTCCTCACGGTCAAGGACAACCACCGAATTGCCTTTGTCGGAAGGAAGGATAAGAATAGAGTTGTTAGATTTCAGGGAGGCAAGGGCAAGCTGGAAGCGACGAGGAAGGTGGCGATTTTAATCTTTCTAACAAACGTGACCTAACATAAGCTTACCCCTTCCATTTATCTTTCTTTCTCTTTCCTTTTCTTTCTCTCTTCTCCCTTTTTCTGTTCATTGTCTTCTCCTACGCTCCCTTGCTATCCTCTTCTTATTCCTATTACTATCTCCTTCTCATTCGGTGGATATAATAGGAACTGCCTCGTATGGGCCAATAGGCCCTCTGCAGTTCTTATTATTACTACTATCCCCTCTACTACACTTACTTTGCTCCTCAGCTCTCTCTTGCTTATTTATTGCCTGTCTCTACTTTCTCATCACAATTGCATATTTTATTGCCTCCTTCAGGGCATATAATTCTGTTTGCAATGTTGAGCACCCACTATTCATGCTCCAGTAAGCCTCATGGTTGGTAGTGTAAACTGCTGCCCCAGCAGAACCTTTTTCTTGATCAACTGATCCGTCTGTGAAGATGTGAGTCGTTGTGGGTCTAGAGATAGTTTCCATTGTATATAATGTTCTGAAAGATTCCTTACACAAGTTTCTAAAGGCCGTTCTTATGTTAGCCAACCTGGCATATGCTGCTGATGTTATCCTCTTGATATGAGCTTCAGGGGACAGGTCTGGCGTGATATCAACCCCCAGGTCTTTCTCTCTCTCTGACTCTTGACTGTTTATTTGACTGACTATTTCATCTCCCAAGTGATACCTTGTATCTGGTCTCCTGCTTCCTACCCCTATCTTCATTACATTACATTTGCTTGGGTTAAACTCTAACAGCCATTTGTTCGACCATTCCTGCAGCTTGTCCAGGTCTTCTTGAAGCCTCAAACTGTCCTCCTCTGTCTTAATCCTTCTCATAATTTTGGCGTCGTCAGCAAACATTGAGAGGAATGAGTCTATACCCTCTGGGAGATCATTTACGTATATCAGAAACAGGATAGGTCCAAGTACAGAGCCCTGTGGGACTTTCACTGGTGACTTCACGCCATTCTGAGATCTCACCCCTCACTATAACTCTCTGCTTCCTATTGCTTAGGTACTCCCTTATCCACTGGAGCGCCCTACCAGTTACTCCTGTCTGCTTCTCCAGCTTGTGCATCATTCTTTTATGGGGTACTGTGTCAAAGGCTTTCCGACAGTCCAAAAAATGCAGTCCGCCCATCCTTCTCTTTCTTGCTTAATCTTTGTCACCTGATCGTAGAATTCTATCAAGCCTGTAAGGCAAGATTTACCCTCCCTGAACCCATGTTGATGGGTTGTCACGAAGTCTCTTCTCTCCAGATGTGTTACTAGGTTTTTTCTCACAATCTTCACACAATGTGTGTGTGTGTGTGTGTGTGTGTGTGTGGTGTGTGTGTGTGTGTGTGTGTGTGTGTGTGTGTGTACTTACCAATTTGTACTTACCTAATTGTGTTTGCGGGGCGTTGAGCTCTGGATCTTTGGTCCTGCATCTCAACTGTCAATCAACTAATGTACAGGTTCCTGAGCCTATTGGGCTGGGTCA
>WNGS01005997.1:13036427-13051801 GCA_020271785.1 Procambarus virginalis | reverse complement strand
TGACCATGGGGCACACAGTTAACATGTGGTTCATCAAGTCTATATCAAGACAATCGGCAATTATCACTTAAACACTATCTCCTGGTGAAACTAGATATATAATTTTGGGGAAAGAGAGAGAGAGGGAGAGAGACAGATATACAGAGTCAGATCGAGAGAAAGATAAAAAAAGTCGTCTTGTGAGTAACCTCACTGTCATTAGTTAACCAAATAATCTCGACTACCTGTTTGACAACCCGGGAGGGCGCAACAGCAGTTTAAAGCCTTCGTCTTGTGGACATGTGCAAAAATTTCATTCTGAAACTCAGGTGGCAGATAGGAAGAGATAGAAGGGGAGGGGGGAGGCAATCCTCGACACTCCAAGCAGCCCATCAACCCTCAGACGGTCTTGCAAAATCATCTAACTACCTCCTCGGAGAATCTCGCGTAAGTGACAGACAGACAGGCAGCAAGCCGGCATGCAACCAGTTGAAGGCCTGGGGTAAACCCCGGCCCTCTAGCCCACCTCCCACCTCCAGAAGTGACCCCCCTGTGAGAAGCTCGGCAATATTCGCTAGCTACCTCCTTCTCGTAGATCTTCCCTGTTCCCGCCTGCCCTTGCTTTATGAAATAATTTACATACAGAACGGCCATAAACTTTCGGGAACACGCAGTAATACCGGAGCTTAAAGCAGATAATATGGCGGTCGTGCTGGTAGATGGCAGCAGCAGCAGAAGCGGCACTGAGCAGGGCAGAGGGGAAGATGAGCAGCACCAGGCTGAGGGGAGAGCGTGGTGAAGGGATTGACTGAGCTAGCAGGGAAAGGAAAAAAAACAAAGAGGCAGATGACAGGCCAGAAGCAGAGGAGAGGGGAAGCGATAGAATAGAGGGAATGGAAAATGAGAGAGACGGGATGAGTCAAGGGATACGTGAAGACAGCATGGAAGAGGAAAAGATCCGTAGGGGGACAGAAAGAAAAACAGTATAAAAGACCAGAAATAGACGAGTTAACGAATAAGGAAAGACAGAGGGAAGACTCGAGAAGGGAATCGAGTGCCAACCTTCAAGAAGCAAAGCTGCCGTAGTGCAGATCTGTTATTAGATTGACGTGGAGAACAAAATAAGAGGGGAACAGGATAAAAATGAGGAGGGAGAAGGGAGAAGTTGGAAATTCCGGGTAGAAGGTAAGAAAGTAGAATGAATTAAAACGGGAACAAAATAAAAAGACAAGGCGAGCATTTAGATGAGAAAAGTAGGAATGGGAAGAAGGTTTAGTGACGTCAGAATCAGAAGATATACGAAGGAGAAGACCGAAGGAAAAAGAGGAAATAAGACAAGCATATTAACATAGTGAAAAGAAACCGAGAGACCAAGAGGGGAAACAGAGAAAAAAGAGAGATGGTAAAGTTGAGCATTAGGCATGATGAATAAAGTAGGCTTGGGGGGAGGCATGATTAATGTAGGAGAGGAGAATAAGGGTATGATTAATAAAGACAGTGAGGAGATAGGAATGAAAGATGAAAGCAAGGAGAGTATAAGTGACAAAGCATCTTAAGGGCGAGAAATGATTCAGTGATAGCAAGGAGGCCTGGTCGGGGAGCGGGCCGCGGAGAGGTTGAGCCCCGAAATGATCACATGGTAACGGCAAGGACACAGGCAGTAAGAGATGTTAAGAACAAATAAACTTAAAACTAGGAAGTGTAGCTGATGAGAGCAGAAGCAATTTAGAGAAATTTTATATACAATAAATTTGGTGAAGAAAATCGGGAAGGAAGTAAAGATATTTATGTCAACGGCGGCACAGGTAAATACATCTTTTGAAAGATAAAGAAAAATTTGGTAACTAAACAAAATCTAAAAAAAGTTTTATCAAACACAGGAAAATAAAAAAAGGTATTAAAAGATTGGAAAAGATAAGAAAACACAAAAAAATATAGGAATAGAGCCAGTGAAACGTCAGAAGGCTAAACAGTGAAACAGTCAGAAGTCTAGAGAAAATGGCATAAAGAAAGAGGGAGAAAAAAGACGAATATCCCCGTGTGGAAACGAAGCAGGCGAGGGATTCTATAGTGCCGTCATAAGTGGCCTGTTTGGTTACTGCCTCTTTCACTGCCTGGATGGCCTTCCTTCCGGGTTTTATTTTCCAATTCGCGAATAACTTCGGCTTCTCACTCCCGACATATTTTTGGGTGTTATTGTCTTCAGATGTTTTTGACTGTGCGTTGAATTAATCCTGAGTTTCTCTTTGCCTGGAGTCCAGATGACGGTCTGAGGGTGGATGATATTTCCATTTTTGAAAGTTTTTGTGTGATGCAGAAAATACCCGGGGAGGGGAAATAAATATATATATATTTTGACAAAAAGTATTAGAAATGTTGCTTACTATTATTGTAACAATTTGTATTCATGTACGAACTGAATAATTTTTATTTGCACTTGAACTTACAGGTGATTACAACTATATATGTGATTGAATTAGCAATCACATATACTAGTTAATTTGTTCCTGAATTAGCACCCTTTCTTGCGCCTGTGCCTGTACATATAGCTGTGCAAGCAACTGTACCTATATTTGCACCTGTTCCCAATGCTTGCCAACCAATGTGCAGCATGTGCTTGCAAGCACATCACCTCAATATTGAGGAATCGAACTCTCGTCCATGAGCTCCTTGGTCATAATATATAAAGAAAAAAAAATTCCACAACATATACACAAAGAAGTGTGTACTTTTCTTGGTGTATACGCCGTTCTTTAGTTTTGTATTCTTGCTGGTTGGTCAATAAGCCCTTGTGTTGGCTTTAATAACCCTCCAATGGTTGATAGGCCTTAAGGCCAACACCAAACCTAGCAAAAAGCAAAATATTTCTTCAAAGGAATATGTTACACTTACATGTATGTAAAGTTGTTCATTCACTCATTGTATCGTATTCTCGCTTTGCTCTTGTTTGTAAGTATTCTTTCGATATGTTTACTGGCCCACCACGAGTCTTGAACTTGTCTGCTTTATCAATAAAATAAACGTGTTCAGCTCCTTAATAGAGCGAAAAGGAGAAGCTTTTTTGTCAGAATACATCCTACCTATGCTTATCCACGTCATAAATATATTTCAAACCATATTCATAAAACTTTCGTACTTTCAGCAACTATTTAGTCGAGTATACAAAAATTGGCGATTTTAGTTATTATGTTTCACGCTTTGTACTATTGATTTTGTAGTGGGTACGAAAAAAAAGCATTCCAAGGCATAGTATAGGAAATATATGCGCTATATTAGGGTTAAGAGAGAGCGTATTAGTCCTACTATTGCGTATTTATGCTATAGACATGTTAAGTTTTTGGCTTCCATAATTTTTGGATGGTATTTGGGCTAATTCTGTAATGAAGAAGTGAAAATTTTTGGTTCCAACAGTAAATTTTTTTACCTTTGGCCATATAGATGTTATAAAGTACTATCAATATCCGAGAATATTAGCCAATATTGAAGACCGGCTGATATACAAACATAATCACACTACTGTGATATATAACAATGAGATAGGAAAAAAAGAATACAGCCCCATTGGGTTTTCTCATTGGCTGATATATTTCCGCATGCCACTATATTTCCACTTCCAGAATTTCGTCTTCTATGATCATTAGCAACTTAAATGAATCCTTTCTGCTCATCCACCTCCCAAATACGGCCCACTATAGCCAACTACATCCCAAATGCCTCCCCATATGTTCATAATTGTCTAAGATCAATTCCCTATTGTTTTTCAATATCTGAAATGTATCCCCATATGCTCATTCGTGCTTTAAATAAGTGTGTCAATACTTATAAGAGTGTCACGTTCACGACAACCAGCTATGAATGCGGTGCTAGGGACAAGCACCTTAAAGGGGCCATTATTATTCCCCCCCCCTTGAAGGCTCAGTTTTAGATCCTTTTTCGCGCGTAGTATCGCTTTTGGTGGGGAGGGGCTTGGAATGCGCCTTTGCAATGGGAGGATTGGGGAACGACTCACAAGCGGTTTGTGGGTATTCGAGTGCAGTTCTTTCTTTTTTTCTTTCATGGTACTTGTTTTCACATTCTTCTCTCATTGTACTGTATTGTTTGTCTTATTTTTTGTATTTTTTCATATCATTATACAGTATTTTGTGAAAGGAGTCTTTGTTTTTCCAAATTTTGTTATCAATGTGTTCTTGAATTTTTGTCACATTGCACTTTCTTATTTTGTGCTCTTTCTGCCTTCCTTTTTACCATTGGCTTCTTCTCGTGATTTTTTTCACAAATTTTATAGAGATCTGCATTATTATTTTCCATAATTATTTCCAAATCTTTATCTCTTGAGATTTTTTCTTTCATTTTACAGTCCTCCCCTCCCTCACTTCCCTTCACTTTACCCCTTTTCCCTCCTTTCCCATCGGCAGCCGGCTTTTGATATCCCGGTCTTCCATTCCCGCAGCAGCCAGAAAGGCGTGAGAATCGCACCATTCGTATGCTCAGGCCAGATGACTCCCTCCCTGCCTGAAAATTGAATTTAGGTAATCAACGAAACTTTTATTTTGCTNGACTGGGAGGGATAGTAGCGATGGAGGGTAGTGCAGTGCAAACACTGCAGTTGTCAATGGAGAAGCCCCATGACGAACCACCATTTTGTAAGTGTGCCCAAAACAAAATGTCAGAAGACGCTAACTTAGTATAGCATATCAGTAGCAGGAGGCTGCTTTGGTCTGGTCCTCCATTTTCCTCTCTGTCTCTGTCTCTCACTTTCTCTAGCGCTCTCTCCCTCTCTCTCTCTCTCCTCTCTCTCTCTCTCTCTCTCTCCTCTCTCTCTCTCTCTCTCTCCTCTCTCTCTCCTCTCTCTCTCTCTCTCTCTCTCTCTTCCACCCTCATACCCACCTCGCTGCACCTCCTTGCTCCCCCCTTTTAACAGCCTCGCATTTTTTATTTTAATTTATCACATATATCAGATATTAACTTCATCCCATTACCACCCCATCATAAATAGAAATAAAACTCAAGGCTAGGAGCGCCATTATGCATTATTCAGGCGGGCTGGAGGCCCCTGGTGCAGCTTTCCAGCTGAGTGGGTCGCTGGAAGCGTCTAGCATCCGCGGCTGACAGTTGGCAAAATACGATTGCCCCGGCTGGAACGGCCGAGTCGGTAACAGGCTGAATAACTTAGCAGAGGAGAGGCCAAGAATACCATTATTTCCAGGGGTGAATTTGCACTTGAAAGCACCTCTATTTCATCTCCTTATCTAACTCAAAGATTGGCGCCAAAGGAAGGCTTGTGCTACGGCTATCTCACCCTTCTTGAGGCTTTCGATGCTTGACGATGGCATACGTTCTCGTTATAACTCGATTGATGCCGGTTTCTTATAGCAGAAATTCTTTGGAAACTATTCAGAATGCACTTTTTCCTGTTGCAAATATTTCCAGCAGGAGATTTATTAATAAACGCGAGACACTCGATTATAAATCCTGCATGATAGACTCATTAAAGTGACGTTCTTGCGTTTGTCTCACCTGGAAACCGTAAATGTAATGAACGACATGTTAGTGACGAAAATTCGCCATCTTATCTTGGATATTCTGAGTGCCGGGGGAGACGACAGTTGGTTCCAATGACCACAGACGAGCCCTGAGCAGCTGCCGGGTAGGAGGGAGTGCTGGCCATATGCTGGAGTCATGGGACTTGCTGAGGCAGGCAGACGGTGAAAGTAGGGAGGTGTTAAAGCCAGGGACGTGAGAAACACTTTTTTTTGCGTGGGACAGTCTATGCAACCCAAAATTCATTTTATGCAAAATCTAAGGATTTAGCGTTAGGAGGGATAAGCTTTAAAGGGGCCAACAGAGAGGACGGCAATCGTCTTCAGATCAGCGTTAGAGGGGATTTCTCCATTGTGTCGTGGAGACACTCTATAAGGCCTCTTTCCCAATGCGGCAGATACCAAGTAGGGGCTTCGCCGGATGACGTCAGTCCTATTCATGATGATTTACGACACTTTGAGGTTATGGCGCTGAGGAGATTTAAGGGACGTAGTCACGAATGGGAACATCCATGAGTGACTCGAACACCTAAGAATACAAAAAATTCTGCGAGATTATAGGGAATTTTATCTTAATGTAACTCGTATGCTTTAAGGTCTTTATTATTTCTTATGTTCATAAGAAATTCTTTCACTTACTTTAGGCCATTTTTTGTACTGCCTCCTTTATATATGGAATAATGATGTACTTCATTTATGAATTGGCACGTGTTCAGCAGAATTTTTTTACAACTTGATCGTATTTCGGGTAAATTGGTAAGCAATGGTATTGCTTTGTTTTCCAAGAAAGAAATTCCTTCCCATAATACACACACACACACACACACACACACACACACACACACACACACACACACACACACACACAATGAAGATTATCTTCTGTTCTTACGACCCCACCACGAAGCAACGCCCCAAGTTCCCAGTACCATCCATCGACATATAATTGCTTTAAGGCTTTCGCCGGAATTATTACACAGCATCCTTTATCGAAGAGCTCGGGGGGCTCTGGCGCTCTCCTCTCTAAATCTTCACTCCCGATCATTATCATTTCCCCCTTACGCTAGAGTGACTTTTATGCTCCCCTCTCGCCCTCTTCATCATCTTCCCTACGTCCCCTCTCTCCTCCCCTCATCACCGGGCGTCAGGGTCGCCATGCCAAGCCATCAACAGCATATCATCACGTTCATCAATAGCGGCAATCATCTCGTCTTGCTTCCTCCCCAGGGGTCAAATGCCACCAGCTGAGTACTAGCAACCCTCTGATGGCATCTGAAACCCAGGCGCAACTGTTCCTGTTATAGGTGTGTAATCATGTATATCTGATTGTAGTGTCGAACATTAGCTTTATAGCTTCACCTTTCTATTCTTTGAATATGTAATATAAGGAGATTTATTTTTCATGATTTTCTTCGAACGTTCATTTTTGAAGATGTTTATAATGTTCAGCTTTATAATATTTTTTTAGTAGCCGATTTCACTTGTTCTCAACTCTTAAACTTATGAAAGGTTTCCAGAAATTCTTCCGCCTCCTGTGTCTTCCAGTTTCACAAGTGTCCACAGATTCTACCGAATATAAACATTTCCTCAGTGTGTGTGTGTGTGTGTGTGTGTGTGTGTGTGTGTGTGTGTGTGTGTGTGTGTGTGTGTGTGTGTGTGTGTTTGTGTATGTGTGTGTGTGTTTGTGTGTAATCAAAATATGCTCCAATATCGCGAATATCAGATCCTGTGCTACACCTTTTTATTCGCCGATTGTATTACTCTTATTTCTGACAACCCTCCTGCTTTTTAACACATTCCTGAAAGTGGATTGGGGTAGGCTTCATTCCCTTCCCTTCTAGCTCATTCTACTTGCTCACTACTCTCACGCTCAAGTGCTTCCATATAACTTTGTAGCTCATCACACTCATGCATTTCCATCTTACACCTGTTGATGCTACACGTTAAATTTTCTATGGTTTGTGAATGTTTCTTATCTATATGCGAAAACAATGTCTGCCTGTTTGTTAAGGTTGAAGGCTACGCGATTGTGCTTGATTCACATAAATTTCATGGTGAATTGTTATTGTATTGCGAGTGATATAAGGTGGTTAGGGTCGACCCCAATGTTCGTCTTTAACCAAGATTAACTCATTGCGATAAAGGGAGAAAGAATAGCACGGTGAATGGGAAAATAGGAGTAAGGGAGAACTGGGGAGGAATGGGAGAGAGAGACAGAGAGAGAGAGAAAGAATTGTATGGAGGTAGAGAGAGAGAGATAATGGAAGACAGGGAGGGAAAGAGAATGGAAGGGAGGGAGGGGGAATTTAAGAGATGATGGGAGTTCAGGGGGGAGAGAGAAATACAATAACGAACAAAGAGCTGGGCACCGCCGGTTAACCTCACAAGAAATTCTATCAGCAAAGATCATGCCCCCTGGCCAAATGTTAGCTTTTCGAAATAACGAAAGCGACTGAATTATCACATTGAGATTACGAATCTGGTTTTAGAAGATTTTTACCTCTTGCTGCTCCGTCTGTTGATATTTTCGTATATATTGTATTTTCAGAGAAGAGTTTCCACTTGTGTGGGTTTCTCAGTGGGTCCGTTGGGGCGTGCATCTGTGGCCGGTTCACGGAGGTCCCTCAGTGTCTCTGATGGAGATTCGATGACACTTCTGCTGGTATTGCATCGCCGTTATGGAATGTCCTTTTCTGTCTCTCCTAGTTTACATCTTTATCTTTGCCCCTTCTTTCTTTTTTTGGCTCTCGTTCAGCTCATGGCTTCATTCCTGCCTCTTGTTCTCCCCTATATGTATCTCGTAATGCATCTGTGTCACATTGTATGTATTTGCTCCTGTTTCTCATGGTAAACTCTGCTTTTGTTTGTCTTTTTCTCACTATCTTTCTCTCTGTATGCACCTCTTTCTCTTACTCTCTTTTTACCATTGTTTCGTTTGTTTTCTCTCTCAGTTCCTGTCTTTGTTTATCAGCCCATGTCTCTCTCTCTTTATCTCTGTGACCCGGTCTTCCTTTGTCCTATCATTTGCCCCAGACAGTCTTTGTATACCTCTGCCAATCTCTGTGCATGTCTTAACCTATTTCTCTGTCGCCTATGTCTCCTTGATTCTGCTTGTGGCCAATTTTTTTCTGATTTTCTTACATTCTCATTCTTAAAATCCTACTTCTAAATTTCCTTTACATTAGTTGTTTTTGTTTATATATTTTACACTAGTTTGTTGGAATTATATTTATTCCTTTATTTTCGGTTTCCGCGACCTTTTCCAGCTTTTCCTGATCATTCTTCGCAATTGTCAACACAAAATTTATCTCTTATCTTTTCAAGCTTCCATCCTTGCAATATGCATTTATTTTTGTGTGAATTTTTATCCATCTCTCCTCTATCGCTTCCCCATCACCATTTTTTTCTCTCCTTTAATTTTTCTCTTTTCTCTTTACCTGTTAATTCTTTCCAGTTCTTCCTATAAATTTTCCATCCTGTCCCCATTACATTCGTCCCTCTCTCACCCTAATATTTGGGTTCTCTTCTCAACCTTTATCTTTCACTGAAGATTTTCTCATAAGTTTTTCGGTGTTGGGTGGGGAGTTAGGGTATGGAATTTGAGTGGGTTTAGGGCAAAGGTCATATTGAGTTAGGTGTTAGGGTGGTTTAGGATTTGGGGTGTATTATGAGTGGGGTAGAATACAGACCTGAGGTCTCGGTGAGTCAGGGTTGACCTAGGTTAAGTATTTTGTGTGATAAGGTATTGGGTCAAAGTAGGTTAGTGGTTGGGGTCATTGTGGGTTAGAATCTTGAGTGGGTAATGGGGTTGGGTCATTGATGATTAGAAGCATAGGTGAGTGAGGGGGTTGGGGGTCACGATGGGCTGTTGGTTGGGGTAAATGTGGGTTAAAGGCTAGTAAACTGGGTCAGTTAAAGGTTCGGGTCATAGTGTACGTTTATATGCATTAAAGACTATCAAAGGTTTTTTTTCTTCATATATGCTTCCTTCCTCTCGCACTTCATTCTTCCGTCCCATCATTTATAGCGTTAGTGTACAAAATACTTTCCACATAATACCGCCTTATAGAAGAGTAAGAATGTGTATCTCATGCTTCGTCTTCCCTTCCATCCGATCCCATCCCTTCCCAACCCATTCCATCCTCAACTGACGGGACCTCACCTCAAGGATTAGTTTTTACATGTATTCTAAGCGTGGATAACTCGCACAGCACGCACTCACTCCCTGGCCTTTACGATTGGCTTGCTCGCCCCGCTATTAACATAAGAATTGGACTTTTGATAAATGACCAGAGCCTTGGCAATGGGGGGGGGGGAAAGGGGCTATATCTAGTAGCCCCACCATGTCGAGGTTTGGAGATATCGGAAGGAGAAGGGTAAGGGGAGAGTGGGAGTCTGTGCACGTGATGGTGCTGATGGTGGTTGTGGTGGTGATGGTGGTGTTGGTGGTGGTCGCAGGTGTTCCTGCCTCGCCTCAGCCTTGAGAGAGAAACTGGGAAACTGCAAAAAAGAGAGGGGGGGATGAGAATATCCGCGTTGAATTATGCATATTTGATGACCCCAGGTAGAGTTAGAGGGATGACTGGAACCCCCTCCTCCCCATTAACCACTCTCTCCCCACCAGCCCTGACTAGAAAGGTTGTTGGCTGGAGACTGAGAGCAGTAAAAACTTGGCGCTGGGAGCTGGAAACGGTTAGAACTAGGACCTGGAAAGGGTAAAAATTGGAACCAGGAAAAGGTCAGCCCTGGTAGCTGGGTAAAATGTAGCTTAGGCCTTTCAGCTGTAAAGCTGCAACACGGAACAAGGAGCTTGGAAAAGTATGGGTTAGGGCTGCGAGCTGTAAAGGCTTGGGGTCTCCTCGGCGTCTGGCAGTGTTAGGCGTGGATCGTGTAGCGTGTCGGCTAACTAATATACGGTGCAGGAATAATCAGGGGGTCTTGGGCGGCCAGACACGACTGCGATGATGTACGACGCGTTTCGACCACTGCCGCGCCGTGGGGGCTCAGAACCGCTGTGAACGCTTCTCCAGCCTGGCAGGAGTATCAAAAATAGGGTTGGGGGTACCAACAGGCAAGGCCCAGAGCCTTACACGGTCCAAGGTCCCGCGCAGACTTAATGTATACAAGGAATTCTCCTATTTGACCCCTATTTTGGACCTGGCCCTAACAACGTTTGATACAGCAGAGAATTTTGTTATCTTGCGTACCTATGAGCCTGATCTATGAGTGGCCAGTCCTAAACCGATTAGACCTATATGATCGAACCGAGCCCTGAGTCAAAAAAGGGACTCTGCGCCCCCTGCAGAGTCCTACAGAACTGCAGAAGGCCTATTGTCCCGTATTTCTTGATGTTTCTATATTGGAGCGGAGTCTTGAAGTGGTAGAATATAGTTGTGCGTTAATTGGCTGTTGATTGCTGGTGTTGACTTCTTGATGTGTAATATATATATATATATATATATATATATATATACATATATATATATATATATATATATATATATAATAATATATATATAATATATATATATATATAATATATTATATATAATATATATATATATATATATATATATATATAGATATATATATATATATATATATATATTATATATAGAGAGAGAGATATGAGCGAGAGAGAGCGAGAGAGAGAGAGAGAGAGAGAGAGAGAGAGAGAGAGAGAGAGAGAGAGAGGAGAGAGAGAGAGAGAGAGAGAGAGAGAGAAGATACTTAGTATTACATATATATATATTGACTAATATGAATAAAATTAGTATAAATTAAACTAACAGCAGTTAAAAATATCGAATTCATTGGATATAATTATAAATCAAATTTTAATATACACTCACCGTTGCTTTTTGGCATTTGCATTCATTTACCTACATAAACATTCAAAGGTTTATATTCTTAGGAAAATGTCAGGTACGTATAGTTTATATTTGTTTTTGTAATTCAGGTAAAACTCACGTAGAGTCAACAGGCAATGCTGTAATCACCATTTCCTAGTAACTGATGAAAATTCCCCCACAAATGCAGATAATGGAATTCGTTGCGAGAAAGTGCCATTATGCACTAATTGCCTAAACCAATTACGCATACCCGTTCAGAGAAACGCACATTAAAGCAAACAGGTAAAGCAGTCTGAACTAATTAGTGTCTCTCATGGCCTCACCAGGTGGTACAGAGGAAGTAATAGCAACATAAACAGAGGAGGGTAGTCAGCGGAGAGGATTTAAAACAAAGGAAGAGATGGCAAGGCAATAAAGTGGGTGAAGACAGGAGCCAGGGGGCGTGAAGACGAATAACGAAGGGGGAGATGCAGGAGAGGAGATAAAGGCTACAGGTAAATAAGCAGTAAAAGTCGATTACATTACTAAAATCGAAAAGATTACGATTGGAGCAAGACATGTTGTACCATCGCTCTCGTTATCCTGGGCTCGTGAGCAACGCAAAGTTGCATTGTCCTTTCCAATGCTTATCTTTGCTTCTGAACAATGCCGAGCTACGTTGACATACCTACTCCACCTCTGACCATCAACATGTACGGATCGGTACATCGACGGCGTTGCTACGTGAAGGGTCGGCGTTCGATTCGCAAAGGTTTATGAGCTTGGGGAACTGATCCATTTAGTTCGTCCTCATATTAATTTAAGGCGCATTATATATACGCACATTGTCAGCGTTTTTCCTTATAATCAACTTATATCCTTTTCCTCTAGATCACATCATCCCCGGAAGGTGTCTTCCTCTTCTTGACATTGGTTAAGAAATATATTCCCTTTCACGTTTCTCGATCAACAATAGTGTTACTGAACCACACTGTACTTTGTGCAGTATTCACATTTCCCCCTTTGTTCATATTCAAGAGTAATCAGAGTGATCACAGTATGCGCATGGTGTCTAGAAAATCAAAATTCCTTCAGACCTAGAGAGGAACTCAAGGAATTTGTTGTCATTCAGATAAGTCTTTATATTGAGCCATCTAGTTGCCCCAGAGGCTTTGCTTTCTTTTGTAGATGCTCTTTCCGTAACAAAATTTCTATTCTGGTTAATTAATTAATAAAAGTTTTGAGGGAAAACACGTTTGTTTAGCAATAAGGAATCTGAATCTCCATCTGAAGAACCTTCACATTATGCCAGTCCTAAGCCCTTGTAGCCCCCTCTACCTCACAACTCCTTCCCCCCCCCTCACAGCCCCTTTCCCTTACAACTGCTTCCCCTTGCAGTCCCTCTCCCTCGCATCCTCTCTACCTTCAAGCCCTTCTGTCTCGCAGCTCCTCTCCCTTACAGCATCTCTCCCCTCTCACATTAAATCGAGAACTCATCAGTTAAAAAAAAAAGCTAATCTTGCAGTCATAGTTCCTCTGGCACAGGGGAGCCGTGTTTGGCTCTCCAGAGGGTAGGAGGGGTGTGGCCACCCAGCATAACTTGCCTCTCTTGTGTGCTGGAAAATGAAGGCCTCTTGATTGGACCGACTGTATCGTCCTTCGTGTTCCCTAACATCACCGGTAATTGTAATTTAGTGGACAAAATATACACATAAGGCAATCCCTTCACATCTAGAATATATACACACACACACACGTATATATATATATATTATATATATATATATATATATATATATATATATATATATATATATATATATATGCGAACAAGCCTGAATGGTCCCCAGGACTATATGCGAATGACTCACACCCCATTACGTTCTGGGGTGTGAGTTTTCATTCATATATATATGGTATCGAATAAAATCATTAAGAACGTTTTGATCAAACAGCAACCCTGCATTGAAGCCATTATTTTTTGAGTCTTAGGAACTGGGTTTAATATTAAATAGGATGAGCTGAACCGGGTAAGCTAGACAACTGTTGTGTAAATTTTTACTCTGGGGAGCAAAACGGCAATCCCATACGACGGAATATCCAGCACAATTCGCCCATAGCAAGGTATATCTTGGCCTCCATACTGATGATTAAGAATAAGAAGAGAGGGGCTGGGTTTCCCCTAAACCTATTATTATATATGGGGATCCTCTATTACCTTTGGGGTAGATTTCTCTTCCCCGCGATTATGCGATCACCCCCTACAATTACGACAAGCATAAATGATAATTACAAAAAAGATTAAAATAATCTTACGCTGAGCTAATATAGGAGGTTCCCCCCTGATTCATCTATAACTGAGATTGTAGATTTATTCGTGTATAAGGACTTAGCTCTTGAGGGGGGAGAGGAGAGGAGCGACGACTGTGTTTCTTTTTAAGTATTGTATGCTAATTTATGTTAATTATTCGTGAAGGCCATTGGTGGAGGCTTAATACCTTAGTGCTCTGGCGGCGGGAGCCCAACTCGTGTATATTTATGTAAAAACACCATACCAAATGAATAAAGTGTGCAATAGATTTGCATCATTGCAACAAAATATCTATTAGATTTTGCTGCATGAGCCCATCAACAACGTGTAATAGATATGCTGAATCATTTTCTTACATCATTACTATTCACATTTAGTGGATTAAAACATGCAGAATTAAACAGATACTATTTTAAACTAATTGCGTTTTATTTTACGTTCTTATGGTATTATAATAATGATTTGTGTTTGTATAATTGAACATAATAAAGTGCAGTAACCATTGATAAACATGGTAATAAATGATGTCACTGAAAGAAAGAGTCAAGATTCCTCCTGAAGATGTATTAATATACGAAAGTACTTAAGGAAATTCCTGTTTCAATTTTTCCCCGTCTGACACTGTCTTATTTTATATATATATATATATATATATATATATATATATATATATATATATATATATATATATATATATATATATATATATATATACAAAAAGAAAAGGGGTGGTAAGAGAAGAAAATATTAAAGTGTTCAGGTGTTCAGTGAGGAGCACAAGGTCTTCTCTTAGTATCCCTTATTTTGTTCTTCGAGGCTATTAGTCTCAACAATTGCACCAGAGGTGGTACCCTTACTAATTAAAAATATATATATATATATATATATATATATATATATACATTTTTTATTATTTTATTTATTTTATTCTAAGAATGTGTGGTGCAGCTGGTCTTGTCTCGCCCTAGGCTCTTCTCAACCCCGCCTTCACGCCTGTCAAATAAAATCCCTAAATTATGTCTCCTGATGTTGCCTTAATTCACAACTCAATTCACCTCTTGAAGAGCATGCAAGCTTCGAGAGATACACACCTTGGTCAAATATTCGTATTATGTCTCTCTAAATTGCGCCTTCAGGAGACAGAACAGATAAAAAATCCCAAAGGAAATGGAAGTTTTGAAAAATGATATAGTCCCCATTCCTCCCCCTCTGGCTCTCCGCCATTTAAATTGCAAACCAGGCATAATCTTTCACCCCGGGATTTCGCAAGAGGCGAGTACGCCCCCTCTTAAATTTCGTAGCATATAATCAACGCCATCTGTGATCCAGGATGAAAATTATAGCCAGGTTTGGCTCCTTCCCGACCAGAGTGAAACAGCGTTACCATCGCCAACCGGTTTTTGCAAGAGGTGCCCGATGTAGGTGGTCGGTGATCTTCTCGCTTCTCTCTGTAGGATTTTGTAGAGGATAATACAGTGTACAACGTAATGAGGTGTGAGGGTAACATCCTTTCATGCTTTAATAGAAATCGTTGACATTTTGTTTCTCTTTATTTAATGTTTATATATATATATATATATATATATATATATATATATATATATATATATATATATATATATATAAATATATATATATATATATATATATATATATATATATATATATATATATATATATATATATATATATATATATATATATATATATATA
>WNGS01005997.1:13011329-13025852 GCA_020271785.1 Procambarus virginalis | reverse complement strand
TCTCGCTCACATCCTCCCAACTACTTTCTCTCTACCTCTCCTTCATCTCCTGCTGCTGCTAGCGAGGTCTGCACTATCTGCTGGTCTCAACGTGGGCCCCTGTCGTGCTCTGTGAAGCGTTATGCACCATTCCTACATTATCAGCGACGACGGGGTGGATCATCGCCAGAACCCGAGGTAGAGATAACACCCTGGCTGCTGTTTTCTCTCGCTCTCTCTTTCTCCTTCGTGGTCTCGCCCGCTCACTCGCATTCGCTATCTCTTTCTCGCTATCTCTCTCTCTCACCATTCTCTGTTCGACCTGTTTCGTAACAATGGCCCTTTAAACATTGTTTCATAGATATGGCTTCACCTATTGGTGTGTGTTTGTGTGTGCGTGTGTGTGTGACAGTGTGATGAAAAATCACACACACACTTTCACACACAAATAATATGTTTATATTTTTCCAACACTCACCTTATTCATTCAATATGGGAAACACAAGAGGTTCACCACCTGCGAAGAATCACAATCTCGTTCAATTGCATTTTTATTTGGTGGAATTGCTTGTATAAGTTGTTCATTTTATGGGCAGTTTCATATGTTATTACTTCGGAAGCCTTGCCCGTGAACTCTGTTGGAAACTCAAAGTAATCAAAATGTTTTTTTTTTTGACACTGTAATATTGTGCTTTGAAAAAATATAAAATGTTTGTTGTGTCAGCTCGTTTGGGCTGTTGGGCGGCAGATTGTTGTTCTGTTGTGTGCGTCCCTAAGCGCCTCTACGGCTTGTTGTGCATCATTTGTTACTCACCTAATACTCACCTAATGAAAGTTCCATTATGAACGCACGTACTCTTCGTTGTGTAAAAAATTATGCTATAAGCTGTTGTATTCTTTGTTGTCCTTCATCGTGTTCTTTTGGCTCTCAGTGTTTCACAATTATCTGTTGCTTCACTGTGTTTTATTGTTCCTTCACTACATTTCACTTTTATATGTTGCTTCACTGTCTACCGTTACTAAACTGTTATCTGTAGCTTCACCGCATTCTTCTGCTTCGGCGATGCATGGTGCTTCTTTGTGTCCTATTTAATAAGTACTGCTGTCGTTTCACTGTATCCAGCTGCATCACTGTGCCGTGCTGTTACACGGAATATACAACAGGACAGCCTTTCTCTATAACAGGAGCGGTCTTCTGTAAAAAAAATTGTATTATTAATATTAATATATTTAGGCACATCAGTATTTATGTAAGTGCCCTACACTATATTAAAGGTAACACAGTTTGTCATAAACTAGCTATCCGATTCTAAAAATTTCTATCACGTTGTATGGTTAGTCATGTAAGCGGATGTGATCAGTAGCTGGAACTAGGAATATTTAAATTTATTATGAGGATGTCTTCAAGAACTCGAGAGTAAATATGGTAATTTTAAAGTTCCAGGTAACTCAGAACCGGCAGTTCTGAAGGGTCTAATGATCGACATATAATAATGCATTGTGTGAGATCATAACTCAGTTCATGCAAACAGAGTTTGCAATTCAGTGTTCAGGACTGCGAGATTATTACACCTGTTGCCACCTGGCACAGGGAAAGGTAGCCCAACCTGATCCTGGCAACCACTAGTTTGAAATGTCTGGTGAACGTTCTGTGCTGCCCATATATAAAAGTTTCATATCTCAACAAAACATAACATGCTATAATAGTACTTTTAGACCTAGTGAGAGTCTGTGATTTCTCTCTCCTATTACTCTTAAATATTTAGATGGATAAAATCTTAATAATAGAGATCGGGTTGAGTTCAACTTTATTCTTCTTGGATGCTAATTTGGCTGCTGTGTATGTGTTATCATGAATAGTTATATATTTTTTAGATTATATTCACGCAAAGGAGATTATACCTCTTTATTCTGTGCAGCGAGAAGATTATTGATATTTTTGTTTTCTTTATTAACACATTTTGGTACATCTGCTCGTTATGTTAGTTATAGAAAAGCCTAAGGAGGAAGCCCGCCGTGTTTGAATACTCTATCAATATCTATAATTTAGAATATCAATATGTCTGTCCTTCTGCCTGTCAGCAGTTGGAGGCAGACGCTTGGGTCTAACCTCACCCAACTTTGTATCCTGATTCTTATGGGGTACGTGCTCAACATGGTCGGATTATGGTTAAAAGAATTCAAAAGGATACATCATACCACTGTTACACACTAACCCCCACGACTAATATTGGCCCTGCTCATCGTCTACATCTCATTATATATTTTGAAAGCTATAATTTAATAAAAATAAATTATGAAAGGAATATTAGAGGAAAATTAACATAAATCTTCTTCCCCGTAGCATCATAAAACAGAACACCCTTCTACAGCTCCAAATTCAGTGGAGAACGATTATATTATTTAGATATTTAATTAATTACAGAGACACCACTATTACCCAGATATGAAATTTTATACTTTGTTAGTAGCTATATATATGGAAATATGTACACTGATATTAACATTATATTTAAATTTATACTTAGGTAGATATTAGTGCTATGTTTAGACAAAAATATATAATATATATATATATATATATATATATATATATATATATATATATATTATATATATATATATATATATATATATATATATATATATACATATACATATACAATATGTATACAAGATATTCATCAATTGACATAACTGGACAGAGACAGACAAGCACAGAGAATGATACAGAGAAAGATTTAGAAGAGGAATAAATAGAGAGGCAAATGAGGGAAAAAGAGAGACAGATAAAGTGAATGAGTGAGGGAAAGAAAGAGACGCAGACAGAAAACGGAAGGTAGACAGAATTGTGGTGCCTGGGTAGACTCGAACACCGCTGGGTATCCTACCAAGCAATATATAGCGTGAAGTTGCCACGTATACTTATTATGAATAGGTGTAAACTGATGAGGTGCAAAGTGCGGAAGTACAAGATGTGTGCTTATATGTTTGTGTATACCAGTTTATATAATACACAAATACCAGCGTATTTTTTCAGGTGTGTATAAGTATTTCTGAGTAAATTTGTAAGTTACATCTTTTCTAACAATGTACACTGAACCACACATTTAACAGTCTCCTGTTTCTGTTGTCTGTTTACGGCTTAGAAAACTACACACTTTTATCCACGAGTACAAGCTAATGTTCACACACATACATAGAGGCACACACATAAATATGCACATATACACATGTAAACTCGAATGTTCATGCACCTACACTGACGACTGGAAATACTGATGCAAGAGGTACATCTCGACATTGAAGGCTCAAAGAGGCGAGTACAAATAAAATACCCACTTTACATTCAACCCTCTTCATAAGACTAGGTCAATTAATATTGTTAAAACAGATAAGCACTAAATCCTCACATTAGAAAAGGGAACGTGGTGAGACTGGAACTCTTCCTGCACTGTTGACAAGTAGTGACTCTTACAGATTCAGAGCAACACGTAATAGAAAACGCGATCAGAGAAGTAAGGTTCCT
Organism: Procambarus virginalis; assembly: GCA_020271785.1. Classification (NCBI taxonomy): domain Eukaryota; kingdom Metazoa; phylum Arthropoda; class Malacostraca; order Decapoda; family Cambaridae; genus Procambarus; species Procambarus virginalis. The sequence continues at coordinate 13,022,344 of WNGS01005997.1, read as the reverse complement.
GGCTGATCAGAAGAGGAGAGAAGTTTAGATGGAGAGGGACGAAAATACAGAGGTATAAATGAGGTGGCTAAAAAGAAGTTGATATGGAGAAAGTTTGGAGAAAGATACGCATGATGGAAGAGGTGGAGAGAGAAAGAGAAAGAATGAAAGCGTGCTAAGTGATGTACACCCAGTTTATTAGATATTTGAAACATGCATTAAGTGGCCAGCACCATCACACACAAAGTGTGGGCTAAGATTCTCGATGGTGTATGAAGGCTAAGATTCATGTAAGTGTAAGATGCATCTTTAGTGCTGAAGTATGATAGAAAGCCTTTTAAGAGGGCCAGTTGTGGAATGGTTCACATCCCGATTATTACAAAAGCAAGCATTGTTGAGTTACGCAAACACTTATTTTATTTTCTCTGAATCTGTAAACAGAGTAGAGCCAGTTTTGTGAGAACAATGGGGAAGGTAAGACCAGCAGGAAAAATATTTTAATCTTCGTATAATGAAGACAGGCAGTATCAGTTTATATATTTCATGTCAGTATCAGTGTATATTCGCACTTGGTACTATCAGTATATATATGTGGACGGCATCATCAGCGCTTACACGTACAGGATAGTATCAGTATATATATACGTGAATGAAAGTTGTGTATTTATTGGTGTACATCAGTATCAAAGTACATATGTATATATGAGTATTGGTGTATATACTGAGATGGTAATATCAGTGTCTAATGTGATCATCTACATCAGTAAACAGACACAATAAGGGTCCATAACATATTTAATTTAATTTGATGATAATTTATTTCGCATAATGAGGCTGCTGTGCTACACGTTTTCCACAGTCTACTATAATACTGTCCGAACAGAGAGCCAAAATAACTCTGAGTTGCTATCAAACGAGCCTTGTAACACATACCCTGCTCTGCTCTCGACAACATGATTCATACTTTCTCATTACATATGCCACACTTGCCTTGGTGCAGGTGTTTCCTCCCATTACATTCACAATTTACACATTTAATTGCTTTCCAAATGGTGAATATGTGCGAGTTTCTAAGTTATTTACCAAGGACATAGCCTTGTTTATTCAGCTTCACATATTTAAATAATCATATTTTCACATATACAAACAAACACATGTACATTGATGTTGAAAAATACATTTCCACTTAAACAGACTAACATATCAAGCATTATACAGATTCATCTACACCTATGGTATACATTGAAGCACATCAAGACCTAAGCAGACTAATACATCAAAAGATCTATACATATACATGTAATTGATACTTACAAGCACGACAAGACTTACACCGACAAATACATCTACTCAAATGCATCTCAAGGTACTTGCACTGAAAAATAAAAATTAAAATTTTCAGAAGCCGATCACAGGGTATATTTAATTGTATAAAAACGTATGTGTATGTGTAAATGAGTTCTTTGTGTTCATATTAATGAGAGAAAATGCGTTTGAGAAAATATTGATGTGATAATTTTTTCTTGTAATTTTTTAAATTTCCATATTGATGGATAACTATTGTTTCCGTCTCAGTATGTTCTTTTTTATACAAGTCAATGTTTCGCTTGTGTTTCTGTTTATCCGCATACGAAATACAATTTAAGACAAACACTCCTGCTAGAATCTCAAATTGGAGAAAAAACATACACACACACACACACGAAAATACAAGTTGGTTGTCAGTATTTTTTTGTTATATATATATATAAGTTTCTATGTTTGAGAATGTTTCCTTGCTTTTGTGCATTGGTGATAAAGCGAGTATCAACAGAGAAAAAGAGAGACACGTTTTCCTCGTTCAGACACTGTATGTGTCTGTGTATCACAGGTCAGGAGGTGGAATGGTCGGGCACGGTGTGGAGGTCTGTAGAGGACACACATCTTGACTTGACGTAAAATGATCATTAGGGTGGATTGAAGAGCCCCTCTCGCAGCTAACGCAGGCTGGCTTCTCCACATTACTGCGATAAGCGAGCCTTCAGAGTACCAGGTCCCCCAGATTCCTGAAAGATCCACTTGAAGCCCTCCCCTTAAGTGTGAGTCTAGTGGTTGCATGCTAGAGTACGCCTGTTGTGTGTCAAGTGTGAGTACATGCTTGGTTACGCCCGTTGCCATGAGTGCCAAGGGTACAACCTGAGTGACGACAGAAGAATGGAAGGCGACGATGACTTGAACTCTTTATATGTTGTGTGTCAATTGTGTGAACAATCTTCATGCGTTCGTGAGATGAACACTTTTGCGTATTTTATGCCAATATGCACTGACATCATTTTGTTAAGAGTAAAGATGAAAGAGTGGAACGTGTTTTGGTAAAGTGACCAAGAACATCTGATCAAACCACAAGTCGGAAACAAAGAAACGAGGACGTTTCAGTCTGTCCAAGTCTATTATGAAGTCGTTTCATCATGTCTTAAGCCACGTTATTGTGACTCATCGCTTGCAAGAAGATCTCACCCTGTTTCTTGGATCCTATGCGCCTTGTTTGACTTTGCGTCTTTTGCGTCCATACCGAGTAGGGGTCATATATGTCCCCAACCCAAGGAACGGGAAGGCTGTAAAAGAGGTTACTGGATGAGAATAGAAAGAGTTCGGTGAAGGTAGGCGATGACTTCGCTAAATATCTTGTTCCTGTGTTCGTGCATGCTTGAAATCGTTTCCGGTGGCCTCTGGTGCGTATATATGGTGCAAAGAGACGGTGTGTGCATTTTATGCTCTTGTTATGTGCCAGTATATGCCTTTCCGGAGCGCATAAGTTTGCTTAACGAAGTGTTTAACGCGCGTTCTCCATATGTCTGTGGTTAATGTTCTCATTGCAGTCACCTTCGGCTGCTACGTCTGGGGTGTGAGTAGACGGTGTCTCGTGTCTTATGTGTACTCACCTCGTTGTGGTTGCGGGGATTGAGCTTCGGCGCCTTGGTCTCGTCTCTGAACTGTCAACCAACTAGTGTCCAGATTTCTGAGCCTGTTGGGCTTTATCATATCTACATTTGAAACTGAGTATGGAGTCTGCCTCCACCACATCGCTATTGTATTCCATCTGTTAACAACTCTGACACTCAAAATGTTCTTTCTAACGTCCTGTGGTCATGTGTGTGTGTGTGTGTGTGTGTGTGTGTGTGTGTGTGTGAGGGAGAGGCGGGGGGATGCTGGGTAATTATTGGGAAGGACCGTTTATTTCATGTGTATTTGTTTCCATTCACCCTTCCATTTCATTCATCATTCACCCTTCATTTCCATTCCCTTTCCAGATACCTGATCAACCAGGCTGTGACTCATACGTCAGGTTGCGAGCAGCCGCGTCAAACAGCCTGGTTGATCAGTCCAGCAACCAGGAGGCCTGGTCGATGACCGGGCCGCGGGGACTCTAAGCCCGGAAGCACCTCAAGGTATCCTCAAGGTATCCACCCTGACTTCCTAATAGAACGACGCATTTTTGACGTATACTCTACCAATGAACAAAAAATGTCCTACTAGAAAATGGTAACGGCTCACGAAACTAACATACGGTAACGTTTTCTGTTTTGAGTCCTTATGTAGGTTAGGATAAGAACACTTAAGTACGACAGTTTCTTGACGTTGGGAAATCTTAGGAGGACGGGATGTTCCCTTAGCTTACCTTCGATGTCTGCCTGTCCACGTGTATGTGTGTCTGCCCCCTGTGTCTGTCTGCCTCTCTCTCTGTCTCTCGCTCTTTTTTGCCACCTGCTTCCCCGTTCTTACCTCCGTCAAGTAACTGAAACGGAGGAAATACAGTACGAGGCCTATAATTCTATTCACTAAATGCCCATATAACCTTCAACACTAACGGAAAATTTCGGTCTAGATGAAATCTCACGATTCTCAATATAATTTTCGCTGTATTTGTCGACTATTTTGATGTTTGCCATGATGACTCTGGTGATCATCACTAAAATAATCGACATATACAACGACAATGGAATACTAAGCATTGCCGAGGCATTATATAGCAAGCAATCTAAACAATCTATCAACAACAAACTAACAATAAATTACACTCTGCCATCTCGAGAACACGACGAATCATACAATGGGCTACCCCAGCCATTAGAAAAATAGGAGATTTGTAAGTTACAATGGGCCTATTGGTCCATAAGTAAAGTGATTCACCTTCACCTTCACCCTATTCCAAGCTAAATATCCGGTAGCACAAGAACTTGTTGCAATTCGAACTATGTCTTTGATAATGTTAAAACAAGGGTTTACGAAATACATGTGTTAGTGTCAGGCCAAAATGCATTAATAATACAAAATAAAGAAGATTCAGGGTAGAAAAAATTATCTGAACCTTCCTGTCATATTCCATAATAATTTGTCTAAAAGAAAATATCCAACTAAAATATTCAGGTACATATATTATTTATTTGTTAGGCAATAACAAGTTGATCTATACAGTATCTCTACTGAACCTTCACTCTTTATATCAATCAACACAGTATTTGTCTATCTTTCAAAGAATTTGACTATCAACCAATCAAAATATTATCTCTATTAATTTAGTTCATGCTTAAATTGATCTGGGTGCACCTAGCTTCCGACTTTATCCATCTATCGCAGCTGCAGATTCTAAGTAGACTATTTTCTCTTGCCTCGTATTGAAACGTGACTTTGGAAGGATAATTTTTAAATTGCTGAGGGAAAAAAACTTATTTTTTATGACGGGATTTGGGTTGCAGAGGGTCTTTAGTCAGTCATTATTATAAATGAATTATGTATCCTGTTTCCTGCTAGATAATTTATAATTGAGGAGGTTTATGAGTCGTAATGTCGTGTCGTGTGAATGTTAAAGATAACAAGCCACCTGAATTGCATATTTTATTTAGATTCATATGATGTAGTGCGTCGCAAAGTCTTGTGCTACAGAGTAATAATCTCTCGTTTCTCTTTCATATATATATATATATATATATATATATATATATATATATATATATATATATATCTATATATATATATATATATATATATATATATATATAAAATATATACTATATATATATATATATATATATATATATTATATATATATATTATATATATATATATATATATATATGGAGGCCTTCGATGCTTCATGACGTATTACTGGGCACTCAGTGCCTCCTGATTTATTATTGGAGTCACTCACGTCTCTGACGTATTACTACAGGCCATCACGTCTTCTGACGTATTACTAGAGACAATCACGGTCTCCTGACGTATTACTACAGGCCATCACGTCTTCTGACGTATTACTAGAGACACTCACGTCTTCTGACGTATTACTGGAAATAGGTGGCAGCTACAGGTTTAAATTGCCGGCAAGACCATCAGACCATGTCCGTTAATCATACAAATTTAACGTAAATATTCTTCACCAAAGGAAGTTATTACCAGATTATGCAGGGCAGGTGAAGCATGACTCATTAGGTGCACACCTCAGCTGGCAACAGTGTGCTCATTTCTCCGTTCCCGCAAGATGGTAACACTGAACCCCATCCACCCACTTCCCCTTCACTCAATATATATGTCAAGTTTTCCTCCTTTTGCTAATTTGCCTAATTCGAGCATTTTTACTGTATAAGTTTTAAAGCTTATTTTGTGAGGCTGCTGTATGATTATAATATATATATATATATATATATATATATATATAATATATATTATTATATATATTATATATATATATATACATATATATATACAATATATATACATACTGTATATAATTATATATTATATATATATATAGATATAATTATATATAATGTATATTATATTATATATTATATATATATATATATAATATATATAATATATAATATATATATATATATATATATTAGTATATTTTTGGTAGCAGTCTTTCCTGTAGACATATGTTATTAAATATGACCGAAAAGTAAGATTAATAATTCTAACACGAATTTCTCAATTTTCCTTATGTTTTGATTTTTACTGATGACGGTAAATGAAACATCAATTTCTCCAAAATTCATTCTTTATTCTCTAGTCTGACGCGGACTCGACTTTATCTAGTCTGACGCGTTTCGTAAAACTTATTACATTTTCAAAGACTTAGTTACACACACTGAAACAGGAGTTATAAACAGCTTTTCTTTTTTTCATACCTGCATTTGGGTGAGGTGACATGCTTACAATGGTTTGGGGTGAGGTGAGAACCAAACACAGAACAGCGAAACAATGGTATAAGCTAAAGGAAGAATAGATCTGACTACAGTGCGAGAGGCTTATTGGCCCATATTCTTGATGTTTCTATATTGGAGCGGAGTCTTGAAGTGGGTAGAATATAGTTGTGCGTTTGGCTGTTGATTGCTGGTGTTGACTTCTTGATGTGTAGTGCCTCGCAGATGTCAAGCCGCCTTGTTGTCGCTGTATCTATCCATGATTCTGTGTTGTTTGTTAAGATTTCTTCTGGTGATGGTTTGGTTGTGGGAAAGAGACTATGTTCCTTAATGAGAGCCCTGTTTGTTATGCATCGTTAATCGCCTGGAAAGGCGATAATCGCCTATTAATATATATATATATTATCATATATATATATATATGATATATATATATAGTATATATTTATAATATATATCTATATATATATATCTATCGCATAGTATGAGTATATATATACTCCCTATATATATATATATCTATATATATATATATATATATATATATATATATATATACAATACACTATATTCGACCAAAACAGCTCGAAATATATTTAGTATTTTGATGAGAGCTTTGTTGTGATATTCGTTTTTAGCCGTAGGTTCCAGCTACTCTCTGCGTAAAATCCAGTGTATGGATTCCTACATTCGAGCAAATCTCGTTAAACAACGAAAGCTAATGTTTGGGATTTTCTCGCTTCCGCCAGTATATATTCGAACAGAGTGAGCTAAATTTCCTGAATCTCTTTCCAGCAGATTTCTGTGAGCAGCGAGTGCTAATATATTTTATTCCCTCGTATTCTACAACCTGCCGAATTTTTGCTCTATTTTATATTATTTGCATGATATATTTAAGGTCCTGAAGTATGGGTTGCGAATATTTGCATGTTTGTTGTATTAAGTTTATGGAAAGAAACATGTATACTTTCGCATAATTAAATATACGTAAAATATTTTATACACCTATGCTCATTTGCATATGGATTTAAGTGTCTGGTATTTATGTGATGGTCAGTGTATGTGTGTGTGTGTGAGTATTTTATAACTTTTAATAAAAAGTCGCGCGCGCGCGCACGCGCGCACACACACACACACACACACACACACACACACACACACACACACACACACACACACACACACACACACACACACACACACACACACTGTGTATGTGTGTGTGTGTGTGTGTTTGTGTGTCCACTTGTGTTTATCTCTTATGGAGATATGTTATTTTTGGACGCGTTAATTTTATTCCCGCTCTGCCTTAGAGAACCAACCAAGCAACTATACATACAAACTTTCCGTCCCATTCCCCTTGTGTTGGGCCTTTAAACATAAGTCTTCCTAGAGGTGAGTAGTACATTAGGTATAGAAGTAGAGACAAGAGCCGATGTATAATGCCTGAACTAATAGCAGTCTTCTATTTTATTTGCAGTTTTATTTTGGGTAGTGTATCTTGTCAAGTTGATGTTTCTTTTTAACTGGAAAAGGCTACTAAATGGGATGGTGAAACGTGAACACAGAAGGGTAAAAAGGTTTGGGTGAGATCAGATATTAAGACGATGAGAAGATTTCAATGCCTGGCCTAATTTCAGGACGCAAACAATTTTGATGCTACCCACAAGTGGACTCGCATGTAGCAGAATAAAAGCACGTGCACCTGTCCTAAAGTCATTTGCAGATATTCATGAGACTTGTCGTGTGATCTCTACGGAATATATACGATCGCCACGACGGGTTTGTTTTTCTCAATTTGTCTCAATTTCGTGTTGATGATGTGTGAGACTTGCGGTGCGTAGCGGGTGAAGATCTTGCGTGGGAAGTCTTTGGGTTTCTTTGGCAGTGATAACGTGTGTCTGTGAGCAAATGCGTCTGTGAGTCCGTGCATCTGAATTTCTGCATTTGAGTCAATGTGTTTGTGAATTCATAAGCCTTTTTATAGCTCCAACGCCTCAACCACGGTGCAGATTTTCCTCAATATAAAACCAGTGCATTATTATAACATTTGTAAGGATCTGATAAGATTTGAGCGTTGTTGTATACACTTGACTGAAAATAGGTATTAAAATAAGTTATTAATACCTCTATCATGGTCTTTTGTGTTCTCTTTTGACGGGCGTTATTTTGTGGTGTGAGAAATTGTAAAATATTTGGGAAATTGATTCACTTTACCTATTTTTTTAGCTTTTGAATATGTAGAGGTCAATTTATCGTTCATGAAGCGGTAGTTGTGTGGATTATTTGTATTTGCTAGATATTTTGAAACAAGGGCAATAAAATCACATGCAGTTTGATACTACATAGCTTCATATACCTTTCAAATATTTTATTACATATTATCCTATTTAAACACTGAGTATGCAAGTTTGCTTGGTGTGGTGTGTGTGTGTGTGTGTGTGTGTGTGTGTGTGTGTGTGGTGTGTGTGTGTGTGTGTGTGTGTGTGTGTGTGTGTGTGTGGGTGTGTGTGTGTGTGTTCATGCTTCCTTGTATGCATGCGGATATGTGCCCTAAATGCATACACTTGTGGAAGTATATGCGTACAGAGTTATACAGACGTGCAGTGACTATCCGTGGCTGTAATAATTATAAGAGTGCTACCGTAAGGAACCAGATTGTTGATATTCACCGGGCAGTTTAACGTGAACCTCCGCTACCGCAATAGGCTATAGGGTACAATAAGAATCCTATGTTTGTATATCTCAGCGGTTATGTGAGATGTGTTAAAAATCTTTCCAGATTCCCAGTATTATATGAACGTTTATATCTGTCTCTTTTTTTCCCATAAAATAATTATAAAGTGAGATCGTGTAAAAATTACACGATCTCAAGAAGGTTTTAACAAACAAATATACTTGTTGAGGTGTATGTCCTGTAATAGAAAATGGCACGTTTTCTGTGAAGAGAAAATGGGAAACGCTTCACTATCATTACCTGTCGCTCTTCGGAGGCGTGAAGGGGGGCTCTCCAATTTAGGTTGAAGGCTTGTAATTTATCGTAAAGGTTCCGGAATAGGTGACTACGTGCGGTTTTCTGAATGAGAAAAGACAACTGATTTTGATTTTACTCAGTTTAGAATAATATTTTATTTTTATTGATTATGATTCTGTCAACATTTATACCTTACTGAAACCCCAATTCCGGTCGTTACGTCCCTTCACCTGTTACCCTATTCAGTAGGAGGCCTTCAGAGCTACTGGTAATAAAAACGACTTCCTGGACTAGTCACAGACAGTAGGCTAACCCATTCCAACTAAAATGAGAAAGGAATCCATAGCCACAGTATCGATCTCACCTCTACCTCCCAGCACCTCTGTTCCGTCTCCTGTCCAAGTGCCACTGATCGAGTCGGGGGTTATTGGTAGCAGCTGCTATCAATCGATCGGTATAAATCAGTTGATATTCGGTATTATGATTACCATAGAGCAAGATGCTGGGCACACGCAGATAAGCACAGAAGTCGAATGCTGGGCACACGCAGATAACTACAGAAGTTGGATACTGGGCACACGCAGATAAGCACAGACGTCGAATGCTGGGCACACGCAGATAACTACAGAAGTCGAATGCTGGGCTCACGCAGATAACCACTGAAGTCGAATGCTGGGCTCACGCAGATAACCACTGCAGTCGAATGCTGGGCCCTCGTAGATAACCACTGAAGTCGAATGCTGGGCTCACGCAGATAACCACAGAAGCCAGATGCTGGTCACGCGCAGATAAGGACTATCAGTACATCCGAGGCTATAAATAGCACGTTTGGGGTCTTAAGCTTCAAGTAACGGCAGTGTTAACTACTGTTAGGGGAATAAGTAAGAACGATGAAGAAAACTTGGTTAGACCCATGAAGAAAGCTTCATTTGTTGGAAAAAATAAATTATAACATGCTCGACAATATTTAACACAGCTAACAACTATTTAAAACTTGTAGAATAACAAGCAGAATGAGATAGGTTTTTAAGGATGTAATTGAGAGGAATCAAAGGAAAAAGGAAAATGAGCTTTTAAGGTTCGTCAGATGTCTAAAAAGAACTTTTTAAGGAGAAGGCTTTAGCCCATATCGAAAGGCAAGAAAGTTCTTGAGAGATGGGTTCCATCACTGTGGTAAGGCTCAGGAACATGATTGAGAAACTTTTCTTTGTGTTTCTGGGAGATCTATTTTTTCTTGTTTTTCCGGGTTTTCTTGTATATCTTGATCTCTTTCATCATGTTGTTACTTCCCTTCTTCCTATTTGTTAATTTGATCGTTTTACTCGTGTACTTATTCTCTTTCTTCAGTCAGTTCTTATACTTCATTCTACCTCCTGGCGGCGGAGGCGGCGGCCACCACATCGCATCAGCTGTCGGCGGCACCTGTACGCAAGAAAGAGAACGGGAAATATATCGTATCTTCTCATAGTTATCTCATATACTATCTTTCCGAATGAAATAATATTATCAATAAAAATAATAATACAAATATTAACAATAATATTATTATTATTAGTGATAATAATACTCTGCTAATAGAATAATGAATAACTTGGTGTATATTACAACATTTAAATCTAATAGAGAGACTAGCCCCAAGTACCATATCCACCAGTCTCGGACTCGACACCTATTTAGGAAACCCGTAACCCAATCTTTTTTCCCTGGTGCGAAGTTTGTCGTCAGTTGCAGTGTACTGTGGATGGTGAGGACTCGAGTCTCGTCTCTCAAGTGCCAGCTTCGAATGTGGAGTGTGAGATTTTGAAGATCATCTCTCAAGTATCAGCTTATGTTGATGATGGTGAAGCCTCGAGGATCTAAGTTCCATGTTCCCGGAA
>WNGS01005997.1:12984129-12994418 GCA_020271785.1 Procambarus virginalis | reverse complement strand
AACTAAATATATATATATATATATATATATATATATATATATATATATATATATAATATATATATATATATATATATATATATATATTAGAATTAGAATGAATTCGAAAATATTGCAGGTCTTCTCTATTATTTGCCTTTGGTCTCATCCTTTTTTGCTGCCGAGTCCTGATCTTGAGTTTTAGGCGAGTATGAATCGCTTCGCCACTTAGCCTAGATGTCTCGTTCTTGCCCAGCTTCACCCATAGCAAGTTTTGACAAATGTATCTGAGGAAAGTTTTTTCTGGTTGGAAGGAAAGAAGCGAGGGTTCATTTAATCTTCCTTTTGGCCAATTATATTTTGTTCAGCTGTTGCATTCAATTCTTAGAGGTCGAAAAGTCCATCAACACGGAACTTAAAGTGGAAAAAGAAAGAAAAGTGGCATCAACACTGTAAGTGGCTTCATAACCTTTATATGACCGTATGGCGCAGGTGACCGGACCCAGCAACAAGTGGATAGATTCCTTCCGGATGGCAACACGCAACATCAGTAAGACCGAAGGTTCGTATAGTTGGCCACGTACTTTAATGAGTTTACACACTTCAAGAACGAATCATTGTGGCCCGGGGCAAGCTTCAATGTAACAGTAATCCTAAATCCAACAGAACGTCGTAAACGCGCGAGATTGATGTAAGTTGATGGCGAGAGCTTGTCCCTCACTCTCAGGTGTGACTCGGCTGGCTGGCTGGGGCCGTCGGCAAAATAGAACATACATAAACGTTGACTCTAAATTCACGTTGACATTTTAATGTATTAGAGAGGGGAAAGTATTCCCATACGAGGATAATACTAAGATGAGATATTAGTTTAACAACGCATTACTTGATTTAATTCGTGCTAAGAGGACGGAGTAGTAGGAATTCGTACAAGTTTGTGTGTGCATGTTCGATTGTGCTTGTGGGTGTGTACTCAACTAGTTGTGCTTGCGGGGTATGAGCTATGGACTGTAGTCCCGCCTCTCAACTGTCAATCAACTGGTGTATCAGTCAATCAACTGGTGTAGTGTACTGCTCTGTGTATCAACTTGTATTGTGTGTGTGTGTGTGTGTGTTTCATGGAACACGCAATACAATATCCCACTACCCCTCGCCGACACATGTCAGCCAGCTGTACCATGCTATAAGGTTTGCTGTAACGAAGACCATGACACACAAGACACAATAACAAGGACCCTGCCATACGTTGCTCGCGGAACGTGTACAGCAACTACGGGTCTAACAAACCCGGCCACGAACCCAGGAGAACCCAGGAAAACATCGGACATCCCGAGTAATGTGAGTATAAAAAGACCAATAGTTGGTGAGCGATGAGGGAGACATTCTAGTTGTCAACGAAGCGAGAAACTGATGAAAATTGTATAGAGATTAGGTAATTAACATGAGAATACTAACCCAGTATGATTATATAGCACCTGGAAGGGATATAAAGACAAGGATCTGAGATTGGATGAAATTGAGGAACAGTGCATAACTAACTGAAAATTACATAGAACGAATGCTAATAAAAAAATGCAATGTTAATCACATTACCATTATACGTTATCATTGTAAAATAAATATTTATCAAGATATTTTGGTCACAATTATAACTATTTTAATTAAAATATTTTCGTCTTAAAACAAGAGCGTTTAAGATGAGTGAAAGGCATCCCTCAAAATGAAATAGAAGGTATGTCATAGTGAAAAGAAAAACATGAGGGATGGGACATAGTATAATAGGGAGGGAACATTATAAACGGGAGGGGAACTCAAAGTTAGAAGGGAAAGCATCTCAAAATAAGGGGAGAACGCATCTTATAAAAATGAGGAAGAGGGTATCTTGCTATATGAGGTATAATCATAACATAAGTGATAACCTAAAAAAATGACGGGATGGAGCGTCTCTCACCCAGCCATACCTATCATAACCTAACCTTAACTAACATACCTAAGTCAGTAATTCATGTTCTTAATATAATGTAAAAATAATAATAAAATAAACAAATAAAAAACTGTTACAAAATAACGAAAATCATTCTGCCTATTAGGCAAAAGCATTATAGACCGAGTAGTGCGTTCTGGCGATTAGGTGCGACTTATGTTAATATAATATATATATATATATATATATATATATATATATATATATATATATATATATATATATATATATATAAATATAATATATGTTTAAGGCGTCTTGTACATACCAGTTGCGTTGCTCCTGGGAGTATGGGTTCGAGTCACTTCTGGGGTGTGAGTTTTCATTCGCATATAGTCCTGGGGACCATTCAGGCTTGTTCGCATATATATATATATATATATATATATATATATATATATATATATATATAATATATATATATATATATATATATATATAATATACATACATACATATATTGAGAGAGAGAGAGAAAGGTACCAGAGACTCAGGCAAAGAAAAGAAGCATCAAAGGCAGAGCGACAAACCTCACAATCTGAACTTTATGGCGAAATTACCTTTTCCCCCCTATTTCGTGTCCACGCTTCCCCCCCCCCCCACAACTCTCCTCAATTCCATCTTCATCCCCCCCCTCCCCCACTCAAACCATCCCATCCCCTCCACCAACCATTTGTCCCTCGACCGCCTCCACAGAACTCAAGCTCCCCACCACCCCAGTACACAATTACGCCAGCTCGTCCCCTCCCCCCATCCCCCGTATAGCCTTATAAATATTTCGAACAATCTTCTCAGTTTCCTTGACGTGCTGTAATCTTTCCTCCCTTCCTATAACAATATTCTTTCACAAACGCCGCCTTCTTCCCCTCTTTACTAATTTACCAAAGCCTAAATTTCCAATATTGCGGCGGAGGTCGATAAGGACTCAGTCCCTCTATTATAAACAATATTGCCAGCCTTTCCTGGCAAATTGTGCAGGCGGGATACGATATAATTTCTTAGGTAGCGGGGTTAGTGAATACCATCTCTGCCTTTATTCAGCTAATCGATGGAGCTACTTTGTGATTTTGTAAAGGCCGAGAAATTCTTCCGCGGAAATGTTCTGAATATATCCTTTTTGTTTTTAATGCGAAATACATATTTATGAAAGATTAAGCTATGTATCCGGTATTTACTTGTAAATTAAATCAAGGATTGGGAACACGAATCTTATGTGCCAATAAATTTTGTTAACTAATCTTATAGAGCAATATTGGAACCGTTTCCTGATTGGTATCTAAAGTGAGGCTTGGGAGCTTACGACAGACGTGTTCTCAGACCTTTTGTTGCTTTGTTCCATATTTTCCGTAAAGTATGCATGAAGGAATAGTAGAAATCAAAACCAAATATTTTCCATGTAGTGTTATGCTATACTACACCCCTCGGGTTTTATCCTGTTTCGTTCTCACCATTAGATAAGCGAACAAAATCTCTGACTTCACATATTTTTGTAATCATATTTTTGTTTTCATTGGCTCATCATTTGAATTAAGTTTGTATGCAATTAACCTCCCAATTATATATATGAGGTTTTATCTTTCCTGCAATTTTTCACTTGAGAATGAATCTTAATTCGTTTGAAACGTTGTGAAACTCTAATATGTTTATTACATTGTATAGTCAATTTTGTAAAATTTGTCTTGAATCTAGAACAAAAATGACATTCGGAGCACTAATCTTTCAATTAAACTAAAATATAAGACCACAATGTAGAGGGATAGAAGCCTTAACAAGAAAGTAATCAACGAGCAATATGCTGTCATATTCATTGAAACAAAAAATATAAAATAAATATATATATATAATATATATATATATATATATATATATATATATATATATATATATATATATATATATATATATATAATACTATATATATATATATATATATCTATATATATATATATATAATATACATTATAGTATGGAAAGTATGTACAGGGTTAAAGCGGTATAGTCAGTGGTGTTAGTGGTTAAAGCCCAGCTCGTCTCCATGCCACAAGGCGCCACAAGTGTGGTGTAAGAATCCGAGCGAGACCTCAAGCGGCGCATTACAACACCTCAGTGATCAAAAAACATACTTTAAGGTTTGGTTACAGAATTCCACGAGGGTTAGGACGGAGATTAAAAACCGTAATAGGTATTACAGTGCCTATTGTAGACGTGTGTCTTCCTCGTCAATAGAGTAGCCTTTCGAATATATATATATATATATATATATATATATAATATATATATAATATATATATATATATATATCTATATTATCTATATATATATATATATATATATATATATATATATATATATGTATATATATATATATATATGTATATATATATCCATATATAAAACCTAAAAGGGGTACCACCTCAGGTGCAAGTGTAGGGACTCACAGCCTCGGAGAGAAAATAAAGAGTACTCAGAGTACAATATATATATATATATATATATATTAATATTTATATATATATATATATATTATATATATATATATTATATATATATATATATATATTATATATATATATATATATATATATACTATATATATATATATATATATATATATATATATATATATATACGGGGCGTACCTAACGCCCGTGACTCTGATGCTCTTATTGGTCGCCAGATAGTATCACAATGAACCCTTGGAAGAATGGCAAGCAGTTGGTAGTGGACTACACGTGCGTATCAACCCTTGCTAACACTTACATTGACCTCAGTGTTGCCAAACAGGTGGCGCTGCCACTCACAGGAAATCAGCCAAATCCGTAAGTACAGAGAACTGATCACCCCTGCAATTTTGTCGCCATTGCTTCTCAGACACTCGGCGAATGGGGTAAGAAGTGCACCAGATTTTTGAAGGAATTTGGTTCTAGGCTAATTGAAACAATTAGCTGCCGTTGTAGTAACAGTAGTGATCTATTGGAAAATGAGTGGTCTGTCCAAGAAAGCAGCAGTTGCAACATAAGTAGCAGAACTAGCAACATTTACAAGAGGGTTAGCAAAATCTGCAACAGGAGCGGGTGTACGAGCAGGACCAACTTCAGCAGAAGCAGTCATAACAGTAGAAGCAGGGCATTAATAGCAGTAGCTACAATTAAGAAGCTATTATTCTTAATTTTTGCACAGTTATAACGACTAAATCTTCTCTGATTCTGGGTTATAAGAGAAGGAACAGTAGGAAAACCCTGTCAATATCACCATCAACAGCAGCGTTTCTCAGGAGAAACGGCATCAACTTTATAGTCCAATTCAAAAGCAATACCAAAAACCGCGCAACCGCTGAAGTATTCAAGTGGAAGAAGAGCTAACACCACCGCTATACCACTACAGCAGCACCACCACTACAAGCCCCCTTCCCTAAACGCAATCACCATCAACAGCACCTCAACCACCACCACTACACCAATTCCCATTACCACCATTCACCAGTAGCAACAGCAACTGTGACATCAGAACTAGCGACACCAACAGGAATGGGAGGAGGAACAGTCGTGGAAGCTAGAACATGCGTATGCAGCAACAACAGTGGTACCAAACATATATCCCCCTTCATCAGTAGAAACAACAGAAGGGAAGGGAAGGGAAGGGAAGGGAAGGGAAGGGATGGGAAGGGAAGGGAAGGGATGGGAAGGGAAGGGAAGGGAAGGGAAGGGAAGGGAAGGGAAGGGAAGGAAACTATGAGGAGAAAGCGCTAAATCATTACAACAAAATAAATAAAACCCGCTTTAGCAATAATACCTGTAATATTAAAAGTACTTGCAGTAGCAATAATTGTTTATTAGTTATATTGTATTATTATTAGTAGTAACGGGATAAATAACAGTTATTGTTGTTTTGGTATTGTTGACATTACAATATTTTATAATAACCAAATTAAATATAATATGGTCCTTGGAATCATTATTCCTTAAAGAGGAAAATTAATGTTGTTAATTTCCTATGATGAGGGGAGTGCAGGATAATATAAAACTAAATACATAAGAAAGCCCGATATACAAAATTTGCTGACGCCCTTATTAAACTTTTCGTTATCTAGTGTAGTTTGAAGTCACAAGTCATCGCCTTTTCCACATAAATGATGAGATCCAGAGAAGTGGAAAACTTTCGGTCCAGGAACTATCGTGGGAGCTTACACACAACACACACACACACCCACACACACACACACACACACACACACACACACACACACACACACACACACACACACACACACACACACACACAAACACACACACACACGACCAAAATAAAAAAAATCTATTCATCCTTAGGGAGAAACATCTTATCTCTCTTTTTGACCCAGCCCTGGTAAACCTCCCTTAAACCTCATCTCATCCACCTCCTCCTCCTCTTCTACTTTTCCTCTTATTCCTTCTCTCCCTCCTACTTCTCCTACTCCATCCCCCAGCTTGATGTATCCAGTGAGGCCTCGGAGTAAATGCGTCCAGATAAGGCCCGGGTGTTGATTACGTGCAAGCTTTACTCAGGGCCGGACGAGCAAAGTTTAGCTCGCGGCCACACCGAGGATGAGGCAAGTTCGACGCCGGGTTAAATGAACAGGCGAAAATGTGGCGGTGAAAAGGATGCTGCGCCCAACTTTGAACTGTCAACTCTCACTGACATGTAAATCAACTTGCTATTCATCGTCTGGCTGGCACTGGCTGGGTGTCTGATAGGCAAGCTAGCGGCTGAGTAACTGGCAGGCCAGCAGGCTGGTTGGCTGGCTGTGTGGTTGGCTGGTAGACCAGCTGGCTTGCTGGTTGACATTTCAACTTGCTAGATCTGGCTGGCTTATAGCTGGCTCGCTAGTTGGTTGGCTAGCTCTGACTGGCTTGATAACTGCGTGCTGGATGACTTACAAACTATCTAGTACTCTACTTGGCTTGTTGGCAAGGGTATGTTGGAGAGATGGATAGGAATGCGGAGTGGGTGTTTATCTGGATCAGCAGACCAAAATACCATTCAGTCTTTACTGGGATATGTAACGAGAAATACCATAGCTCTCTCCCAGTTGCATCATCATTTCAAGTACATGTCTATATAATACTGTGGAGTCGGAGAAAAAAATATACATTTTCAAATTATTTAAAACAAACTTTTGGTATATTCCATCCGTAATGCTAAAACACAAGAACATAATTTACGAGCAAGAATTGCAAAATGGTATCAATAAAATGTTCAAAACTTATGCAGATCAATATCCATTAAAGAGACGAAGACAATGAAACCTAAATATAAATATATGCAAACTTAAAAGCAAAAATTAACTCAAACAGAAAATAAAACATGAGCAAATTTATGAACATACTTCGAGAATACGAAAATTAGTGTATGAACAGTTTAGTTAAAGACTCGGAATTGTTCTACTTAGATCTCATTTTCTCATATGAATTGAATTTCAAGAATGTTGGTATCTAGTCCGAAAAGAATTTGGAATTTTGAACAGAGAGATCGCTGTTCCAATTCTGTTGGTCAGTTCTCAACAGCTTTCGAATGGACAGAGAGGACAGATATATTTATTTGAATAAATATTCTAATAAAATAAATCTACGGACAAATATATCCATATTTACAATAGTTCCCATATTTTCAGCTATCCAGAATTACCTGAATAACCCTATACAAGTGGCCCGTTTAACCCGTAGAACCTGACAACCGTGAGTTGCATACCACGTGTTCCCGAACCCCGTCGAGTGGCGTAGTGACCCTCGATTGGTCTGAACAACCCCAGTAACCTAATGTCACAAGTGACTTCAGTAATCAACGAAATCATCTGAACCATCCAACCCTATGAAGATCATTTCTCCATGCTAAAATGTGGGTTGAAATGGCTAGCGTCGAATACCTTATCTAATCCCTGAACCTGGGCGATAGGTCTTGAGCATTTCTTACCCTTTTAGCGTAACGGGGACCGAAATAATTATTCATTCTACTTGCTGTTCCTCTCCTCCTCTCCCTTTTCTCTACTCCTGCTTCTTCCTCTCTATCTCCCTTCTTCTCAGTCTTGTTTTAGGGACTAGGCATTAGGGCGAGCAAGAAGAGCGCGTGCGGAATTTTGCTGTATAAGTTCTTAATCTTACGAGTGGCTGGAGTCCTGATAAAGAAAGATGCTAAGGAAGAGAGAGAAAGATGAGAGAGATGGGACGAAAGGAGTTTATGATGAAGTCAACGGTGCTCGAAATACCCTTTTGATTAGGACATGGAGGAGAGAGCATCTACTAGTTCACGGAGCCAAAATCCGCCGGATTTTCATGTCTTAATCTGCCCCCTGCGGGAGGCGTTTTGTGGGCGGCAGGGCACCAGGTGCCTTCCATTATGAAGATCTCTCTCTCGTTCTGTCCCGTCAGAACAAGTAAATTATGATGTAGCTTGGATAGTAAAGGCTACCTCTTGTACCACTCACTCCATGCCCAGATACCCTCGTGGGGGATGAGTGTTGTGCCAACTATGCAGCACATGTGAATAAATGTGTACGGCGCGTGTCTCACCTAATTGTGCTTGAGAGGTTGGAGCTTCAGTTATAGGTCTCGCCTCTGAAATTTCAGTAAACTGATATACACGACCCTAGCAATTTCAGCTCGGCCGTATCTAAATTTGAGTGGTGAAAGGAATCGGTTTCATCACTTCTAATGCATGCTTTTTTTCACTATTCCGAAACTGAAAAAATTACATTTTAACGTTTCTGTGACTAGTTTCGGCACTTGATTTCCACTTGTATTCCTCTTGATCGTGTTCCGCCTGTTTATAATAGTACATTCTTATATGAATACATTATTTCCTTTGAACATATGTGGTAAACATATCTTCCTGACTCCAGCAATGTGTTTGTGTATGCGTGAGTTTATGGGAATGTGTGTGTGTTTGTGTGTGTTTATGTGTGTGTGTGGTTGTGTTTGGTGTTTATGGGTGTTCTACTCACCTAGTTGTTTGTGCGGGGTTGAGCTCTGGCTCTTTGGTGCCGCCTCTCAACCGTCAATTAACAGGTGTACAGGTCCTGAGCCAATTTTGGCTCTATCATATCTACGCTTGAAACTGTGTATAGAGTCAGCCTCCAAGACAATACTTCCTAATGCATTCCATTGTCCACCACTCTGACACTAAAAAAGTTCTTTCTAATATCTCTGTGGCTCATTTTGGCACTCAGTTTCCACCTGTGCCCCTAGGGCTTGTGCCCCTTGTGTTAAATAGCCTGTCTTTACCAACCCTGTCGATTCCCTTGAGAATCTTGAATGTGGTGTCATGTCCCCCCCTAACTCTTCTGTCTTCCAACGAGGTGAGGTTAATTCCCGTAGTCTCTCTCGTAGCTACTACCTCTCAGCTCGGTACTAGTCTGGTGGCAAACCTTTGAACCTTTGTGTGTGTGAGTGGAGTGGTGTGTGTGTATGAATGTGTGTTTATGTGTGCGTGTGTGTGGCTGGGTGAGTGAGTGTGGTCGAGTGAATAATTTTTATGTGAATTTTCGTTCTTTTATGCATTTATGTGTTTGAATCCTTTGGGTGCTCTCACTCGCATGAGCATCAACGTGATTTAACTTTTAAAATATTGTATATATATATATTATATATAATATATATATATATATATATATAATAGGTGTTTCGTGTTTGTTTACTCAAAGATGCCTTATGTATTAAAAATTGTGTATAAAGTAATGCACACAAACGCATACAAAATACTGCCACCCTTCTTAAAGCAGTGACACGATCTCCACCTTCGAGTTAGTCATAAATCCTAAACTTACCCACCAATCTCTCAATGGGTGATATCGCCGTACTTGAAGTGTGAGAGAGATAGCCTGAGGTGCCCCACCAGGAGCACCGGTTTGGCATCTCAAGTACTCCCCCGGAAAGTGACGTCAGCATCCCATTCTTGTCTTCGTGGCTGAGTGGACAGTAGGTGATGGGGAGTGGGTAGTTGGAAAGAGGAAAAGGGGGAACTTAATAAAGAAATAGAAAGAAGATGGAGGTAAAGTATCAGAATTAAGTTGAACGTACCAGTGAAGGTAAATGTAATTAACAATGAAGGTATGAAGTGTATCAGTCAATGATACCTTAGTGAAAGGTACGGCGTTTGATCCAGTGAGGTGTAGGCAAATAAACCAGTGTAAGTAAGTAAATAAACCAGCAAATAGTAAGTGTTTGAACTAGTGAAGGGCGTGTGATATGAATGTGCCAATGATGGTGTCGAGCCCGTTAAGGATAGATGGCGAGTTATTTAAGGGGGAGTAAATTAACCAGCGAAGAGAGTCTGTTCGAACTAGAAAGGACAGTAC
>WNGS01005997.1:12958025-12968791 GCA_020271785.1 Procambarus virginalis | reverse complement strand
GTATTAAATTATAAATACACTGCAAAAACATATTTTTAATTCTTTGTATCTATATATTTCTGCGAAAAGAATGTATAGAGGTCGAAATCGATGTGGAACAAAAAGAATGAAAATAAATTCACCGAAAAAGGGGAGACCAGATTTGGGAGGGAATGGTGAAATGGAAAAAAAATTAGCACCAAACAGACCAACTGTGAGACAAAATGGAGACCTGGACATCGAGAAGACATTGTTAGAGCTGCTGCTCTTTCCTCATTAGCATTCACTATCATTAACTCATTAACTTGCATCAGTATACACACACACACACACACACGGGGGTCTGGTAGCTTAGTGGACAGAGCGCAGAACTCGTAATTCTGTAGCTCGGGTTCGATTCCCGGACCAGGCAGAAACAAATGGGCAAAGCTTCTTTCACCCTGAATGCCCCTGTTACCTAGCAGTAGATATGTACCTGGGAGTTAGACAGCTGCTTCCTGTGTGTGTGTGTGTGTGTGTGTGTGTGTGTGTGTGTGTATGTGAGTGAGGGTGTGAAAAAATAGTAGTTAGTAACAGTTGATTGACAGTTCAGATGCGGGCCGAAAGAGAAAAGCTCATCCCCCGCAAGCACAAATAGGTGAATACAAATTGGTGAGTACACACACACACACACACACACACACACACACACACACACACACACACACATACACACACACACACACACACACACACACACACACACACACACACACACACACCACCTCTACACACACACAGGTTCACATACAACCTGGAAAAGATTCATAGGTTTGCAACCAGACTAGTACCCGAACTGAGGGGTATGAGCTATGAGGGGAGATTACGGGAATTAAACCATCAAGTCACTAGGAGACAAAGAGTTAGAGGGGACATGATCACCACATACAAGATTCTTAGAGGACTTGATAAGTTAGATAAAGACAGACTATTTAACACAAGGGGTACACCCACTAGGGGACACAGGTGAAATAGAGTGACCAAATGAGCCACAGAGACGTTAGAAAGATTTTTCAATGTCAGAGCAGTGGACAAATGGAGTGCATTAGGAGGTGATCTGGTGGAGGCTGACTCCATACTCAGCTTCAAGTGTAGATATGATAGAGCCCAGTAGGTTCAGGAGCCTGTACATTAGTTGGCAGTAGAGAGGCGGGACCAAAGAGCCAGAGCTCAACACCCGCAAGCATAACTAGGTCATTACAACTAGGTACGTACACACACACACGAACATAAAAACTTACGCCTGCAGAATGCATGTGTGTGCGTGTGTAGGTGTTGATTAAATACAAATTATGCAAGCTTGTGCTGCTTCAGAGGGGCATGTTAGTGCTCGGAAAATATAATTAGACTGAATGCAAATAAATGTAAACATAGGGAAACGACGAAGATTAAGTATATAATAATAATAATAATAATAATATAATAATAATAATAATAATAATAATTAATAATAATAATAATAATAATATAGTTAAACCTAAAAAAAATACAAATTGTAATGATAATAAAAAAAATTAATATATGAGGTATCTAAATTTTAAAGCCCAGTCTCCAGTTTAGATAGTACTTTCAGTAACGAATTGAACCATTGTACATATATTACCTTAATTAACAATCATATAGTTGAATTTGTACAAACCGGAAAAGGTTGGGAGTTTATGTTACTAATAAAACCTAACCAAACATAATCTAGCCTTCCTATGCTACCTGAGGCCTAATACAGTATATATATATTTTTTTTTTTTTTTTTTTTTTTGAGATATATACAAGAGTTGTTACATTCTTGTACAGCCACTAGTACGCGTAGCGTTTTGGGCAGGTCCCTGGAATACGATCCCCAGCCGCGAAGAATCGTTTTTTCATCCAAGTACACATTTTACTGTTGCGTTAAACAGAGGCTACAGTTATGGAATTGCGCCCAGTAAATCCTCCCCGGCCAGGATACGAACCCATGACATAGCGCTCGCGGAACGCCAGGCGAGTGTCTTACCACTACACCACGGAGACTGTTAATATATATGTTATACTAGGCTTAGGAACATTTTAGTTTCAGTTTAGCTTAAATTTTGGTGAATAGTACAAAATTCCATTATCCAATTGTCCGTTACGTCAATATATATGTACGATGGTCCACAAAGTTACACAAAATTACTATCTAAGGATGAGTTGAAATTTGAATAGAAATAAATATGAGGGCGCTTGTGGAATCTATTTGAAGATTATTTAAGATTTGCGTGAGAGGAAGAATCAGACTCGAGAGTTGATGTAAATACAGATTGAGAAAATTTTAAATAATGAAATATTACAGCTGTTATTTGGATGAAAAACCGACACATGTATTTATGTACTTTATGTAAATATCTGAACTACACCAAGTCATTCGCACTCTCCTGAGTGTATGATTAAGGTCTGAGTATATGCATAAATCACATACTCAGACCACAATATTGCACTCGGAAGATTGTTTAAGATTTTGTGAAGTTCTATCCTTTACATAAACTAAATAAATGCATAAGTTTGGGGGGGTTTTATCCCATGTTATTTTGTGGCAAGACATTTTCGCAACAACTGTTATTGTTAATTTTAATAACAATGGTACCATTAACGCCATCGTTAGCTATGGTAAAAAGTAATAACAATATATATATATATATATATATATATATATATATATATTATATATATACATATATATATATATATATATATAATATATATATATATATATATATATATATTTATTTATTTATTTAAACATATATGTGCACACAATATATCTATTTTCGTGCTCAAACGGACGCAAGCAAAACAAACCACAACTCCCTTAGCGAGAGAGAGAGAGGCACCCGCTCGTCGGCTGGTTACCTATGATCTCTACAGCAACCATAAATCTACGCTTATTTCTCCCAATGACCAACAAAATCAGCTCTGCACAATTCCTCCGTCATACATCAACGAGGTTTTTTGCCTTAATGAATACATTAAACTTTGAACATCGTCATTTGAACATTAACATTTTTAAATGAAGGTGCATCCTGTCCCAGGACTCCCTCAACAGGCACACTGCAAATGACTTTTAATAATAGGGAGCGGCTCGCCAGTCACCATAATTGTTATAACTTAATCACAGGCAGAGGGCAGACGTGGTGGAGCTGCGCCCACGGCACCCCCACCCATCGAGCCCTCAGTGTGGCCTGTATCGTAAGTTCTCCTTAAATGAACGGACAAGCTCGTAAGGTCGAGAAAATATTGTCTTTTGTTAAACAGGTCTTCTCCCCCCCCCCCCCTCAGCTTGGCTCACCCAGCTTCCCTGCTCAGCACTCTCGTTCCTTCTTCACTTGTCCCTGCCCCTTTCAACCTAGCGCTCTTCCACCCCACTTTTCTCTCTCCTCCCTTCCTACTTCAATTCTCCCCCTTCCTGCTTGTTCCCTTCCACCACTGCCGATCCCCTTTTTACTTCTTCCAACTGTGTCGGTATTTACCTATCAGTGCTTAGCAACAGCGAAATCTGGCTATTGGGCATCTCCTCCTATCTATTTATAGCTAGTGCCTTTTATCTCCAGACATTCTATTGCTCTGTCGTACTAGTTCTTAGAACTGGTAATTGCGGTGGCTTCAACTATTTCTACTTCATTATACCTGTTTACCGCCTGAACTGGATATGAACAACACCGTACATGTCTCTGGCTCAGTTGTGCTTCCAATTTACGTTGTATCCTTCATCTTATATATATTTAACTTGATAAGGTTTCCTCTGTCCACCTCGTCGATTTCCTTACGTATATTTTATATCTTATATCTATTCTGATTCTTCTTTTTTCTAGCATTAGTAATTTAAAAATATTTCATAACTTTTATTTTTTTATCATTTATATTGGAAATTATTAATATTTTCAAAATATATTTAGTTTTAAAAGATTAAAATTTTATTCGGATGCTGCATGTTCTATAAATGTTCTGGTGTAAGTTTTGTATGTTGCTTGAAGTTGTCCATAGAGTGCTTCAAGCCGTATTACGTGCGGCTATCTGTCTGCTCACTCTGCAGCCTAATAATGTTCTCTGTAGTAGCCATCAATCATCTTCATTCTTGCCCCTCTCATGCCTTTGCCACGGAAATTGCGTATCATCTGCGGACATTGTCGTAGAGGAACTTGCTTTTTCGAGTAGGTCTTTTACATAGTTAACGAACAACAGATGTCCACTGACCGAACCTTAATGGAAACATATTCTACTTTTCTCTCCTTGTACCACATTTTCTATATGATTATGACTTTCTTCCGTCTTAGATACTTTACAAAGTTCATATCTTTTATTAAACAAAAGTTTATGTATCATATGTACCGGCCACTTTTAGTGAGGAACGATATTTAAAACGGATTTATGTGGATATTGAAATCTGCCAAGATCTATGTTGGTGACACAATTGAGAAACTTTAAGGTTAGTTGGATTTGAAATGCCTTCATTAAATCCATGTTGCTCTCTGTAACACTCTTGGTTCTCGCATTTGCTTCACATAACTGTTATTTGATTATGTATATTGCAAAACATTCGGGTACGTTAAACTGGGTCTGAAGTTCAGGGCATCCTGCCTGTAATGATTCTTAAATATTTATGAAATCTTTGCAGTTTTCCACATATACACCCAACCACTTGGGCTGGACGGTAGAGCGACGGTCTCGCTTCATGCAGATCGGCGTTCAATCCCCGACCGTCCAAGTGGTTGGGCACCATTCCTTTCCCCCGTCCCATCCCAAATCCTTATCCTGACCCCCTTCCCAATGCTAAATAGTCGTAATGGCTTGGCGCTTTCCCTTGATAATTCCTTCCTTCCTTTCCAATATACATTTGTTAAATTTCCGGTAATGTTAAGATGTAGAAGCTGATTAGTTCATGTCTTCGGGTTATTGTTGCTTTCTTTAATAGTTAAGGCGATATCCTCCTCCTTCAATGCATGTATACCAACTGATATCTCTCCACTTAATCTTTATTATAATAATATTTGTTCATTGTTGAATCAGTTTTATTAATGAAAATCATTCGCTAAAGGTGCCTTTTATGAAATGTTAATGCTATTTTTCCCCCATGATAAATATCCAGATAGTGTAAAAATTAAACAGCTTAAATCGCATGAGAAAGCAACTAATAATTACCAATCGTCATGTAACGTATTGAGCAGAAAACAAGGCGCACAGGAATTTAAATGTCTCTTTCATTCATAAAACAGTTCAACTATAATTATTTAAACGAAATGTTGCCGAGCACTTTATATTAAGACCTTGTTGGCTACTGTTTCCCCCTAAGACTGAGTTTAGTATTGTGATCTGGTTTATAACACAAGTGTCGGGTGGATGTGTAGGGAGAATACGCTGTACAATTCCTTAACACCTTGGAGGAAATAGTATTTTTTGTCAGTGAAAAATGAAGAGCCGTTCCAGAGCTTGAACACAAAAGACTAGCTCTGCGATTTAATAATTTTCGTTATATATCAGTCATTTTATTAATTCTAATATTAAACTTCAAGGTTTGTAATCAGGGTTTATTCACACTGGTACACATGTGCCAGCTTTTCAACACATGATCAAGCAGTTTCAACATTTTAAAACCCCTATTACCGCCACTGAAGTAAATTTAGTCACCATCTCCAATTCGATTCAATTTCTTTCTTTATTATGCACCCCATACCATCCTGTGGGCGGGTGGTGTAAAGGATTAAGAGGCACATAATCGGTTCAGGAACTGCCCTTAGTTCGTTTAGCTAAGCAAATAAAAAGTTTTGACGCTAGTTACACAATTATTAATGTTATATATACATGTACCAAACTCATTCATACATGTACATATCTATACATATACAAGTACACAAACTCATTCATACATGTACATATCTATACATACATATATACATTCACATAGATATTTAATCACCTACACAAATTACACACATAAATAATCTTTTGTATCTCCAATTGGATCTTCTACCCATCATGACCACCACAATCACCGCAGTCACGATCAACACCACCTAAACTGCTATCTGCATCCATGCAACCAAAAGACTACCAAACACGCAACCAGACCATACACCACCAACATCACAACTAAAAAAAAAACCTTACCACCATCACCACTACCACCATCACTGCTAACACTATGTCCATCACCATCACCTGTTCTTCTTTCCCACTCGCACCACGTTCAAACACCAGACAGAAAAACTGGAACAGGACAAGAAAGTAAAAAAAAAAAAAACTTCACTTGTCACAAACACACGCTCTCGACAATGTCAACAACTCCAGTATTGGCACCCGGCACTCTGAGCTCCGAATCCTGTGTCTCTGTCTCACTTTACCCGTTTTTCTCTTTCTCATTCGCCTTGTTGTACTTCTGTCTCGCACGCTCTCTCTCTCTCTCTCCCTGTTTCTTTTTCTCTTTGCCTATGTCCATCTCTTTATCTACTGTAACTCTTTCTCACGTTCATTTTCGTTTCCTCCCAATTTCTCCTGTCTTTTTAGTCAGTCCACCCCTTAACCAAAACTCCAGCCCACCCTCAAGCCCTCTTCAACCCACGCCCCTTCCCCTGTACCCTCAGCCCCTCACCACACTTTTAGTCCCCCTCTAACCAGCCCTATCAACTCGCAGACACCATTCCAGGCTCACCCACTTCCCCGATCCCCCCTCAACCCTCTTCTAACACCCCCACTGCCTATTCCAACATCCACCCCGTACCCACTCACCCACCCACCTACACTGAGCCACCCACCACTCACTCAGAGGTAACCATCCCCCACCACCACCCTTGGCATATTCACACATTCCTCCTCGAATACAAATGAGTCACATTTGTGTCCGGATGAGCCGATATCCGAACCGGGTGGAGAGCTTTTCGGTATGTCATCGGACGCGGCGCAGACGAGGCAGACGGGTGGTGGGGCGGCGACGTAGACGGGTGGAGGGGAGATGTAGACGGGTGGATGGGTTTCGTAGGCAGCTGGTGGAGCAACGTAGACGGGTGTTTGGGCGATGTAAACAGAAAGATTGGCTACGTAGATGGGTGGATGAGGTTTGATGGTGCATGGGTACAAGGGCTGACGGTAGACGGGTGGAGGGGAGATGTAGACGGGTGGAGGGAGAAGGATAGGTCTGGATATCAGACAGCCTTGCATCGTTGGTCCTCACTTGACAGGCAATGTATCTTCCTTTCAGCACTACCGTGTTAAGACGACCACGGTGGGTGGTTATGGTGTGGTTGTCAAGAGTGGGTTATTGGTGATGTATCTGGCTTTGGTGAGTGTTTTGGCTTGGGTGAGTGTGTGGAAGCAGTTGTGGTGGGTATGTGGTAGTGTGGTGGATAGTAATTAGTGTGTTGTGTGTGTGGATTTGTGGTGGTAGTGTGATGTGGGTTGGTTTGGGTGTGTTGTGTGTGTGGGTTGATTGTTGTGGTGGTGGTTATGGTAGAGATTGAGATGATGCTGATGGGAAGGGAAGTTATGGTGGGGTGGTATTATATGGAGAAGGTCAGTGACATTTATGTTAGGATTTACAATTGTCTCTCATACTTTACTAGAGTGAAGTGACAGAGATTCGGTTAAGGGAAAGTAAGCTCATTTAAAATCAAAATAAGTGATAAATAGAAGCACAAAAAGGAAAGAGTAAAGTTTCAATACAGACGGCGAGATTCACAGAGAAAGTGAGATACACGTGAGAAGAGGAATACAGACAAAAGAGATATAAAGAAAGATATGGATACAGAGAAAGGGAAGTTACACTCAGAAAAAGGCAAACAAACATGTAGATAAAGAAATACAGAAATACAGAGGGGGATATAGGGAGGGATACATGAACTATTAAACTCGTGATCGTACATAAACATCTCTTGAACATAATGAACGCAACATTAGACATACATGGAAATAACTTTGAACAGAGATAAAGCAAAAGTTTTCACCGCAAGAAAAAGATAAACAAATAAAAGGCAGAGACAGAGAAGGAAAAAAAGAGCGCCAAGGGGAACGTGCAGGGAATTTCCGAGTCACCAATACCCACCAGAAATCTATAAGTCTGAAGAAACCACTGTTTTCTTTGGGATTTTCCCCAGCCTGTCTTTTACCGCTGATAATGAACAAAAATATAGATGCAGCACCCCTTCCCTAAGCCTCTTTCTTCTTCTAAACTGCCTCCTTCCCCTGAACAGCATCATATATTTATTTAAATTAAAAGTTTTAAATTTTGTTGTCGACCATGAGAATGTGTACGTTTTTCTCGTAAAAATGGGTGACTATAGCTTAGCTGATATATGAGAGCACTAAAAATTGATTAAATATAAACATGTCTAACCATGGGGTATCCCTTATGTTGAAAATCTATAGACAGTTTTCACAAAGGCAATCATATAAAACGCCAACACTTACTATATTTGTGATGTCTTTTATCAATTTTAAATATGATTTACATCTATTCATCGCGAAGGATTGTGAACCATGTAAGGATTTGCTAGACTGAATGGGTTGTTGATAGAAATATAATGTAATCATAACTTTGTTTGTTTGTTTGTTTGATAATGTTCGTGAACAGAGGAAAAGATGATTATAATTTCAAAGACAGACAATGAAATAGAACAGCTGATATTGAGACATCAAAATAAAAACAAATTAAAAATTGTGTGAAACAACGGTGAGAAAGAGAGAGCAGATAGAGGAGAAAGAGGGAGACAGAGAAGACAGTACAATTATGCATATGTATTGTAAATAATATGCATGAAACCATAGATAACACTCTCCCGTTATCTCTTTCTCTTTCGCTATCTCTGTCCTCACTTCACCTGTCGCCGCAGTTTTCATATACCACATACAGAACATCGTTGAAGTAAGCTATCGTCCTGGTTAGGTACGTTCTTAAAAAATTTGGATGGGGAACGAATTTACTAAGATGATTGCCAATACTAATAACAATCTTCCTTTTAATTACATACGACACACAAAATATTATATACAACTTTTTAATAGGTAATCTTAATCGAGTCGAATCAATTTTTTATAGGTTTATCAACTAATCTGAATCGCAAATTATATAATAAAAGTATGAATAATTATTAATACAATGCGTTTTTGAATACGTCAGTGTTGAAAAATCTTTCACAGTGAAAGCTTTTTTCACTGTGAAAAGCTTTTTTACTTTTGAAGCAGTGAAAGCTGATTTTCGCTAGGATTGAAAAGACGAATGTGAAGACGAAAAAAAATAGAAAGGTAGGAAATTTACACTCCCAAACATTCCGAATTTTCCACGCTACAAAGCAATGTCAGGAGAAAAAGATAAATAACGAGAAGGTAATCCGTTTAGCATTTCCTCTCGCTCTCTCAACTCTCTGTTCTATCTTTGCCTATCCCTTTGTCAAGAAATGCTTCACATTCCAAAATAGCCAGAATATGGACGAGGCCTAACGTATTTAGAAGCCCCGTAAGGCTTTCCTTGTGATCAAGAAGCTTTGGTTCTCGTATCTTAAGCAAGGAGGGACCACAAGGTATGCCCCTTCACTCAGCTCGTCCATTGTTCACCCAGCAATAATTAGCAACCATGGATGTAAAACGATCAACAGATAATGTTTGGAGAAACATTGAGGGTAAGATATCAAAATAAGTAGTGGCATCGAGAGCTTTTAGCTTGCTATAAGTGCATTAGGAAGAAATCTTGGCCTGCAAAATATAAACTTTTATAGGTGGAGCTCTAAGTCTTTATGCAATGAGTTACGGATGAAAGAACTCTAAAACTGTAGAAAAGTTGCGCTATTAGCCTGACTACAATGATTTAACACTTCTGTTCTTACTTCTGTACTATCCAATGTAAACTAAATTTTACTCTCAGCTCTTAGCTAAGGCATTAGTAGATAAAAGTGTTGAGACAAGAACAAGGCAGTTAAAAGAGGTGTGCTTCATTGGAAAAAAAGAAAAAAACACAGAATAACGGAGGATAGAAAGAAGCCAAATATCTACAAAATAAATAGGGATGCATCCACCGGGTGAAAGGGGAAGGGAGGGGAAATTTGGATTAATTGAGTAAGGTGGAGGGGAGTGGGAAGGGGGAAAGAGAAGGGAAAGAAGGGTGAGAGAGAGAATGGGCTCAGCGTCCACGGGGAAAGGGTAACAAAGTTCAAGCATTATTCGGAGAGTCCTCGCAAACATATAGGAGCACCATTGCCACTCTCGAAGTTGACGTGGCAGATTGAGGACTGAGCACTGGAGAGAAAGACTGGAATGACGAGGGTGGGAGAGGAAACGTGGAAACGGAATGGTGATAAATAAATAGGGGCTAGGGATTGAGGGACCTTGCATACGGCACAATCGCAACTTAAATCCAGATAAGAGATTTATAGATATTATTATATATATATATATATTAGTATATATATATATAGATATATATTAGATATATATAGTATATTTAGTGAATTAATGTTAACAGGGAAGGTGATTATAACTTCTATATTTTAAAATTATCGTATGTTTAAACTCGATAGAGAGGCGATCTGTCAGAAGGAGCTGCGTTCTACATACATGCCCAGCAACAAATGCAAATGAAGAGGGAATGACCAGAGAGATTGGAAAATAAAGGAATGGCAGTGAGATGAGTTAGAAAGAGAAGCGTGGCAGGGAAGAAGATTCGGGGAACAAACAGATGATGGGAGGTAAAATCAGATTTAATAGGGAGAGTACTATCATGAGACGAAGAAAGGGAAGATAGGGAAATGAAGCGT
>WNGS01005997.1:12864737-12957925 GCA_020271785.1 Procambarus virginalis | reverse complement strand
ATATCTGTGGTTCAAATATGATAAATTGTCTCTGATGGACATTGTTGATAAATACACAATTGACAGTTGCGAAATATTGTCCAGTTGTAATTCTGAGCAGGCACAACGCCCTTTCCTCGCAGCGCGGTCTTTAACCAGCCCTCCTGGTTGGTGGTCTGATCAAGCAGGCTGTTAGACGCTGCTGCTCGCAGCGGCGTCTAACAGCCTGGACACTGAATGAGCCCTCCTGGCTGGTACTGAAAACACTAGGTGAGTTCTCCTGGCTGGCATGGATACAGCAGTGAGAACAATGAGTGAGTTCCTTGGACTTGCATTGCCCTGCAGCCCGACCTCCTAAGGTTTCCCAACGTCAAGAAACCGTCGAACTAATGTGCCCTTATCCTAACCTAACAGGGGACCTAAAACTGAAAACGGGACCGTGTCAATATCACGAGCTGCTTCCATTTTCTAGTACGAGAATTTTTGACCTTAGATAGAGTATACGTCAAAATGCGACGTTCTTTTAGAACAGGTTGTGCCCTGAGGCTTTACATGCTCAAGCACGTCACCGTAAATAAGCTGGCCTCTCCCAGGACCCCACAGGTGTAAACATTGTTCTCGGCGCTCAGCTGTGTCTCACCTTCTGGTAATAATTAACTTCAGTATGTATTCTGTTGTCAAGTATATCGTTTGTTCATTTGAACAGCAAAATACATTTCCTTTTATAGCTTATAATTTGTCATTTATTTTCTATATTTTTACTTTATTTTCTACCACAAACGTGACAATTTATTTACAATATCTACAATGCTAACCATTATACATACATTTTGTCTCTCCTACATATAGTGTAGTGGGTTACTGAACACTCAACCACAGAAGGTGATGTAATGCTTTTAGATGCTCAAGTTGTAATTACTTCACGAATATAACTGTTGCATATGAAGTGCATGGCGAGGTCTTTTGGGGGACCACCCAGGCTTGGGGGAGGGTAGGAGGGAAGAAGGGTAGGGACGATCCCGTGTGACGAGTAATGTCGATGATAAACTGGATTCCTGAGGATGTTGCTGTCTCCTTTCAAGTTTTATAAACAGAAGTGGTGAGAACCCACGGAAAGTTGAAGAATAAAAACCCTTACTGAAGTTATGACTCAACCAGAGGCGAATGAAGTGTTTTAACAACCTCAAGAAATGATTGCATTATGTAGTTGCATTTCAACAGTATCAAGTTCAAATCTCCGATGGGCCGAAGCCAAAGAAATCTTAGTGAAGTGTTGGTTGAGTGTGTCAGTTGTATACTCTCGTGAGCTCAAGCGGAAAGTATCACCAGAGGGCAACTCTCCAATTCCATCCACTTTCGTTCGGGTCACAAATTGAATTCCAGTTATGTTTTGACTTGCGGGAATGTGGGAAGGAATTCTCTATGAAATATTGAATGTGTGCCATGAAGCGCTCCACTCGTGTGGCCCAATCATCGCACACACATTGATTAGGACCACAAGGGTTAGATCAACGACTCTAGCATCAATCTGGGATATAAATCTTGGTATCTTCTTCACTTGGGAAGGAAGATGAAAATGAGCTCTTCAATGTTTATTTTACACTGTTAATGTGCTTCCAAAATGTAAAATGTAGTTTAGAGTTTTTTCAATTTTACTTCGAATTGAAGAACATAAGACATATAGAAAATTCGTGCTAAAATAATGTAATTATTCTTTTCAGCTATATTCAATAACACTTTTCTAAAAGAACGGCTGCTTCCAAAATATTTACTCAAACATGCACGCACGCACATACACACACACACACACACACACACACACACACACACACACACACACACACACACACACACACACACACACACACACACACACACACACACACACACACACACACACACACACACACACACACACACACACACACACAGAAGAGTAAGGGGAGACATGATACCACCTACAAAATTCTCAGGGGAATTGACAGGGTGGACAAAGACAAACTCTTCAGCACGGGTGGGACACGAACAAGGGGACACAGGTGGAAACTTAGTACCCAGATGAGCCACAGAGACGTTAGAAAGAATTTGTTCAGTGTCAGAGTAGTTAATAAATGGAATGCACTAGGAAGTGATGTGGTGTAGGCTGACTCCATACACAGTTTCAAATGTAGATATGATAGAGCCCAGTAGACTCCAGAATCTGTACACCAGTTGATTGACAGTTGAGAGGCGGGACCAAAGAGCTAAAGCTCAACCCCCGCAAGCACAATTAGGTGAGTACACACACACACACACACACACACACACACACACACACACACACACACACACACACACACACACACACACACCAGTCAAGCGAGGGAGCGTAGTACATATTAATGCCGTTACGTTAAAATGGTGTTTATCTACACCTGACGTCACGTTGGACTCCTCCATTATGACAAATGATCTATGGATGGTGTACCCGAGCTAAGGCAGGACTGGACGGCAAGTTACCCCTAAGTACGTATTCATGCAAATGAGGTTACCAGCGAGTGGAATGTCGCTGCGTGACTCCCTTCCGCTCAAGTTGTCTCGTTCAGTCGGTCAATTCAGAAACTAGTCTTGGAAAATGCAGAAGGAAGGCCAATGTTCTCTTTATTTTGACCCTGTGCATGGTTTAGGCATTAGCCTTCCAATGGCATTCGAGAGGACCCAGAACCAACATTCCTAGAGAGATTTTTCTATTATTATTTATCTATTACCTGCAGCCGCAACCCCTAATAAGGAGGACGAGGCAAAAACAGAAGAGGAAAAAACTGAACTACGCGGCTGACAGTTGGAATGTTTTGACAGGCGGTGGACAGCAGGGACGACGACCGCTCGACATAACAGCGTCAGCTACTCGGGGGGGCTGGTCGCTTAACCTAGCACAGCATTGTTTATATGGAATATGTTGAAATATATTTATATTTAAATGGAAATGTCTATCTGCCTGTTCGAGGTTGGAGACCAGACACTTGAGATTAGCGTTACCAAAATTTTCCCAGTAATTGCTGTTGGATACATGCCCAACATGGGAAATTGGGATTGGCATTAAAGAAAAGAGTGCCACGTGACACCCACAATAATCTTGCAACACCATGTCCCTCTACTCTGAATCAATATTACTATTTTTGGAGCCATATCGGTAACTGTATGCGCTGATCACGCCAAAAATAAGAAAATGTATTCTTACTGTTTATATCCTGGGCACCATTCCTTTCCCCCGTCCTATCCCAAATCCTTATCCTGACCCCTTCCCAGTGCTATATAGTCGTAATGGCTTGGTGCTTTCCCCTGATAGTTCCCTTCTTTATACTCCTGAAACTTTGATGGTATTTTTTCCCTTAGATTTTATGGATTGTGTTGATGAACGTTGCTTCCCGAGTCGATGTGTTCCAGACCACACCGGATCGCAATCACTCTCTGCCACCAGAGTGTCAGTCCTCTACACCCACGCTATGCGTCTGTCTGTCTCTTTCTTTGACAGACAGAAAGAAAGACAGATAGAGACACATATACACTAAGAGACCGGGTCGACTCGGGCACCGCCGGAACCCAAACTCGAAGAAGTATTTTCTTAATGTATTTGGACAGATTTACCATAGTTTACACCTCCGCTAGGGATTACCGTTTACTTGATAGCTAAGGACTTGATAGTTTGAGTCTTCAAGAAGCCTCCTCCTCGCGCGCTAATACAAAACACCCGCGATTTCAGACAACTTGACATTATCAAGTGTACTAAGCTCTGGGATCTATTTTATGCGTATAGAGTCAAACAGCCCACTAAAACACCTGTACAGTGCGCTTGGCTCTGTATAGCGACGGTCAGCTCTGAATGAAAGAGCATCTGTCTTTTGCTTGCTCCAACGGAAGTGACTGTTGAGCCTTAACAGAAGTGATTGCCTAACAAAAAACAGTGCTGAGGCCTAACCGAGACGACTGTTGAGCCACAACGGAAAGGGCTGGTGAGCCATAACGGAAAGGGCTGGTGAGCCGCAACGGTGGGGGTTAGAGAGCCACAACAGTAGCCGGTGGCGGGCTCCTGTTCGATGCTTATCACTTGCCTTGTAGAGCATATTTAATTTATGAGTGGTCGGCGGCGGCCTCAAAGAGTGAAGAATGTTGGAAGGCCTACGACCTCCCGGGCAGGTGGAATGTTGCTGTGGCGCTCTCTGGCTGTGTTGTGTGGGAGTGGTGTGGGGTGTTGTGGGAGTGATGTGGGTGTTGTGGGAGCGATGTGGGGTGTTGTGGGAGTGATGTGGGGTGTTGTGTGAGTGTTGTCTTTTGTGGGAGTGATGTGGGATGTTGTGGGAGTGATGTCGAAAGTGATGTGTGTTTTGGGAGTGATGTGTGTTGCGTGACTGTCTGTTGTGTGGGCGTTAGGGTTAGTTTTTTTTATTAACGTATAGGTACATTTGAATTCGTAAAGCTACCCTAGACTATATGAAGAGGGAGTACAGTGTGTCAAGAGCCACGTGATGCTAAAAGTCCCCATTTCGCAGGATGGTTAGTCATACAGGGCCATGTGATCTGTAGTCTGCACTGGCAAACTCTGTGTGCATTATGAGTATATCCTGAAGAACACGAGAGTGAATAAAGTAATTACAAGGTTCCAGGTACCTCGTGCCAACGGGTCTCAATGGTCTAATAACTAGACATTCAGTGATGTAGTGTGGGAGATCATGACCCAGTTCCTGCCCATAGAGTTTGCACCTGGATTTCTCAGGATTGTGTGATCCGTCACCTGTAGCCACCGGCCACAAGTAACGGTAACCCAACCTGATCCTGGCGACCACTGTCGCATAGTTTGGTCGACGTTCTGTGCTTCCCATAAACATAGGTTTCGGATCTGAACAAATCACAGCTTTATTTACTGGTGCTTTCAGACCGTTGGGAGTCAGTAATTTCTCTCCTATCGGACCTGAGTATTGGAAACAATACAATCTTGGCAACAGAGATGGGGGATACCTAGGTCTAATTGAACTTTCTTTCACGCAATTTTTTTCCCATTCGAGATAAACTCTACGGGCGCCTGATGCCATCTTAGACAGCATTCTACTGTTACTGATACTGTTTAGTGGAAGATAGCAGGGGCGATGGTACGTAGAGATGTGAAATGCTTAGATAGGATTGGGATATAGACACACACGAAGAGCGTGGACAGATATGAAGTGTAAACATGACTGGGATCGAACAGATTTAGTGCAAAGACAGGTGTGGGACGCAGGCGGATGAGGTACACAAACAGGTGTAGGGAGTAGCCATGTGTTGGACGTTGAAGGGTGTCGGATGTAGACAACTAAGGTGCCTAGAAAGATGTGAAAGGTAGACAGGTGTGGTGAGTAGATATGTGTGTGGGACGTAAGCAGGTGAGGAATTTATGAAGGTGAGATGCGTACAGTGAAGTATGAAGACAGATGAGGTGCATGTACAGAAGAAGTGTGTAGACAGGTGAAGTGCTTAGACAGGTGTGTGGTACGTAAAAATTCTAGGTGTGTAAACAAGTGTAGTCCGTATAGGTGTGACGCGTAAACGGGTCGTACGTCAACAGGTATAGGACATAAACATGAGACAGGTGCAGGACATAAACATGAGACAAATGTAGGACATAAACATGAGACAGGTGTGGGACATGAACATGATACACATAAACCTATTTTCATTATTCCAGTCTCATTAAACCTAATCTCTGAATATCTAACATTCCCAAAAAATTTGAATCACCTTACAATAAATTTACAAATATATATCGAAAAAAAACACAGAATTATAGGAACACATATATTGATTTTATTCCAATAAATTATTAATTATGAAGAGATTCCGCCATCATGATAACCAATGCATAAAATGTATTTTAGATATGTATGAAAAATATGTAATAGAAAATATTAGTGGAAGATCCTGTTCACATTTAGACAAAAGAAAGAGGTCTCGGTGAGAGGATTCGATCCTGACTTGTGAGATAGTTTGAGCTAGTTAGGTTTTTGTTTTGGCTAAATTCCTGCAATGTGTGTAACTAGTACAAGACAAGACGTGCCCCACACTGTGGGGCGCGCTGGGACTATGGATACTATAAGGAATAGGGCCTGGATGTGGGGTAGCACAATGCACCACACACACCTGTACCACACACCTGTACCATACACCTATGCCTCACACCAGAACCACACACCTATACTATACACCTATACCACACACCTACACCAGACCTGCACTTCACACCTATACCACACACCTGCACCACACCCACCTATACCATACACCTATAACACATACATACACCACACCTGAACAACACACATGTACCACACACACACACACTCACGCACCTGCACCACACCTGCACCACGCACCTTCACCATACACCTGAACAACACACCTGTACAACACACCTGTACAACACACACACCTTTACCACACAACTGTGCCACACACACCTTTACCACATAACTATACCACACACCTGCACCACGCATCTGCACCACGCATCTGCACCTTCACCATCAGCCTGTACCACACCTGAACAACACTCCTGTACAACACACACACCTGTACCATACACTTGTAACACACACCTGAACCACACACCTAAACCACACACGTGCACCACACACCTGTACCACACACACCTATACCACACACCTGCACCATACACCTGCACCACACACCTGCGAGTATCAATACTCAGGGCACAATACTGTAGTTACTTTGAGGACAACCAAGGTATGTTTTTGCTGGTATCTGAATAAATTATAGATTCCTGCATTTTATTAGTGCGGTTGTCAGCGGAGGGAGACGGAAGGAGGGAGGGAGGGAGGGAAAGGGAGAAAGAGAGACAAGGGACGAAAGAGAGGACAGGGAGGGAAGGAAGGAAGGAAGACAGGAGATAAAGAGAAAGAATCAGGGAGACAAAGAGGGATGAAGAGTGAGTGAAGGAGGCAGGTAGGGGGGATGGCAGAAGAGGATGAAGGAGACAGGATGGGAGGGAGGAAGGTAGAAGAGAGAATGAAGGAGGCAGGTAGGGAGGGAAGGGTGGTAAAAGAAAGAGTGGAGACAGAGAGAAAGGTAGAAGAGAGAGTGGTCGAGACAAGGAGGAAGGGAGGGGGGAGGTAGAAGAGAGAGGGTGAAGGAGACGGAGGAAGGGAAGGAGGGAAAGTAGGAGAGTGAAGAAGAGACAGGAAGGGAGAGAGGGAGGGAGGGAGAAGATGAAGCGTTGAACACAATGTACAGAATATACCAATGTTCTTGAAGGAAGCAACACCATCGTAACAAATATTTTAATTAGAATACAAAATGTTGCATAAACCACTGATTGGGGTAAACCACTGATTGGGGTAAACCACTGATTGGGATAAACCATTGACTGGGGTAAACCTCTGACTGGGGTAACCTACTACCTGAGATGAACGACGAGAACAAGGAACAGCCATTAGAAGCATACACAAAAATGTGGTTAAGAAGGCTATAGAAAAAAATCATTAAAATTGCCATTTTGAGACCAAGCTCACCAGTAAATATAAATGTGTTATTCATTTATATTAAATGAAGTGTTCACCATTCATAATAAGTTTTCAGCCAAGAAACTCAATTGCCCACTTCTGGACTCCCTCCATGTACCACATAGTGCCCAGTGTGTTCCCATTTTCATGAGAATAGGTACATCATGAGGTCTGCCCCCACATATGTGCATTGGTTGTAAACAATGTTCATGAAGGTTTTATATTTATTGGTTGGGTAGCAAGCTTATTGTGGTGGTCTTAACAACCCTCCACTGGTTAATAGGCTCAATACTAATAAAGGAACGGAGAGTTTAGTTTAGTTCCGAACTTCAGAATTGAAGTATTGTCGCTGGTTGGTCAGGAAAGGTATTGTGTGGCCTTAATAAACTTTTTTAAACAGTTTGTGAGCTGCGAAGTATTATAAGGTTATTTATAACTACAAATAAACTTGAGTTGTGGTGTTTAGACGCTCGCAAACTCTTTAATAAATATAAATGCCATGATTTATTTATTTACTTATTTATATAAACAAGAGTTCTTACTTCTTGTACAGCCACTAGCACGCGTAACGTTTCGGGTAAGTCGTTAGTCCTATGTTCCCCGGAATATGACCCCGCCAAATAGTTTAAGAACCAAAAATGAAATGATTAAGGAATGATGTAAAGGTTTCGTTAGTGGTTACGTTAATGCGTGATGCTTCCTAGCCCAGAACATTT
Organism: Procambarus virginalis; assembly: GCA_020271785.1. NCBI lineage: Eukaryota > Metazoa > Arthropoda > Malacostraca > Decapoda > Cambaridae > Procambarus > Procambarus virginalis. Next base: position 12,949,701 of record WNGS01005997.1, on the reverse strand, counting down.
AACGTACAGGTAAATGACTATAAATGGGACGAAAGAACATGATTCTTTACATGTCAAACTTCATTGTAATATTGACAATAGTATCATCCACCTACACTAAGCTGGAAGAATATGACTGTCTTGCATGACAAAATTAAACTCTCAGATGCCATGGGCCACAGAATCTTATACTAGGCCTAGAAACCTTAGGTTTGGTTATTGCCTTCCTTCTCGTGTCCTTTACAAAAATAATAATACAAAATGTGGTTCATTTTGGATGTAACAGTCCAGTTGTGTACGTTCCACCATTATATGCTATCACTTCTATAATTTTTGAATGGCAGGTTCAACAAATCATCCAAGATTATAGATGCCAATCGTCCTGGTTCCATTATAAGTTTAGCCAGGTTAACAAATCCCAAATAATTATCTATCCGAATCAGAGAATTCAAAGTCATCCAGATTTCAGGTGATTGTGACAAGTTCTTCTTCTGTCGTGATGCCGTCAAACACGGATGATTTATGAGCCATCAGCTGTGTGTACGCGGCCGCTGTCCACCTTGACAGTGGAGACACGAGAAATTATTACGAAAAGTAATAGCGAGGATGCCAATTGCATTTGAAGTTGAAGTGTATTAAATAGATAACAAATACATGATCGGCTTCATTGTCTATTTTAGGCTGTTATGTTTTTTATTTTTGTATTGAAATTGATAATGTTACTTATTTATTTTCTCCGTAGAGCTATTATGTTTAACGCTTAGATGTTTCAGCTTCGGCTTTTTTGCTACTTCCTCAGACACCCATATGTAGTATAACGTCACTTTCTGTCTGGTTCTTGAGGGATTTCACCTTCCATTTGGTGAAATATATATTATCCCATATTATGACCGGCCACCTGTTCCCGACACCTAGCTTCATTACCTTGCATTGTCTAAGGTCTAATTCCAGTAGTAATTTGTCGGAATTTTCCAAAAAAAAAACTACCCGTGTGTGAAAAAAAACCGTGCTGTGTGAAAGTTACACTCATGGTTTAGGAAGTAGGTGCTGAGATGGATTGGCGCAAAGGTGCAGTGTACAGGTGAGGTTCGTGATAGCAGATAGCACTTGTGGCAGTACCTAAAACCTGGTCCTCGCTCCACCGGTGATGAGACTTGTTTATCATCGTCAACCTGGTGGTTGCTGGAACTCCACACACACCTGGAATAAAATATTCCTTTAGAGGAAGACCTTTAGAATTTTCACGCATTTAAGTTCTCAAAACATCGTCTTTGCCCTCTACTCTGAACACTATTTATCAACTAGTCCGTCACTTCAGTATTTTCTCAGCTTGAAAGATTTTGTGATATACGTCGCTGACTTCATTTTTATCAGTTCTGTATGTATTGCTGAGTTTTCTTCATTCATTCTCTCTCTCTCTCTCTCTTCTCTCTCTCTCTCTCTCTCTCTCTCTCTCTCTCTCTCTCTCTCTCTCTCTCTCTCTCTCTCTCTCTCTCTCTTTCTCTCTCTCTCACCCTTCTCTCCCTCACATAGTCAACGCTCTCCCACGCAAACACCCACCACCAGACGCCTCCCGCACAGACTAGTTCCTGCTAGTCAATTTATGAGGAGGTGACATGCAAACTTTATGACTGGTAATTACAGGTCTCCGTTGCTTGCCACACTAATGGTCACACTGACCAGACTAAGAGTCACACTGGCCAGACTGAGGGTTACATTGACCAGACTAAAAGTCACACTGGCCAGACTGAGGGTCACACTGACCAGACTAAGGGTCACACTGGCCAGGCTGAGCATCACATTGGCCAGACTGAGGGTCACACTGACCAGACTAAGAGTCACACTGGCCAGACTGAGGGTCACATTGACCAGACTAAGGGTCACATTGACCAGACTAAAAGTCACACTGGCCAGACTGAGGGTTACATTGACCAGACTAAAAGTCACACTGGCCAGACTGAGGGTCGTCACCGACTAAGGGTCACACTGGCCAGACTGAGCATCACATTGGCCAGACTGAGGGTCACACTGACCAGAATGAGGGACACACTGACCAGACTGAGGATCACGCTAACTAGACTGAGAATCACACTGACCAGACTGAGTATCACACTGACCAGACTGAGGGTCACACTAACGAGACAAAGTATCACACTGACCAGGCTGATGGTCACACTGACCAGACTGAGGATCATACTAATCAGACTTAGGAGTCACACTAACCAGCCTAATGATTAGACTGCCCTATGAATCACACTAACCAGACTGAGGATCATACTAATCAGACTTAGGGTCATACTGACCAAACTAAGGGTCATACTGACCAGACTAAGGGTCATACTGACCAGACTAAGGGTCACACTAACCAGACTAAGGGTCACACTAACCAGACTAAGGGTCACACTAACCAGACTAAGGGTCACACTAACCAGACTAAGGGTCACACTAACCAGACTAAGGGTCACACTAACCAGACTAAGGGTCACACTAACCAGACTAAGGGTCATACTAACCAGACTAAGGGTCACACTAACCAGACTAAGGGTCACACTAACCAGACTAAGGGTCACACTAACCAGACTAAGGGTCATACTAACCAGATTATGGGTCACACTAACCAGACTAAGGGTCACACTAACCAGATTATGGGTCACACTAACCAGATTATGGGTCACACTAACCAGATTATGGGTCATACTAACTAGACTAAGGGTCACACTAACCAGACTAAAGATTACATTGCTCTAAGGGTCACACTAACCAGACTAAAGATTACATTGCTCTAAGGGTGACACTAACCAGACTAAGAGTCACATTACATTAAGAGACAAACAATATTTCTTTAACTTTCTCAATAATAGTGAGCCATGTAAATATACCTCCAGTCATCTATTTACTGCTTGGTGAACAGAGGGACCAGGTGGACAGAAACGAGCCCAAACGTCTCCGTCTACCCAGGAATCGAACCCGTGATACTCATGTTAGAACCCGTGAGTAACTAACTGGTTGTGAGCCGTCTTGGCACACGTGCTGTACTTATTACCTGTATTTCACTGTATTTCCCATATCAACCCTGTAATAGTTTCAAATGTGTTCTAGCTTTTATAAATATGCAAATTTGTATAAATGTTTTTGTTTTAAAATGTTTAGTGAAAAATAATCCAAAATGATTGATAATCAGGATACTATATGAACGTTACTTAACGGAGTTTCAATTTAGCGACTGTAACTACCAAATTTGTAGTTTATCTTTCCCTGGGGGTTGTCTGCTCTAATCTGGAGATTAATTTTAGTGATGAGTGCATGCTGTAACTTGTTTAATGAGAGTTTAAATTTGACTGAAGGTTAAAGCAACGTATTTATAAGAAGTTGAACTTTAGCGAGTATCGCGAACTTTAAGAAAGTTTAACGTATTTAACTTTAGCGAGTATTGTGAAATGAAGAAAAGTTTAAGGTATTTAACTTTGGCGAGATTTTCTTAGTTGGGTTGTGAGTGGTTGTCTGGCACTGATTCCTACACGGCAAGAAGTTCTTACTTGTAAAACAGGAAACAAAATAAAATATGTAATACCAACATGCGAATTGGGGTGGTTTTGACTCCATTGGTTACCTATCAAATTTAGCGATTTACCACGTGAATTCATTAGTACAGGTTATATTGTTTCTATATATGATTGACAGTTGCTTACGCGACCAGTGGGAAGATAGTGATGTATCTTATCACCTCTTCTATACATTTATCAACAACAATCGACAATCATAGTAAGAAACGTTCTCTGCTAAAGTTTGACACCGTTAATATTCTGCAACACGTGCAATATTAAATAGCTGTCCTTGCTGTTCCATTAATATTTTTTACTATGATGCAGATAGTATTATTAAATATTTAAAGATATAAAATCTTCTGCCACTGTATGTGGAGTACATTTTAAGAGAGCAAATTCTCAAATTATATTACATGTAGAGAAATCGTATCTAGGAGAATATTTTGTAATTGAAAAGTGTAGTCGCCACTTATCCGAGCCAGATAATCATATAATATAGCCTGATATGCCAGCAGAGCACATAATATATATTTTTTTAAGTGGTGGACAGCAAAAAGGACGTTTTATAAGAATTCTCATCCTCAAAATAGATCATTCTTGTACATACAGCGCGGCGCAGGTCGACCGTAGTGGACGCTGGCAACGCCAGTAATGATGCTTCACGACTCCATCAGTTATCCGGGCTTGACAGCACACCGGCGGTTGCCATAGGAACGAAAGAGAGAGCCAATCAGGAGCGCCCATCTGTTACTGAGACTCCACCCACTGTCAGGAACCACAGGGATTTCGGGGCGACGGGAGGTTATGATTGGTCCGTGCAGGGAAGAGGTGCCAGGTGCTGGGGGAGGTTATGATGATCGACGCTGGGAAGAGATGCCAGGCACAGGGAGGGTGTGATTAGTTGATGTAAAGGAGAACGATGAGGTGATGAGGGAGGTTATGATTGGTTGATACTGGCATGAGATGCCAGGTGATGAAGGAGGTTGTGATTGGTCGGTGCTAGTAAGAAGAGCTGAGGAAAGCTGTGATTGGTTGGTGCTGAAGGAGGTAGTAATTGATAGGCAATGGGGAGAGGTGTTGAGGGGGGCTGTGGTTGTTCGGTGCTGGAGGAAAGGGTCAAGTACTGAGCGAGGCTGTGATTAGTTGGAGCTGGGAAAAGGAATTAGGTGCCGATGGAGGCTGTTTATGTCGTGCTGGAGAGAGGGGGCCAGAGCCTGTGACTGCGATCAGTGGGTACCGGGGCAGCCGTGATCAGGTCGACCCCTCCCCTCTCATAATCCAGCGCCAAAATTTAAATAATTAAGACACTTGTTTGCCACAAAAAGTAAAACCAAGACAGTAGAACCATTAAGAGATGAAACCATGTTATAATTGACGATAAAAACGCAGTCCAACATTCTGAATGAATACTTGGTATCAGTGTTCACACTCAAAAGATTAGACAACATCCCAACACCAACATAAATATTTGGAGCAGGTTAAGAGAGTGAATTAAAGGTTATTCCCATAACGTGCAAAACATTCAGGAAAAAAATGACAAATTAAAGTATTCAAAAGCATCAGGTGTGCGGATAGAATTCAATCCAATGTTGTAAAGGAATTAGCACTGCGTCTACCACTAGAATTCATTTTCAGAATATCTCTAGACCAAGGAAAGTTCCCCCTAGATTGGAAATATGTAAATATTACACCCCTGTCTTCAAAAAGAGCAGAAAGAGATCACCAGAAAAATACCAATCTGTCAACCTAACCCCACATATCGTCAAACTCATAGAGAATCCTAAGGAAGGGAATAATTCACCATCTCACAGTAAACAATAAAATAAAATCCACGCAACATGGTTTTGTCCTGCCTTACAAACCTGCTCAGATTTTTTTCAAACTAACCACCTTTTCAGACAAAACACTTCTCTAAAGCGTTTGATAAAATACAGCATGAAAGACTGGCAGGGAAGCACATGGGGTAAATGGTAAAGTGCTAGAATTGATAAAACAATGGTTAAAAAAAAGCAAAGGTCGTCTTAAATGGAAATGAATCTTTACACACAGAAATCACACTAACGTGATGTATCAAATGAACAGTTCTACAAGGGCCGTGACGAGGTTTCGAACCTGCGTCCAGGAGCATCCCAGACACTGCCTTAATCGACTGAGCTACGACAGGGTTAAAAAAAGATGAAACCGAAGTTGTACTGAACTTGATAAGTTGGTTCTATTGAACTTGTGTATTTGTTCATGGAAATGAATCTGACGAGAGAAATTTAGTGAGTGGGGAACCACAAGGTTTCATCAGCCAACCCTTCTTTTACTGTATACATCAATGATACAGATGAGAATAATGTATATCACATCACCAATTATGCAGAGAGCACTAAAATCTATGGTAAAGAAGAAAGTGTAAATGATATTGATACCTTACAAAAATATCCACATGAACGCCACAAATGAGCTGAAAACTGGCAAGTGTTTTAAATATTAAAAAATGCTAAATTTGGCATGTAGGGCGTAATTGTGACTAGTACATCCCAATTACCAAATCAATCACACTACCGTACCTACGAGTCAGTCCACGTCATTGAACGTTGCACAAGTGGAAGCTGCAATAAAAACCCAACTGAACCTTTGACTTCAAGGAAAAGAAAGTGGTTATTCTACTATTCAACTCTCTGGTATACCCCATTTGGACTGCTGTATCCAAGCATGGCGACCTCATCTTCAAATGCTTTAAAAAAAAGTTCAACATAGACCCTGCTGTAAGTCGACTCTCATATCAAGAACAGTTGAGGGCCACAGGGCTAACAACAGTTCTAGCGAGAAATGAGTGTAATGATCTCGTCGAAACTTTTAACATACTGAACAGGTTGGAGTATATTAATCCAGACCACTTCTTTAAAATGTCAAATGTAACACATACAAAGGGGCAACAGCTTCAAGCTCCACAAGCCATAATGTAGGACAGAAAACAGATGCCTTTTCACCCATAGGCTTATAAACTCATGGAACTGTCTGCCCGCCGAAGCTGTAAATGCCATTACATCAGTTCAAAATCAAGTTAGAAAAAATCCTCTAAAACAATGAGGGACCTTTGACAAGTCAGCGACTTTCAGATAAATCTAGGAAATATTCATCGTGGGGAGAGACGATGTTTTTAGACAGGACCCATTTCTGTATATGTAAGCAACCATGTATGTTTCTTTGTTTGAGGTTGGGACTAGACACATATGTCTAGCCACACCAAACATTGCAGTGATTTGTGATTGTATGGAGTGTCATAGCTTCATGGTTAGGACGACCCCCATGCCCCTCCTTACGAGGGATCAGCTCCTATTCCGAATCCTGGAGACTTCCATGAGTATGAAATGTAGGTTAGATTGTACATAGTGTTAAAACAGATTTTATTGTTGTTATCGACGTTATATCAACGTCAATAACATTGATTCAACGATTATTTAACGTCAATTCATCATTGTTACTCGAAGAAGCATTTGCCCACTGGGAGGGAGGCAATAAGAATGGGACGAAGCTGTAAAGAGAGAGAGAGAGAGTAGGAGGGAGGCGGCAGAGTGAATGGGAAGAAAATAGGAAGAGGGAACGAGAGGCAGAAGGAATGAAAGTGCCAAGATAAAATCGGGCACTGTCCTGTAGTCCATCCAATATTATTCCAGCAGTCCCTGTGGTGCAGGAGTAACACACTCGCCCCGCGCTTCGCGAGCGATTTAGCTTGGGTTTGTATCCTGACCGGGGAGGATTGACTAGACGCCAATCCTTAACTGTACGTATCTGTTTACCCAGCAGTGAATGGATACCTGGTTGTTAAACGATTTGACGGATCGTATTCCAGGGAAAATTAGGATTAAGGACCTGCCCGAAACGCTATGCGTGCTAGTTGCTTTACTAAAATGTAAGAACTCCTATATATGTCAATAAATTAATAAATAGGAATGGTTGAATAACTTGAAATAAAGCTTTCCTGTGCCTGGCACTTTTTCCCAGCGACAGCCAATCACAGTACCTCGTTCCTCTTCCTGTCACTGACCAATCATAATCTCCCGTCACCCCGAAATCCATGGTTCTCTACTGTGGGCGGAGCCTGAGTAACAGATAGTCACCTCTGATTGGCTCTCTTTCGTTCCTATGGTAACCACCGGTGTGCTGTCAACCCGAGATAACTGATGGAGTCGTGAAGCATCGTTACTGGCGTTGCCAGCATCCACTATGGTCGACCTGCGCAGCGCTGTATGTACAGAAATTGTATATTTTGAGGATGAGATGTACTTACAAAATGTCCCTTTTGCTGTCCATCAATTTACAAGAATATTATGTATCCAGCTAACATATCAGGTTATATCATTATGTTATTAGGCTGTGGTATGTATCAGCTACGATTGTCAATTAAAAAATATTCTGAATGTCATGAACAGCGTCTTCATTAGAGATATAATACTGTTGAAATTAACCATTATGGTTAAAGTAGCATAATCACACTTACGTCGTGTATTAATATTACAACTAAACAAAATTAATTATTTACACAAAATCACTGAAATTGTCTGCTTATACCGTGAATGTACAGTACTTAATTATTGAAATATTAATGATAGATATTGTAATAGGGTCGGTTTAATAATAGGGAAACGTTAGCACCTCTGGTGGTCAGAAGATATACTAAAGGAAAAAAATTGGAGTTTCGACATTCCAGACTACGAATGGTGAATCAAAGCCTCAGAATCATTTTCACTTCCCTCTTTACCATAAATCTTATTGTCATCTGCGAATTTGTTGATGTGGTTTGTAATATTGTTATTGATGTATATGACAAATAGGGTTGGCCCCAAAATGGACCATTCTGATACCGCTCATTGCTCGTCAGATTCACTCCAGTTTAGCACGACACTTTTAATCAGCTTTATCCATTAGAGTATTCTACCATTTATTACGTGTGAATGTGCTGATGACTTTCCAATATACATATTAAAAGAAGCCCTGATCTTTCAGTTGTTCTCCGACGACTTTACTTGTATGTACTGAAAGTAGAAATCGTGATCGAAAGTAAAAATACTTCCCTACTTGAAAAAATATTGAAGGAAACTCGTGTGTGTACCGTTATATCAGTGAATATACTGTCTTTGGTATATAATCAAGGACCATCAAATCTGGAGCAAAGTAGATTGATAATTAAACCCCAGATTTCTTGACACTAAAGGGAATCTATTTACTGTCTAATGTCGATGCTCGTCTCCTGGTAGTTTTACAAGCCGCCTAATTTTATTTAATTTTCACATCACTTTTGCTCTTATAAATGAACGTTATATTTTCCCCAATTTCCTTAGGTATTTAACTCATTAAAACCTAACATACAATCCTTGTCATTAGATTTTACGTCATTAAGAAAACATTTCCAGATTGTTATATGCATAATTTCATTAGTCTTCAACTTAACTGGTTAAGATATTGTACACAATATTTAATCATATCTATGGCACTATGTATTTGGACATTAAGCATCATTCCAGTTAAGAATAACCAGTTGAAAAATAAAACGCAGCAAAGAGAAATTATATTATTTCTGTTCAGCTACTTATTAAATATCTTAATTTTAAATTAAAAAATATAATTTGACATCTGATATGCTACATATAGGTTAAAAGGATAAAATGAGCTTATTTTTTATTTAGAAATCAAGGTATCTATTTATATATTTTCCGAAATTATATCTGTGTACCTATTTCAGACTTATTTACTTTAGCAGTCAATCAAGTTCTTGCATTTCACATTAAAATATTCAAAAGTGTTTGCTTTTCTTGGGTATAAATATTAAAAAATAGTACAAGCAATTTATTACAAACTAAACAATGAAGATGAACAGTGTGGTTGCACAAACAAAGCCAAAATGATTAGAAAAGGCATATATTAATTCGCGAAGAAAAAATATAAATTACAATAGTTACATACACTGAATAATTAAATAAAGGTAGTCATGGCATTCAGTTAACAAATGACCCTTGATATTTGGGCATATCTCCTTACAGTTTGTGCTTCTCATCTAGTAGTAAATAGGTATCCAGGAGCAAGTGGACTGTTGTGGGATGTATGTTAGAAGTTTGTCATTGGCTTAGGAAGGCCTGAATACCACGTAATTTTCCCAGGCAATATATAGATGCGTGTGGGGAAAAACAAAATGTATTTTAAAACCTTCTATTTTTTTTTATCTTACAATATTAAACAATCTTAATTCATAATCAAAATTACATAAAAATTTATTTGATTTTACATTCTTGTTCTGATTAAATTGTCAAAATTATTGTTAAAAAGTACAATGATAATTTATATATCTCATGATAGATAAATAAAACAAGAGCTTTCGGCTCGGTAATCAAAATCAGATTATTGAAACGTGTTATTTTTTTTAAATCTGTTTTTTTTATTATGTATAATAAATAAAGTCGCACGTTGGCCATGGAAAAGCATTAGATTCTTGTTCAAGGAAAGGGAAAACTTATGCTATTCCATGTTCACCGGCTCACCACGTTGAGGTCTGCGACTAAGAGCCGGACCGGGGATATCGTCCGAAGTAAATCTTACGTGAAAAATTCCTTTGTACAGGATTTTTTCAATAAGATTTAACTCCGTTGCGTGGAACCCCAAACCACGAACCTAACGGTAAGATATATATTTCTTATTACAAGAAATAAACATCTATTGTTAGTGGTACTTCGGCATTTCCCATGGTAGCTAGGTTACCATGAGAAATATCTCACCAACAGCAAGCTGCTGGTGATATGTATAGATGACCACCCACAAGGAGTGGCAAAGGGGTATAGGATGACCACCCACAAGGAGTGGCAAAGGGGTATAGGATGACCACCCACAAGGAGTGGCAAAGGGGTATAGGATGACCACCCACAAGGAGTAGCAGAGGGTAAAGGATGACCACCCACAAGGAGTAGCAAAGGGATAAAGGATGACCACTCACACCTACCAAAACTTCACCAAAGAAAAATAAATGTCTTGGTTTAACACATCCCTTTCAGGATTGTTGCAGACAAACCATATGTGCCATTCGGCACATCCCTCTAAGGACATTGCTCTACATCCATACCCTGTGCTCTTATTCAGCACATCCCTTTGAGGATTTTGCTCCACACACACACCGTGCCTTTGCTAACACATTCCCGCACACACCGTCTAAGCTCTTACTAGGCACATTCCTATGAGGTCTGCTTCACACACATGTGATCTTGCTTGGCACGTCTCTTTCAGGGTTTCCCTCCACACGTACACCACCTTTTGTGCCCTTCATTGGCACATCACTTAAAACATATAATGAATAATATATACATGGAATATTTTCCTCCACACATGCACCTTCTGACTTTTGTTGGCCTTGCTTAGCACGTCTTTTTTGAGGATTTCCCTCCACACGTACACCACCTTTTGTGCCCTTCATTGGCACATCACTTAAAACATATCATAATGAATAATGTATACATGGAAGAAAATTTTCCTCCACACATGCACGTTCTGACTTTTGTTGGCACATCCCTTTAAAGATATATAATATATACATGGAAGATGGATGCCCTCCACACGTGCACCTTCTGTGCCTTTTCTTGGCACATCCCTTTAAAGATATCATAATATATACATGGAAGATGGATGCCCTCCACACGTGCACCTTTTGTTGGCACATCCCTTTAAAGATATCATATAATATATACATCGAAGATGGATACTCTCCACACGTGCACCTTCTTTGCTTTTCCTTGGCACATCACTTAAAATATATCATATAATATATACATGGAATAATACATGTATATGTGTAATATTGTACATATGTTTATGTATAATACTGTTATAATACCTGGTCTTCCATGTATATATTGTATGCATGGAAGACCAGGTTCCAAATTTGCAGAGTAACAACCTACTGAAGCGAAATAAATGAATGATTATGCACAATTGAACCAGAGGTTCAATATCCTCCCTTTGCTCCACACTCACCTGTGCACATCCCTTTGAGTATTACTGCATCTCTTTTATATTATATCTCTTTTGAGGACTTTCAGTTTGTGCCCTTGTTCAGCACATCCTTTAGAGAAATTTCCTCAACATACACTTCCTTTGTACTCCTGGTAGGCACATCACTAATGACTTTATTCCATTCACACACCTGTCCATCAGCCCAACACATCCCTAAGGACTGCTTCAGACATGTACCCTCCTGCTCAGCACGTCCCTTTTAAAAATTCCTTCCACACATACCTTTCTGCGCTTCTGCTTGGCACGTCCATTTGAGCACTATGCACTCACCTGTGCATCTGCTCGGTATATCTATAACGACTGCTTCACACATCTTTTGTGCCCTTGCACAGAACACCCCTTTAGGGACAATGCTCCACACACAATTGTGCCCCGACTCGGCACATCCCTTGGAAGACTACTAGATACACACCTGTGCTCTGCTCAGTACATCTCTTCAAGGACTCCATACATACATCTGTGCCCTTCTTTGGCACATCCCTCTGAGGATATTGCTTTACACATATAATCTGTACCCTTATTTAGCGCATCCCTTTAAGGACTATGCTCCACACACACCTGTGCCCTTACTGAGCACATCCCTTTTGAGTATTGCTGCAGACACTCCATATGTGCCACATTCGGCACATCCTCTAAGGACATGCTCTACANCTCTCTCTCTCTCTCTCTCTCTCTCTCTCTCTCTTCTCTCTCTCTCTCTCTCTCTCTCTCTCTCTCTCCATTCACAACTGACACCACACTATCAGTATTTTGCCTTATTTCAGCTTCCTAATACCAAGTAGCCTCGTCAGATCTGGAATTACATGCCATACATGTGGGTAATGTTTGAAACACTATAACAGCATGTAATGATTTGAATCAAATAAGAACATAAGAACACATGAACATATAAACTGAGAAACTTCGGAAGGTCTGTCTTGATGAGCACCTGTCGTATGTGTTTATCGTAATTCGAACGATGGTTTCTTAAGTATGAATATTTAAGCATATCACCAGTTTTGTGAATTATATGTACATACATAGGGGAGCCGGTCGGCCGAGCGGACAGCACACTGAACTTGTGATCCTGTGGTCCCGGTTCGATCCCGGGCGCCGGAGAGAAACAATGGACAGAGTTTCTTTCACACTATTCCCCTGTTACCTAGCAGTAATATAGGTACCTGGGTGTTAGTCAGCTGTCACGGGCTGCTTCCTGGGGTGGAGGTCTGGTCGAGGACCGGGCCGCGGGACACTAAACCCCGAAATCATCTCAAGATAACCTCTCTCAACACATTTCTCTCACTGATCTGTGAATTAGTTTATGGGCTCTCCTCACAACATAGTTACGTGATGTGTGTATGATGTCATCCAGAGTACTGACTCTGCTCACCTACATACTTCTCTATAAGGACATCAACACACTCACCCATAATGACTTTCCTTGCACTCGCGTCTTCATAGTGCTTTGGTGTCGTGATGGGTATTGTATGTGACTAGTGGTTATATGGTACAGTTACAGTGTGGCCAAATTGCGGTGTGGGGCAGGTACAATACAGAAAGTTTAAGATGAATAAAACCAATTTATTTCAATGCAAAACATGAAATAGGTTCTCTAGCTTGTTCGACACCACACACACACTAGACAATCACTTTTCGTCGTGCAAGATAGCTAAGTGCAGGCGATGAGTCACAATAACGTGGCTAAAGTATGATGACCAGACCACACACTAGAAGGTGAAGGACGACGACGTTTCGGTCCGTCCTGGACCATTCTCAAGGCGATTGTGATCACAATCGACTTGAGAATGGTCCAGGACGGACCGAAACGTCGTCGTCCCTTCACCTTCTAGTGTGTGGTCTGGTCATCATAGCTAAGTGTAGTATACCTCAGCTGTGTCTCCGCCATCATTAGTCAGGTCGCTTCACATCAAGATGTTCCTCCGACCATACAAAAGAGCATGAGTTTCTCTCAATGTTTGCTGATGACGCAAAAATTATGAGGAGCATTGAAACAGAGGATGATAGTAGGAGGCTACAAGACGACCTAGACAGACTGAATGAATCCACAAATGGCTGCTAAAGTTTACCCGAGTAAATGCAAAGCAAATGTTTATTTGGTATCAAGTCCTGGAGGGGATGACGAGCGGTGCAGCTGTCCTTGTCCACTAGTCGTCGTCTGGGGCGGGAGTGTCACTCTTACCTCTTAGATTTATATTTGTATCACGTCTTTCACTACTTACTTTTTCACAAAGTACTTTATTTCGAGGGTTTTAGAACGATGATTTATTATATAATTGTCCTTCAAGGGAACTTATGTGTTGAATATTTGAGACACGATCCATTGCTGAACATATGTAGTATTTTGTTGTTAAAAAGTTCGCAAACCAGTTTAGGACTCTGCTTTTAGTAGCCAAATGTAAGACAGATAATTGCAGCTCATAAAATGTTAGCGATATCCGTAGTTCAAATGATAAATTGTCTCTGTGGACATTGTTGATAAAATACACAATTGACAGTTGCGAAAATTGTCCAGTTGTAATTCTGAGCAGCACAACGCCCTTTCTCGCAGCGCGGTCTTTAACCAGCCCTCCTGGTTGGTGTCTGATCAAGCAGGCTGTTAGACGCTGCTGCTCGCAGCGGCGTCTAACAGCCTGGACACTGAATGAGCCCTCCTGGCTGGTAGTGAACACTAGGTGAGTTCTCCTGGCTGGCATGGATACAGCAGTGAGAACCATGAGTGAGTTCCTTGGACTTGCATTGCCCTGCAGCCCGTCCTCCTAAGGTTTCCCAACGTCAAGAAACCGTCGAACTAATGTGCCCTTATCCTAACCTAACAGGGGACCTAAAACTGAAAACGGGACGTGTCAATATCACGAGCTGCTTCCATTTTCTAGTACGAGAATTTTTGACCTTAGGTAGAGTATACGTCAAATGCGACGTTCTTTTAGAACAGGTTGTGCTCTGAGGCTTTACATGCTCAAGCACGTCACCGTAATAAGCTGGCTCTCCCAGGACCCCACAGGTGTAAACATTGTTCTCGGCGCTCAGCTGTGTCTCACCTTCTGGTAATAATTAACTTCAGTATGTATTCTGTTGTCAAGTATATCGTTTGTCATTTGAACAGCAAAATACATTTCCTTTTATAGCTTATAATTGTCATTTATTTTCTATATTTTTACGTTATTTTCTACCACACGTGACAATTTATTACAATATCTACATGCTAACCATTATACATACATTTTGTCTCTCCTACATATAGTGTAGTGGTTACTGAACACTCAACCACAGAAGGTGATGTATGCTTTTAGATGCTCAAGTTGTAATTACTTCACGAATATAACTGTTGCATATGAAGTGCATGGCGAGGTCTTTTGGGGGACCACCCAGGCTTGGGAGGGTAGGAGGGAAGAAGGGTAGGGACGATCCCGTGTGACGAGTAATGTCGATGATAAACTGGATTCCTGAGGATGTTGCTGTCTCCTTTCAAGTTTTATAAACAGAAGTGGTGAGAACCCACGGAAAGTTGAAGAATAAAAACCCGTACTGAAGTTATGACTCACCAAGGCGATGAAGTTTTTTAACAACCTCAAGAAATAATTGCATTATGTAGTTGCATTTCAACAGTATCAAGTTCAATCTCCGATGGGCCGAAGCCAAAGAAATCTTAGTGAAGTGTTGGTTGTGTGTGTCAGTTGTATACTCTCGTGAGCTCAAGCGGAACGTATCACCAGAGGGCAACTCTCCAATTCCATCACTTTCGTTCGGGTCACAAATTGAATTCCAGTATGTTTTGACTTGCGGGAATGTGGGAAGGAATTCTCTATGAAATATTGAATGTGTGCCATGAAGCGCTCCACTCGTGTGGCCCAATCATCGCACACACATTGATTAGGACCACAAGGTTAGATCAACGACTCTAGCATCAATCTGGGATATATATCTTGGTATCTTCTTCACTTGGGAAGAAGATGAAAATGAGCTCTTCAATGTTTATTTTACACTGTTAATGTGCTTCCAAAATGTAAAATGTAGTTTAGAGTTTTTTCAATTTTACTTCGAATTGAAGAACATAAGACATATAGAAAATTCGTGCTAAATAATGTAATTATTCTTTTCAGCTATATTCAATAACACTTTTCTAAAAGAACGGCTGCTTCCAAAATATTTACTCAAACATGCACGCACGCACATACACACACCACACACACACACACACACCAACAGGCAACAAAATAGGCAGGCAACAAAATAAGGCAAGAAAGAGAGGGTGGGCAGACTGCATATTTTTGGATTGTCAGAAAGCCTTTGATACAGTGCCACACAAGAGGCTAGTGAAAAAGCTGGAGATGCAGGCTGGAGTGAAGGGAAGGTACTCCGTTGGATACAGGAGTACCTAAGCAACAGGAGACAAAGAGTCAGTGTGAGGGGTGAGGTCTCAGATTGGCGAGACGTTACAAGTGGAGTCCCGCAGGGGTCAGTCCTTGGACCTATACTGTTTCTGATATATGTAAATGATCTCCCAGAGGGTATAGAATCGTTTCTCTCAATGTTTGCCGATGATGCAAAAATTATGAGGAGGATTGAAACTGAGGACGATAGTAGGAGGCTACAAGACGACCTAGACAGACTGAGTGAATGGTCCAACAAATGGCTGTTGAAGTTCAACCCGAGTAAATGCAAAGTAATGAAACTAGGCAGTGGAAACAGGAGGCCAGACACAGGATACAGAATAGGAGATGAAGTACTTAATGAAACGGACAGAGAGAAAGATCTAGGAGTTGATATCACACCAAACCTGTCTCCTGAAGCCCACATAAAAAGGATAACATCTGCGGCATATGCGAGGCTGGCTAACATCAGAACAGCGTTCAGGAACCTGTGTAAGGAATCATTCAGAATCTTGTACACCACATATGTAAGACCAATCCTGGAGTATGCAGCCCCAGCATGGAGCCCGTACCTTGTCAAGCACAAGACGAAGCTGGAAAAAGTCCAAAGGTATGCCACTAGACTAGTCCCAGAACTAAGAGGCATGAGTTACGAGGAAAGGCTGCGGGAAATGCACCTTACGACACTGGAAGACAGAAGAGTAAGGGGAGATATGATCACAACCTACAAAATCCTCAGAGGAATCGACCGGGTAACAAGGACAAACTATTCAACACTGGGGGACGCGAACAAGGGGACACAGGTGGAAACTGAGTACCCACATGAGCCACAGAGACGTTAGAAGGAACTTTTTCAGTGTCAGAGTAGTTAACGGATGGAATGCATTAGGCAGTGATGTGGTGGAGGCTGACTCCATACACAGTTTCAATGGTAGATATGATAGAGCCCAGTAGGCTCGGGAATCTGTACACCAGTTGATTGACAGTTGAGAGGCGGGACCAAAGAGCCAAAGCTCAACCCCCGCAAGCACAAATAGGTGAGTACAATAGGTGAGTAACACACAACCACACCACCACACACCCACACACACACACACACACCAAACACACACACACACACACACAACACACACCACACACACACACACACACACACACACACACACACACACACACACACACAGAAGAGTAAGGGGAGACATGATACCACCTACAAATTCTCAGGGGAATTGACAGGTGGACAAAGACACCTCTTCAGCACGGTGGGACACGAACAAGGGGACACAGGTGGAAACTTAGTACCCAGATGAGCCACAGAGACGTTAGAAAGAATTTGTTCAGTGTCAGAGTAGTTAATAAATGGAATACACTAGGAAGTGATGTGGTGTAGGCTGACTCCATACACAGTTTCAAATGTAGATATGATAGAGCCCAGTAGACTCCAGAATCTGTACACCAGTTGATTGACAGTTGAGAGGCGGGACCAAAGAGCTAAAGCTCAACCCCCGCAAGCACAATTAGGTGAGTACACACACACACACACACACACACACACACACACACACACACACACACACACACACACACACACACACACACACACACACACACCAGTCAAGCGAGGGAACGTAGTACATATTAATGCCGTTACGTTAAAATGGTGTTTATCTACACCTGACGTCACGTTGGACTCCTCCATTATGACAAATGATCTATGGATGGTGTACCCGAGCTAAGGCAGGACTGGACGGCAAGTTACCCCTAAGTACGTATTCATGCAAATGAGGTTACCAGCGAGTGGAATGTCGCTGCGTGACTCCCTTCCGCTCAAGTTGTCTCGTTCAGTCGGTCAATTCAGAAACTAGTCTTGGAAAATGCAGAAGGAAGGCCAATGTTCTCTTTATTTTGACCCTGTGCATGGTTTAGGCATTAGCCTTCCAATGGCATTCGAGAGGACCCAGAACCACATTCCTAGAGAGATTTTTCTATTATTATTTATCTATTACCTGCAGCCGCAACCCCTAATAAGGAGGACGAGGCAAAAACAGAAGAGGAAAAAACTGAACTACGCGGCTGACAGTTGGAATGTTTTGACAGGCGGTGGACAGCAGGGACGACGACCGCTCGACATAACAGCGTCAGCTACTCGGGGGGGCTGGTCGCTTAACCTAGCACAGCATTGTTTATATGAATATGTTGAAATATATTTATATTTAAATGGAAATGTCTATCTGCCTGTTCGAGGTTGGAGACCGACACTTGAGATTAGCGTTACCAAAATTTTCCCAGTAATTGCTGTTGGATACATGCCCAACATGGGAAATTGGGATTGGCATTAAAGAAAAGAGTGCCACGTGACACCCAATAATCTTGCAACACCATGTCCCTCTACTCTGAATCAATATTACTATTTTTGGAGCCATATCGGTAACTGTATGCGCTGATCACGCCAAAAATAAGAAAATGTATTCTTACTGTTTATATCCTGGGCACCATTCCTTTCCCCCGTCCTATCCCAAATCCTTATCCTGACCCCTTCCCAGTGCTATATAGTCGTAATGGCTTGGTGCTTTCTCCTGATAGTTCCCTTCTTTATACTCCTGAAACTTTGATGGTATTTTTTCCCTTAGATTTTATGGATTGTGTTGATGAACGTTGCTTCCGAGTCGATGTGTTCCAGACCACACCGGATCGCAATCACTCTCTGCCACCAGAGTGTCAGTCCTCTACACCCACGCTATGCGTCTGTCTGTCTCTTTCTTTGACAGACAAAAGAAAGACAGCTAGAGACACATATACACTAAGAGACCGGGTCGACTCGGGCACCGCCGGAACCCAAACTCGAAGAAGTATTTTCTTAATGTATTTGGACAGATTTACCATAGTTTACACCTCCGCTAGGGATTACCGTTTACTTGATAGCTAAGGACTTGATAGTTTGAGTCTTCAAGAAGCCTCCTCCTCGCGCGCTAATACAAAACACCCGCGATTTCAGACAACTTGACATTATCAAGTGTACTAAGCTCTGGGATCTATTTTATGCGTATAGAGTCAACAGCCCACTAAAACACCTGTACAGTGCGCTTGGCTCTGTATAGCGACGGTCAGCTCTGAATGAAAGAGCATCTGTCTTTTGCTTGCTCCAACGGAAGTGACTGTTGAGCCTTAACAGAAGTGATTGCCTAACAAAAAACAGTGCTGAGGCCTAACCGAGACGACTGTTGAGCCACACGGAAAGGGCTGGTGAGCCATAACGGAAAGGGCTGGTGAGCCGCAACGGTGGGGGTTAGAGAGCCACAACAGTAGCCGGTGGCGGGCTCCTGTTCGATGCTTATCACTTGCCTTGTAGAGCATATTTATTTATGAGTGGTCGGCGGCGGCCTCAAAGAGTGAAGAATGTTGGAAGGCCTACGACCTCCCGGGCAGGTGGAATGTTGCTGTGGCGCTCTCTGGCTGTGTTGTGTGGGTGTTGTGGGGTGATGTGGGGTGTTGTGGGAGCGATGTGGGGTGTTGTGGGAGTGATGTGGGGTGTTGTGTGAGTGTTGTCTTTTGTGGGAGTGATGTGGGATGTTGTGGGAGTGATGTCGAAAGTGATGTGTGTTTTGGGAGTGATGTGTGTTGCGTGACTGTCTGTTGTGTGGGCGTTAGGGTTAGTTTTTTTTATTAACGTATAGGTACATTTGAATTCGTAAAGCTACCCTAGACTATATGAAGAGGGAGTACAGTGTGTCAAGAGCCACGTGATGCTAAAAGTCCCCATTTCGCAGGATGGTTAGTCATACAGGGCCATGTGATCTGTAGTCTGCATGGCAAACTCTGTGTGCATTATGATTATATCCTGAAGAACACGAGAGTGAATAAAGTAATTACAAGGTTCCAGTACCTCGTGCCAACGGGTCTCAATGGTCTAATAACTAGACNTTACTACTTATTTTCCAAGTATCCGTGTTTGTGACTATCCTTATCTCTACCACCTCATATATTATAAAATATAATTATGTCCCTATCTCTATAATATTATCAATGAGATTTTTTACTGTTTATTTTTTTACTTTACTTACGTTTCTCCAAGACAATAATTTTATTAAACTAATAACTTTAATTGCAGTTATCTATATTTATAAAAATAATGTCTGCCTGTCTGTGGTTGAGAGGCGGGACCAAAGAGCCAGAGCTCAACCCCCGCAAACACAACTAGGTGAGTACACACACACGCACACACACATGTGTGTGTGCGTGTGTCTCCACATTTTCAGTGTCAGAGTAGTTAACGGATGGAATGCATTAGGCAGTGATATGGTGGAGGCTGACTCCATACACAGTTTCAAATGTAGATATGATAGAGCCAGTAGGCTCAGGAATCTGTATAGGAGTAATTTTATTTTAATTAAATTGAAGCATTGCATTATTGCACCTGCACCCCAGTACCCCCACTGCCACGAACCAGTAGCCAGCTGCAACGTACCACTCGTCAAGTGTCACGTGCCAATCTCCAGCTGCTATGAGCCACCTGCCATCAGCCGCCTGCCACCAACCAGTTGCCACGAACGACTGTAAAACTTTCAGATAATAATTAGGTACCGTTGGTTGTTACTGGGGTTTCAGCAGCCCATGCTGCTGTTAACAAAGTGGCAATTACTGGTCGTTGGCTTGTTAGTTTGAAAGCAGAGGGAGGGTGGTTGGAGAGGGAGGTGGTGAGAAAAAAGTATCACTAAAGAACTTAAAAACATATGCAATATACTGCGAAAGCCTCAAGTGGAGTGACTACAAGAACTCTATCCAATCGGTCTCGTGTTCTGCCACTCCATAAAAATCCAACCAGACCTTGCCAGAACCGTACGAACCCATGCAACCCACCTAGCCTATCGAGTCTAATGTATAAAAAAACGTAGAAATTATGATACGTTACCTTTCGTAATAGGTTTCATTTATGACGTTGGTTACCATAACGTAATAAACGCGACCTATTAGTCGGAGGAAGCTTTAAACTTTCTAAAATACCATAATTTTAACGCTGTGTTGACAGGTTGCTGTACCGCGTCTCTGTAATATTGAACTCCTGGCAACTATAATTTTGTATTTTGTTTATATCTATTTGCATTCACCTATTTGTGGCTGCAGGAATGGGGCTTTAGCTCTTGGACCCTGGGTTTCCAACCACCGGTTAATGCACTGATGGGAATCATCTAATGTAATGACTTCCTACGTATTTCTTTGCAACTCGTACTAGCTGTCTAACTCCCATATACTTAAATATTGTTAGGTAAACATAGGCATCAGGTGAAAGGACTCGTCGCCCAAACGCTTCCAAAGTTCCTGGAAGCAATAATTGCAGTTTCTATAGGAAATCACATTGAAAAATGATAGGCTAATATGAGACTGCCAACACGCGTTTACAATGGGACGTTTTGTCTCACCAATTTATTACTAACCATTTATTCAAGCTTATTCGAGGCAATTGACAACAGCAGTAAAGTATTTGGACATAGTGGCATTCAACACTGTTTCGCATGAGAAGGTGCTTCGGGAAGTCAAAGGACGTAGGAGTGGAGGAAGCTGACTAAACGTGGCCAGGGCATGACTGTATGAGAGAAAACAGATGGTTAGCATGAGTGGAGGGATGTCAGTAGTGGCGTACCTTGATACGGTGTGCCGCTGGGCTCCGTACTGGGCCCACCAGTGGTGTGCCGCTGGGTTCCATACTGGGCCCACCAGTGGTGTGCCGCTGGATTCCATACTAGGCCCACCAGTGGTGTGCCGCTGGGTTCCATACTGGGCCCACCAGTGGTGTGCCGCTGGGCTCTGTATTAGGCCCACCAGTGGTTGTGTACTCTCCTGAGTACAAAGTACTCAGGAGAGTGCCAAAGACTTGGTGTA
Source organism: Procambarus virginalis (assembly GCA_020271785.1). NCBI lineage: Eukaryota > Metazoa > Arthropoda > Malacostraca > Decapoda > Cambaridae > Procambarus > Procambarus virginalis. The sequence goes on along the minus strand of WNGS01005997.1, from coordinate 12,927,887 downwards.
AATTTTTACATAAAATTCGCAAATATATAAGTGTGAGTTTTTATCCCATGTTATTATGTCTGTGAGAAGACATTACCAGTACGTATACCACATCAATAATAGTTGTAGGTAGACCAGCTTGAGAAAGACTTGGGAGCCATGGTCAGCACCGACCTAAGGCCAAGACAGCAATGCATCAGTGCACGAAATAATGAGAAGAGTGTGCTGAGAATTATAATAAACAGGATCAGCAACATAAGCTCAAATATCGTCATCCAGCAATGTCTCGTTCTGGTGAATTTCCACATGTACCACCCTGTGCAGGTCTGGTCGCCGTACTGCAGACGGACATAGACGAGAGAAAGACGGACATAGATTCCTTTTTACCGAAAAGGATGACAAGGCTGATACCTTGTCTCGAGGAGCTCTCGTACGATGACTGAAGTATCCCAGTTCCGCATTCCTTTTGAAAGACGTAGAACATGGGAGGGATGGAATTATCAGGGGAAAGCGCCAAGCCATTACGACTATTTAGCACTTGGAAGGGGTCAGGATAAGGATTTCAGATGGGACAGGGGGAAGGAATGGTGCCCAACCACTTGGACGTTCGGGGGATTGGAGGATGTGATGGAAGTTCTGAAACTATCGGGATAGGTCAGAACCCACAACAGTGGGTACAAACAAGACACTATTCGCTTTAAGAGGTCTATAAGAAAGTTTTCGTTTGGAAATAGGTTTGTATATTCTTGGAATGAACTGCCAGCTTGTATTATTGAGACAAACAATTTAGCAGATTTCAGGAATAGTTCGGATACGTAAGTGGATGCGAGGGTGGATTAAACGGGACCCCTCTAGTATGGTTCAATGGGCCTCCTGCGGCGCTCACCAGATCTTATATTCCTATGTTCTTAAGCATAATTGAATAATGTCTTTTCTTATTATTACTAATAGATAATTCTCCCTCCCGTTCCCTTTGCCTCCCTCCATCCTTCCCGTTTTGTCTCCAAGTGGGCAGAATATCAAAGTTATTGACCTTGATTCAACATCGATAACAGTCGCAAAATCTGTTTCAACACTCTATGGACAATCAATCTCACATTTCATACTTCATAGTAGTCGCTGGGATTTCGAATATGAACCGATCCTTCTTAATGAGGGGGAATGGAGTCAACTCCAACCATCTTATGACACTCGCCATGCAATCATAAATCACCATGCAAAGTTTCGTTAAGCAAGCTCAAAGCATCTGGATTCCATCCTCGAGAAAAGAGACAAACGTAATATTTTATAGATATAAATATAATCATATTCATAAGAAATATAGTTATGATGTTCAATGTCTTGTAAATCCTAGTATCATTACCGACGCAACATTGTTCATGAACTTTAAAGTGTACTTAAATTCCCATTAGAGTAAAATAATGAATAACCAAATGTATATAAAATTAGCAATACACCTCCCAGATTAAATACACACTTTGAACCGGAAACATCACAAAGTCAATCCTCCAAAATATCAAACATATCTTACATGGTTTTTGTTGAAGACCTTCCTTATCTTGATGATATTAACGTATTTTGTATAAATGGTTCAAAAGTATTATATATTTATATCCAGGAAACAGCAATCACCTCTCCTCCACCAACCTGTCAAATCACCCGTCAGACACCAGGGCCCTCCCATGGTCCATGCCCCATCTCCCTCCCAAACTGGACCCTATCCCACCTCCCCTAACGGGCCCCATTCCCTCCCCCTCCCACCCATAAATACCTCCCACACTAGTCCCATCTCCTCCCTCCCTCCCTCCCCACCCTCAACCGCACCGATTGTTGCAAAACCAGTTTTTCGGCGCAGCTGTTGTCTGAGAGCGTTACCAGCCACTGTGACGCCTGCGTTGTCAAGTGCTGAGACCGGAATTATATTATTTGAAAATATTATTATCAAAGGTAATGAAAACAAAAAATGATTAGTAAATGTTAAATAGTATAGACGTGTAAGAGTAAATGGTTTGTAGGTGAGTGGGCATTGTGTACTCACCTAGTTGTGCTTGTGGGGGTTGAGCTCTGGCTCTTTGGTCCTGCCTCTGTGTGAGTGCGTTTGTGCGTGTATTCACCTAGTTGTACTCACCTAGTCGAGCTCTGGCTCTTTGGGCCCACCTCTCAACTGTCAATCACTCAACTAATGCCCCCCCCCCACACACACACAAACACTCAGGAAGCAGCCCGTGGCAGCTGTTTAACTCCCAGGTACCTATTTACTGCTAGGTGAATAGGAGCATCAGGATGAAAGAAACTCTGGCCATTTGTTTCCGCCTCCGTTGGGGCTCGATCCCAGGACCCTAGGACTACGAATTTCAAGCGTTATTAACTCAGCCGTCAGGCCCCATGCTTGTGAAAATCTCGTGTATTCACCTTGTTGTGCTTGCGGGGGTTGAGCTCTGGCTCTTTGGTCCCGCCTCTCAACCGTCAATCAACTGGTGTACAGATTCCTGAGCCTATTGGGCTCTATCATATCTACATTTAAAACTGTGTGTGGAGTCAGCCTCCACCACATCACTGCCTAATGCATTCCACCTGTTAACTAACACTGTCACTGAAAAAGTTCTTTCTAACGTACTTGTGGCTCATTTGGATACTCAGTCTCCCTCTACGTCCCCTTGTTCGCATACCACCCGTATTAAACAGTTTATCCTTATCTACTCTGTCAATTCCTCTGAGAATTTTGTAGGTAGTGATCATGTCTCCCCTTACTCTTCTATCTCCCAGTGTCGTAAGGTGCATTTCCCGAAGCCTTTTCTCGTAACTCATGCCTCTTAGGTCTGGGAATAGTCTAGTGACATATCTCTGAACTTTTTCCAGCTTTGTCTTGTTCTTGACAAGGTACGGGCTCCATGCTGGGGCCGCATACTCCAGGATTGGTCTTACATATGTGGTATACAAGATTCTGAATGATTCCTTACACAGGTTCCTGAAGGCTGTTCTGATGTTAGCCAGCCTCGCATATGTCGCAGACGTAATTCTTTTTATGTGGGCTTCAGGAGACAGGTTTGGTGTGAAATCAACTCCTAGACCTTTCTCTCTGTCCGTTTTATGAAGTATTTCATCTCCTATTCTGTATCCTGTGTCTGGCCTGTTTCCACCGCCTAGTTTCATTACTTTGCATTTACTCGGGTTAAACTTTAGCAGCCATTTGTTGGACCATTCATTCAGTCTGTCTAGGCCATCATGTAGCCTCCTACTATCATCCTCTGTGTCAGTCCTCCTCATAATTTTTGCATCATCAGCAAATAGTGAGAGAAACGAGTCTATACCCTCTGGGAGATCATTTACATATATCAGAAATAGTATAGGTCCAAGGACTGACCCCTGCGGGACTCCTCTTGTGACGTCTCGCCAGTCTGAGACCTCACCCCTCACAATACCTCGTATACTCCTGCCAAGAAAGTATACGAGGTATTGAATACCTCGTATAATGTATATACGAAGACAACGAGGTGGTGGTGTACCTCGTTATCTTCTGTTGCTTAGATACTCCCTTATCCAATGGAGTACCTTCCTTTCACTCCTGCCTGCATCTCCAGCTTTTTCACTAGCCTCTTGTGTGGTACTGTGCCAAAGGCTTTCTGGCAATCTAAAAATATGCAGTCTGCCCACTCCTCTCTTTCTTGCCTGATTTTTTTTTGCCTGTTCATAGAATTCAATTAGTTCTGTGAGACAGGACTTGCCATCCCTGAACCCATGTTGATGCTGTGTTACAAAGTTCTTTCGCTCCAGATGTTCCACTAGCTTTTTTCGCAGTCTTCTCCATCAGCTTGCATGGTATGCACGTTAGGGACACTGGCCTGTAGTTCAGTGCCTCCTGTCTATCCCCTTTCTTGTATATCGGGACGACATTAGCTGCTTTCCAAATTTTTGGCAGTTCCCCTGTTGTCAGTGATTTGTTATACACTATGGAGAGTGGCAGGCACAGTGATTCTGCTCTTTCCTTTAGTATCCAAGGACAGATTCTATCTGGGCCTGTAGCCTTTGTCTATAGTCTTTGTGTGTGTGTGATTACTTTTAAGTGCATAATTATATGCATTCAGAGAGCGAGATCTGTCCAAAGGGGACTTAACCGACGAGCAATAGTACCAAGTTCTTTGTTAACTTTTCACGTTGTATTAGTCGACTGTACTTTGTCTGAGAACGGTGTATGAAGGAGCTTACATCATCTCTGGTCCCAGTACCGATCCCGCAGGTACAAATAGGTAAGTACGGACACACACACACACACACACACACACACACACACACACACACACACACACACACACACACACACACACTGTTGGGCAAGAGAGAGAGAGCGGAAAGTGACAGGGGAAATGACCGATAACGGCCATGATGCGCGAGACTGCCGCAGCCTTTTGATACACACGCAAATAGATCCCCCCCCCCCCACACACACAGACGTACCCATACAAACGCTAACACACACACACGTGTACTTGACAGATCACAGTGGATGGTACCAGACGACATTTCATCCTAGAAAAGGAAGCTAGTGAGGGTGCCTTCAGCAGGACTGAGAGACGTATATCAGCAGAGACAGGAATCCTGCCAGACAGCTGGAGAAGGCCAATGTAGTACAAATTTTCCCCCTGCCCAAAAAATAGTTGGAAGGCTATGAACTATACCAGTATTTCTGGCATGCATTACTAGTAAGGTAATAGGGAACATTATTATGAAACAAATTAAAAGCACATCATCAACAATTCCCTGTTTCCCATTTTCACTGGGGGGGGGGTCTAGGAGGGGAGGGGGCAAGAGGAGGACAAGGAAAGAGAGAGATTAGAACCAGTTACACAAACAATTCACTCGTTCATGCACCGCATCTGTCACTAAGCTGCTTACCCTACGAGTCACGCTCGAGGTAAGTATTCACATTATGCAACAAAGTGTGGAGTGCTTCCGCTCATTTGTCATCTAAACTTCAGGGTAAATACGCTGAGGTGCTGGTGTTGGCAGAGGGCGAGGACAAGAACCACAACTTAATTATGTCCATCACCATCATTGTTGTTGGCTTAGAGGGGGTCTTGATAAATCTAAATACAGGCTTCCTGTGCCCGAGAACGGAAATTACATTTTAGGGAATGTTCCTGCCCCTCTTGCAAATGTTTCTTCCCTCCCGTGGTGCAAGGTTGTTCTTCTCTACCACGAAGCAAGATTTTCCTTCTCTCCCATGGTCCAAAGTTGTCCTTCTCTCCAACGGTGCAAAGTTGTCCCAAGTTGTCCTTCTCTCCAACGGTGCAAAGTTGTCCTTCTCGGAGTGCAGGATCAGGTGCAGGGGTTTTAACCCGGAATGTAAGAACCAAATAATGGTTGGACTCAGTATCTAAACAATAACAAAAAAAGTTATTGGATTTGAACAAACAACCATTGTTGAATACGATACGGATTGAAGCGGCGAGGTCGCTAAGCAATCAGTGATCAGATAACACAGACGGCTTTCATCTTCCGAGTTAGCGTGGTCTGAGTCAGATTACTCTGTGACTGCAGTCAGATTACTATATTTTGATTGAAGAATAACAACAGCACAAATCCCAGCAGTTGTAGCTAGCTTGGGTATTTGCGCTTTGCCGTTTTTCTATAAATAAATATTATAAAAAACTTATAATTTTCTGTCAGTTGTTCTGGTCTTAGATAGCCATATGTAAAGTAAAACTAAGCTATTGACAAATTTTAATGTCATGCTGGCACCAGTCCTGCTTAAATAGGACTGGTAAAGATGAGGATTTCAACAGTCTGTTGAAGGAGGTATGAGCACATATTAAGTAATCCATTACAGATTACTGTAATCGATGTAATCAGTACTAAATGTAATTTAGTTCTGAAATTGTGAAAATTTCAGAACCACTTGTTACTAAAGACCAGTTGACCACTGAGAGAGTAGAATCGGGAGCCTTTCTAGCAATGATTGACCATTCAGAGTGCAAAATCGGAGCCTTCTTAAGGATGAGTTGACCATTCGGAGCGCAGGATCAAGATTCTATACACTACCACACCAACATCTCCCTTACTCAGCTCCCCCAAACCTCCCCTCTACCACTCTTGCCCCGCGTCGTCCTGAAACATGTACTCATTAAATTGTCCTGTTCACAGGTGTTCGTCAGACAATCATAGGCGAAACAGGGCGTGTGGGAACACATATATGCATTCCTTTTACACATGTTGACGCTCACGGCCACCAAGCACGTGTACCAGATAATGACAGATGCGTGAGCTTTGCACCTGGTCGTTAAGTCCTGTTGTACTAACGAGGGGGGGAACAATTTCCGAGGGAAAACTTGAACCTGTCGGTAACCACCAATTATTTCGTGAATAAAGTTGTTTGTTTGTGTCCCCTTTGCGTTTTTTATCTTCTTGTTTGGTACGTTCTAGCTCTTAGCTTTATAGCTTGGTCTGAGAGGCTGTGTATAGTTTTAACTTATTCATGTCCAGGTGTTTATTGATTGTCTTTGACCTTGATAGCTTAGCGTATAGTGTCAGTATGGGGGAGTGTGGGGGTGAGAGTGGTGTCAGTGTGGGGGTGAGAGTGGTGTCAGTATGGGGGAGTGTGGGGGTGAGAGTGGTGTCAGTATGGGGGAGTGTGGGGTGAGAGTGGTGTCAGTGTGGGGGTGAGAGTGGTGTCAGTATGGGGGAGTGTGNGCAATAATTGTCAAACTCAAAACTCTATCGAACAGGTTTTTTTTTATTGCTTAAAGACAGTTTCATAATAATCTTTACTTTTCATTTGTTAGGATGAGGAGATATACCATACAGATCTGTGTTTAAGAATACAGATCTGTATTTTTTTAACGCAACTAATCAGTATGTGAACATTTGTTCATTATTTGATCAGTTTAAGCCGTTCACATAAGCTCTCGGCACCACACTAGAAGGCAGAAGAAAGTGTTTAATCTCCATGGCTGAGTCAAGTATGAACACCAGTTAGTATATAGGCATGACAAGAACCGCAAAATTGTGATTTGTATTGCAAAACAGTTTAGTCGATCATTCTAATCAAATATTTGACATGTAATTTTATTCAGTAACTAAACGGGGAAGAAATGGTTAGTTACGTTTCCTTCATTTAGTGCCGCTGTTCACCTAGCAGAAAAATACAGTAGATACTATATCTACTGTATTTTCTGTATAGATTTAGGTAGATGTTGTGGGGTTACATCCTAAGGAAGGGTCAGTAGTTCGGCCTTGAGGGGACCTCGATATATGGATCAAGTATATATGTACATAGGCTTCTTGTCCCCGACACAAATAATTATTATTTATGTCTATGTTCAATGGGTTTATCCCATGAATCCTGAATACATGAGGATAAGCAAGGCAGCGACGCATCAGTGGGTGTGTTGTCCGTCCACACTGCTATGAGACCTCCACCAGTCCTCTTCATAATACGTCGCGTTTTTTACGGAATTAACCAATCCGGCAATAACATGATGTATCAGTAAAAAAAATATAAAACGTAATACGAACTTTTTCAGTGCGCCGGCATCGATTGGTTAGGTGGGTTGGTTGGGTTTATACGTTTCCGGTTAATGAAAACGGTTACATTTGTTACGGAGTTGTAAATCGAGAGAACAGGCTGCGTCATCACCGGTCCTAGAAGACCAACAATTACTTTAACATTGAGCTAAAATACAAACACCGAAGTTAATCTTTATGAATCAACTATAATAAAAATTAAAATGCATAAACCCTAAAATTAAAGTGACAAGGACTTAAACCATTAACTGCAAATTAATGACCTGAACTAATAACTGATTTATCTACATAAAATACAATGTCTGTGTTTTGTCCGAGGCTGTAGGCCCGACGCTTGGCGCAAGCCTCTTCTGACTTTCCAAAGATGAATCATGATGATTAAGAGAGTGTCATAGGCCAGTCGGTGTCGGCCCAAGTGAAATGCGTTATGAAATATCGGCATTTATAGATTAACCTCCGTGTGTGATTTTCATAAAATCAAGTTTGAAATACTAATTGTTTCCATAGAGTTGTTCAGCAGTTACAGTGCTTCGTAATATTACATTTTCTAAGAGGTGGGTGTTATATTTAAGACTTGATTAATATGTGATGTTTCATTTTCTTCTACTTTGGCCCTGGTGGTCACACGCCTTGTTCCCAACGACGATTCTCTCGAAGTGAAAGTACTAAAACTTTCTTATAATATATATATATATATATATATATATATATATATATATATATATATATATATATATATATATATATATATACAGAGAGAGAGAGACAATATACAGAAATCATCACACCTGTAAAATGCATACATGAACTAGACTAGAGTCCATTACGGCTGACGGGTCGAGGGAGAGAGTCGAGTGGAGTTGGGAGGTGGGAGATTAAGGTGAGATTAATAAGAGGGGGTTGAAGTGAGGTTGCGAGTAGATAACTCCAGCCGATCCTCCTGTTTTGGAAGTACTTATAGTGACGATGAGGACCATAGTACATATACAGACGTACAATGAAAGTAGAAATCGGCTCTATTGACTAGGGCAACCCGGACACCTATTTTCTACCTAAGTTGCAAAGACAAACTAAACTAACCGAACTTTCCTAGGCCTAATACATGCTAGCTGAGGCCTAATATAGTACATATGTGTGCTATACTAAGCCTAGGAATATTTAAGTTTGATTTTAGCTTCATTTTTTCGACTCAATAAAGTGAACAGTACAAAGTTTTACTATCTAATTAATAGTCATCAATCATCATAGAACATCAATCTTTGTACTGGTGCACATAGTTGCAAAAACTATTATATGAACAAGAGAATAGGTTTGATAATTCACAAGAAATAAAATACGAAGCGTTAAATATACTTAGAGACAAGGCAGAACGCCATGATTCGTTCAAGATTTGTGATGTTTTCAAAGTGGCAACAGTTGGGGGGGGGAAGAGTTGTCTAAGTCGTTCTGCACGAGTCATTCTGCACGAGTCATTCTGCACGAGTCGTTCTGCACGAGTCATTCTGCACGGGTCGTTCTACACGAGTCGTTCTGCACGGGTTATTCTGCACGAGTCGTTCTGCACGAGTCATTCTGCACGAGTCGTTCTGCACGAGTCGTTCTGCACGAGTCATTCTGCACGGGTCGTTCTGCACGAGTCTCAATCTTTTGGTCGTAACATACGTCGTGAATATTATACTGAGGTCTTTGTGTTAAAATTATCAACGTGAGGCTATGTTGAGGCGAGTCTATCATGATTAAGTCATCACACTTGGTGGCCTCACAAAGGAATCATCAGGGTAAAGCTATATTGCAGGAATCGGAATTTTGTGTCAGTTTTATGTTGAAATGACATATTGAACTTGTCTTGCAGAGCTTTTCCTGTTGACTTTGACATTAGTGCTTGTCATATTCATGTTAATAGTGCCGCACACAACTAGTAAAGCAGGAGTGATCACACACAGAACAGGAGTGATCACACAGAACAGAGTGGAACACTGATTGAAGCTCTGAGTTGAACACTGAGAGAAGCGCTGAGTGAAGCTCTGAAGAGAACGCCGCCGGGATCAGCGTGGGCGTTCCTCTGCTTCATGCCCCAATAAAAAATAATTGTTAGAAAAATCTTAATAGTTTATTAAATAAACGTTCAGGTATTCTTTTCATCGCTCAGATCGGGTGCTGAAAACCAAAAGACATGCCTTAAATATATGTACATGTAAAAAAGTTAATAAACATTAACAAGAGGAAGAAGAAGAATTACCAACAGTAAGGATGATGTATGTTTTAATAATAATGATAATAATAAGACAAATAATAATATAATCAGCCATGATAATCACAAGCCAGTGAAAATAGTTTTTTTATTGTTATTATTATTATTATTATTATATTTCATGAATTCAATACATAACACAGCTTAACAGAGCAGGTTGTTTTTCACGGGAGAGGTGATTTGTCCAGAGGCGATGAATTGTCAAAGAGTGGTATTCAGCCTACGGAGGCGGAGGTCCTTTGAGAACGGAGCAACGTGCTCAGAGAGACTGAGCTTAATCTTAATCATACCTTTGCCTGTCAAGTTTCAATATGCCGCACGGCCCATATCTAGATGTCCAGGCGTCCATTTGTCCAGGTGTCCATTTGTCCAGGCGTCTATTTGTCCAAGTGTCCAGGTTACAAATTCTCAATCCAGAAGCGCAAATGATCTTGTTCAGCTCTGCGTACAGCGGTATATGGACCCACTATCCCATTCTTCCTTGTGTTACCTAACCCCCCCCCCCCCAATATATATTGTTATGGGAGATGATTATAGGCATGTCTGATGACCTTTTAAATAAGTAGTATATCTCTAATACGACTGTGATTTCGATGCATTAAGAATCATACATCATACTCCATACGTTATGCTCCATTGATATTTAATATACACTAAACACTCTTATTTCACTCATGTAATTGAACGACTGCTTATTTTCTTACGTATGCTATTATTTTGCATTCGAAAGTCATTGAACGATATTATCTTACACATGGCCAGATTTATTTTGGAACTTTAAAAGTGAATACTTCTTTCCAATGGTCTTAAGACACTTTTCCTTAGATACCTTTCCAATAACATTAAGCTAGACTCTATTTTTCAATTGCCTTAGTCACGCTTTTCGCTTATGGCCGGCATGAGAAGACGCCAGTATAAGAGGTCTTCGTCACCAGTAAGTCTGGAGGTTACAAGAAAAATTTTTTGTTCCAATTCAACATCATAGTGGCTTAATATCGTGATGATTAGCAATATATCTAAACATGATTACGTTTTGGGTAGAGTGCCTTGAATATTATTAGACAGCTATGTATAATTAGGGTTTGGTGTGTGTTTCTAGTTTTTTTTTTGGGGGGGGGGTATCTGGATTATAGTCAGTGTTTAGTGATTGTATATTGGTTAACTATGTATGCTTAAAAAGTTTAAGAAGTGTAGCTTACCTGTAATTGGGCATGTGAATGTATATTAAGGATTTGAGGAACGTTGCTTGAAATTTATTTACAACGGAATATATATGGTCTTCAAATACACAGTTTCTAGTTTTAATACTACATTATACGCCTCATTTTCTAGGGTGAGACATGGTTTCGCCTTTGTTTTCCAAACGGTTCACTCACCCTGACTAATATTGAGGTAAATCTACAATATTATTTCACTATTATTTCTGGATAATGGTGAAAATATTTTATATTTTTGTCACTATTCAAACTGTCAGAAGAGCAAAATCATTATAATTATGTTATGGTCTCTTCGCTCTCAATGAAATTGCTTCGAGCCTTGATAACTTTGCTTGTCTATTAAATCAACAAAAGCTTGTTCAAATCGCCAGTTTGTTTCAAACATGTCAGACATTTATATAAATGAGTCTGGATAGATGTAAACAGGAGCTGCATTGTTTGAGCCAATAGGCCTTCTACCGTTTCCTTTATTGTGTTCTTAAGGTCAGATTATCCAAGAGCCTAGAATTTCCCTTAATTCTATGCCACTCTCTTAAGGGTTAATTTTGCTTAATCGATTGTTTGGTGACTGTGCTTCCACAAAACACAATGCGTCAGTCGTAAATTAAATTCTTTCTCTTGTCAAGATCCGTAACTAAGTCCTGGTTTTCCCTGGGTACATTTTGCCGTATTTTGTCATGTGTTTGTGTTACCCAGTAACGCCTCATGAGGTAAGCGAGACCTTATCCTGCCTTCCTCAGATGGGAAACAAATAAATCCTGTAAAATGGACTTCCATTGTTCTGTTTCGGAATACTGAATAATTACCTCAATATATAGATAATTTTCAAAGGGAAAACATGCAAGCCTTGATACATGTTTTTAGACTAGACTGAAATTTCTTGTGAGTTACTTAGAAGTTGAAAGTACAAAGCACTGATTAAAGACACTCAGTCAGCTGCGAAACATTTCTCTGAGTAATAAAATTGATAGCGAAGTTATTTTAGCGCCATAAATCCTGTGTGTTGGTTAATTAAAAAACAACACAAAAACACACGCATAAGAACATAAGAACAAAATAATAAAGGAAACTGCAGACAACCCATTGGCCAACACCAGGCAGTTAAGTTATATCCACCAAACTCATGTTTGGTGGATATATATATATATATATATATATATATATATATATATATATATATATATATATATATATATATATATATATATATATGGGTGCTGCATCAACACAGCACGACATTGCTCGCCTCACAGCAGTAGCAGCCCCTCATGCAGGGGATTTCCTGTTAGCAACCCCAATGTCGGCAACTGGCACGCGTCTCACACACACGCCCTCCGAATTGCTGTGGCCCTCCGCCTTGCTGCCCCAATCCACACCAGATATAGGTGTATTTGCGGCGAGGTGGTGGCTGACAGGTACGGCCACCATGGCCTACTCTGCCAAAGCACGGGAGGATGGCACTCGAGGCACAGTGAAGTTAACGACATCATCAAGAGGAGCCTCACCACAGCTGGATGCCCAGCCGAGAGAGAGCCTCGTTACCTAACGCCCCGTAACTCTGATGCTCTTATTGGTCGCCCGGATGGTATCACAGTGAACCCCTGGAAGAATGGCAAGCAGTTGGTATGGGACTACACGTGCGTATCAACCCTGGCTAACACCTACATTGACCTCAGTGTTGCACAACCAGGTGGCGCTGCCACCCACAGGGAAGCAGCCAAATCCCGTAAGTATAGAGAACTTGATCACCACTACAATTTTGTCCCCATTGCTTCTGAGACACTCGGCGCCTGGGGTAAAAGTGCTACCAGTTTTTTGAAGGAACTGGGTTCTAGGCTCATTGAAACAACAAGGGACCCTAGAGCTGCCAGCTTTCTTTTCCAGCGCCTCAGCGTGGCGATACAGAGGGGAAATGCGCACTGCATCCAGGGTTCCTGCCCGCCATCTGAGGAGCTGGAGGAACTCGACAACCTATGATAACCATCTTTGTAACCTATATGTAACTCCTTTTTTGTAACACAGTTCAAATAAAGCAAATATATATGTGTACATACAAAAGAATGGGGGGTGGTAGGAGAAGAAAATATTAGTGTTCAGTGAGAAACCACAAGGTCTCCTCTGAATACGTTTTATTTTCTTCTCCGAGGCTATGGGTCCCCACATTGGCACCAGAGGTGGTACAATAAAAGTATAATATATATATATATATATATATATATATATATATATATATATATATATATATATATATTATATATATATATATATATATATAGTGTGTGTTTGTGTGCTTTTGTATGCTTCCCATGCTTTTGTAGTGTGAGGACAACACTCGGCTTTGCATCACGCAGGCGGAGGTTCTAGTCCAGCAAATTTTTGGAACTTTTAAATATATATATATATATGATTTTTTCGTCTGCAACTAAATATTTATGCAGTGAAGGAATACGAGGAATATAAACTGTACTCCGCTGAAGCTAGCAGACTAAATGCCAAAACAGTTCTTAAAAGCACAGTCATTACCATATGCAAATTTGCAGTGTAAAAAACTCTTTCAAGGTTAAATTCTGCAGGCAGAAGAGGGAGCCGCTCCNTTGTTTACCCGACCACATACACACCGGAGGAAAGGCTTCCTGCTGCTGAGTTTTAACATGGTGAATAAAACCGAGTCGTCTACATGGGAACTCTTAAGAACCAACTCAAAATTCGCAAGGAATTTCATTGGAGCTGCAACAGGAAATTCTCTGGAGTATTTAGGCGAGAAATTCAGTACGAATCTACCCTGAGCTGAATATACTCTGTTACGCTCTCGTGAACACTCCTCATTATCATAACATTATTTTTTTTTAATGTGCATGTAATCTTGCCTAATCTGAGTAATTCACTCAGGCTTGTTGGAGTAAAGATGTTTCTTATATTCACTGCACACTTGGCATGTATACATATCTATATCTAACAATGAAAATGTTTGTTCGAGGTTAGAGGCCAGACGTTTGAGGCTAGTCTAACTCAATTTTTAACAGGAATTGCTGTTGGGTACATGCCTTACATGGCTAGGTCAAAGTTGACATCAACGCAGTGTCTCATGATACGGTGTCAAAGCTCTCTCCCCATGAGAAATATCGCTATACCATTCTGGCTCAGTCTTATTTATATTTTCTTTTATACAGTACTGGAGCGGTATTCGGCTGCTCCAGGTTCTCTCCCCCCCCCCTCCCGAATCATCCCAATCTCCCACCTCTCTCATCTCGCTTTCTAATCTAACCTTCTCTTCCTTCTTCCCTTTACTCCCTTCACAACCTTCCTTATTATTCCCCACCTTCCCTACCCTTCATCTCCTTCCTGGGCATCACCTGATATTACCACTTAGTGTATCTAAATATGTATATATATGTATATAGGAGAATATACATGATGAAGATAAATTAATTGGAACGTAAAGGTAAAAACAAATATTCAATGAACTCTCCTCGCTCCTTCCCTCCCTCCCCCCTCCCTCCTTCCCTCCCTCCCTCCCTCCTCCCTCCGTCCACCCTCCCGTTCTCTTCCCCACATTCACCTACTGAACATTCATTACTTTACCATGATTAAACACGAAACGGAAGTGTGCTCAGGCTAAGCTCGTCCATACAGCGTCCGACTCCTAAAACTAATTCTGGAATTTTAACATTTCATGTATTGAAAGTTCAGTGTCTCTTACATATAGATTTACATTGTTATGTATTAGAATTGGTATAATAGTTTGGCTTAGGTTAGGTTAGATTTTGAAGTTCTGTTGGCACATATTTTTGTTTTAACAGCATATACGCATATACAGTATATACGCATATATGGTGACGCATATACAGAGGGGTGATTCTGGCAGAGGTCGTCAACAAAGCAATTTTCAAAAGAGTTCGAACGTCATCAGTGGTGAGTCGTGTGTGTACAGTGTCATTCATTCATAAGCAGGGGTTTGGCAGCTGGATTAACGAGCATGTAGCCTTCGTTTATGAGGACGGGCTGGAGGCAATTACCAGACCATAAAAAGAGAGGAGATCCTAACACTAGTGACATGAACAACGTAAATTCCAAGGCGTGTGTGTGTTTACTCCCGCTTGACTACCTTAACTAAATCCGTGCGCATCAATCAAGGAAATTACAGGTGTCCGTCCTCAAAGACACGGTGCGAGGTGTCGTACAGAAATATAATCATTTTCACTTGTGTTACAATGATAATGGTATCCCACTTCTTGATATATTGAATATTAATTTGCAGCTTTATTATGGGATTCAGACGATGAGATTAGTACTCTATTTTTGGATGTAGATACACTGAAAGCGTACTTTTCATCTTTAACTGAATTTAAGATAAAACAATCCTTGCTAGTTGGTCACTAAGCTCGCGGTGGCCTTAATAACTCTCCCGTAATTTATAGGTTTTGGCAACACCGCACTTAACCACTCATAAGAAAGTACAAATCCTGTATTGAAACTTTTTCTTTGCTTTCGGTTTTTTGTGAGTGTGCATTTGTGCGTGTGTTAATTATATACATAATATGTCACAGAACACGTGACTTCAAAATGAAAAGTATCAAAGTGAAATATGAGAAAAGGTTCAGCACTGTCGCCTCCAGAAACTGACATGTGTGCACGAAAGGCCCTGACCGGAAAGAAGATAGGTTAGGTGGGTTGCTTGGGTTCATACGTTTCTGGCCAGGATAACCGGTTCTATTTTTTTGATGGAGCGCCAAATCGCGGGAACGTGCTGAACGTAAATACTACTTAGTTCATTCTTAAATTACCGTGCCATTATTGATTTTTTGCCTTTGAAAAAATATGTATTTATATATATTTATCTGGCCTTCAGATACCTGTAATTTAATTTGTATTTTGGCTAAATTTATTGCAACGCTCTCGGCATGTTTCGTAGAATTCTAAACAAATTCGTAAATTTTAGTGGCAAACACAGCAAAATATTAAGTTTATTGTCTTTCTTCGCAACAAGAACATGAATTTTCAACCTGTCATAATTGATTTAACATGAAGTAAGGGATTACATAACATCATATTTAAATCAATAAAATAAATTATAAAACCCTAAATAAAGATCAAATCTCTTGCAAAACGTATGCAATGCAACCATAATGTAAAATAAATACATACCTTTAAATCTGTAGATATATAATAAAAGATGAAGATTAAATCTCTTGGCAAAATTCAGACATTGGCTGATAACAAAATAAATGAGAGAGAGATTATACATATCTATAACTGAAGAATTAGATGAAGACTTACATTCAAGAAGAATTTAATATATAATTTTTGGTTCATTTTCCCAGTAGAACGTTGGTTAGTTATCACGTGGCGTGACTGCAAGAAAGGCGTCCAGAAATTGGATTTAGATAAGATCTTGAGGCAATGTGACGCTCACATAACACTGTCTTGCCTTCGGGCAGCAATGTTGGGTCGTACTTAGAGGTGCTGTGAATCTTACGAGATGGTACATGTTAACCTTACGAGATGGTACATGTCAACCTTACGAGATGGTCAGTACACGTGCCGCTTCAATGATGTTTACTTTATAAGCTTAATCACACTTTTAAGCACCCCGTCACAAGCGTCAACACTCCGTCCCCAGCAAAGCGCACAGGATCAATCGAGAATAAATCATAAGCAGACGAGAACAAAAAGTAAACAATGGTACAAAAACACAGTTTACAATGAGAGGGACGGACGTGCAGGGGTAATGCATTCCTGTGTAAAGGTGTAGTTAACTACAGGAACACCATGTTGCTCTCTGGGTCATTGTTCTTTTGATATGTTGAGGTGTATTCATGGTGGTAGTGTGGGGGTGAATGGTGTGGTGGTGTGTGGAGGGTGTGTGATGCGGTGGTGTTGTGGGTGGTATGTGGTACGACTGTGTTGTTGTTGGGGTGTGGTGGTAGTGTTGCTTGGTAGTGGTGGTTATGGAAGTGTTTGGTGGTGGTGCTTACCTAACAATGACTAAGGGAAAATGAGATCTAGATGTTCATGCTCGATCGCTTAGTCTTGTAATATCTGTAGTGTTGTAATTTAACTATTCTGACGTTCGATATCTTTATTGAATAAGGTCTTAAAGGTGTTGATGGAGGTGGCTTCCACAATTTCTTTCTGTATATTCCACTTGTTGACCATCGGAATAGAGTACGTGTAATTTCTTGCATTTATTTGCTTCATTTGTATGTCCGGCTTCCGCATATGTTCTCTAATCATGATTTCTCTCAATCTAAAAAAGTTAGCTTTGGCCACCTTATCAACTTCTCTCAATATCTTGTATGTTGAGTTCATATTCCCCGTGTTAATTCTCTCGTCTCGGGGTTGAAAAATTTAATTTAATGGTGATAGTAAGAGGTAATTTAAATATCTATCCATTCGATAATATCATTTGCGTGGTATATTTGTTCAGCAATGCTAATGCCTCTGTCTGCTCAACCAAACAATAAAATAACTCGAAAACTTTCTGGTTTTGATGTAGTTTTGTTGAAAAACTGGACAAGTGACACAAAGTATTTGACTAGAGTCAATATACCTGCACATAATATGTCCAGAACACGCCAGTCGTTCATCCAGAGCCTCATTTACTGCTGGATGCACAGGAGTTAACGGAGTGCAGAAAGGGTTCCCCAGACGGCAAACCCTGCCTACGAATCGAACTTGAGTCCTTTCTCTTGAGAGCAGTGTGCTTGCTTCTACACCACAGATTACCCACTGAGAAATACTAAACTGGGCGAATATAGTAACTTAACCTAACGTTTATTTTTTAATATCCAGGCTTTGTTGATGGAAGGCGTGTGGGAACATAACATCTGCAAACACTCACACACACACACACAATATATATATATATATATATATATATATATATATATATATATATATATATATATATATATATATATATATATAAAATATAATATAATATAATATTTAAGGAAATTCCGCGGATTTACTGGAAAGGAATTCCACAAGGTTTGCGCTCAACAAACAGAGGTGAGGAACGAAACGAGAAATGTCAGTGATTGTGATACACATTCTTTTGAAGATACGTGACTTGTCAGAAGGAGGCGGGAGGGGGGGGGGTGGCGAGTAGAGTCATGGGGTTAGGGGGAGGGGAAGGGTGGAAGAGAGAGGATGATAGGCTGTTGGAGGGTAAAGGTAAGAGTAGAGGTAGGAATGTCTAGGGAAGGGAGAGGTAAGAGGAGAGAAGGCGGATGCAATCTACCACAAATTACACATTACACTGCTTTATACACTGTTTCTTGTTAGTTATTAGGGTTCTCAGGTTCATCTTAAGTGTTTAAGCAATTTGTCCTTTTTTCTAATATTTCCTCATGTAGCTGCAGCAATCATTTTCTTAATAAGCAGGTGGAACGTAAGTCTTTATGTTGGGGTTCACCCCCAAACGTAATGCTAGCTGTGTTGAACGCTAAGGTTCACCCCCAAACGTAATGCTAGCTGTGTTGAACGCTAGGGTTCACCCCCTGGCATAATGCTGGCTGTGTTGAACGCTAGGGTTCACCCTCTGACGTAATGCTAGCTGTGTTGAACGTTAAGGTTCACCCCTGACGTAATGCTGGCTGTGTTGAACGCTAAGGTTCACCCCCTAACGTAATGCTACCTGTATTGGAAACTGAGGTTCAGCTCCGATATAAGTGTTTTGATGTCTAAATTGGTGGTCCATATTTTACTGTGAAGCGAAGCACTCAAACAGAAAACGAGTAATTTATCGGAGGATAAACGTTAATTAACTGATCGCTTGACATGTCTTGGTGGTACGTTGGAGTCAATGCCTGTCAACCTCAGGAGCACTATTAGTCACCACAACAGCTTGCTGTGGGCACTACTTGTACTGACTATGCGCAATACTAAAGTATTCTAAAATATACTTTAATACTGAACATTGTTCAGGACTAAAGTAATCTGCCAGTCTATATATTTCCGGGAAGTTGGTGCCCCACCAACTTGGGGTACGTCATTGTCTGGATGAGATCACTGACTAATGAACAATATTTCAATTCCTGAATGTATTGAAAGTTAGGTACGGTAATTATCAGGGGGAAAGCGCTAAGCCAATATGACTATATGAGCCCATTTTCCTAAAATGTTACTACGTATAGCCATTATCTGGGCAAACGTACATAAATAGATTGTTGGACCCAAAAAAAAGTTCAGGACAAATCGGGAGGACCTTTTGTAAGCCGCTGGCTTCCTGTCTTCGCTGAGACCGCTTGAGAAATAATGGTCCTCAGGTAAATTACTGAATTAGCTTAAATAGCATTTTAAGAAAATGGAAAAGTAACTAAAATCCTAACCTAATCTGTCTAGGCAATCATAAGCCTAATACATACAGTTTGAGGTATATTACAATGACCAAACTACACATCAGAAGATGAAGAATCAACGACGTTTCGGTCCGTCCTGTTCATTATCAAGTCGTAGGTGGTCCAGGACGGACTGAAACGTCGTCGTTACTTTATCTTCTTATGTGTGGTTTGGTCATCATATCTTCACCCACGTTATTGTGGCTCATCGTCTGCGCAGGCATAGTTCACATGTGTTATACTAAGTCTAGGAATGTTCTTTTATTTTATTTCTCGTTTCCTCTACAACATTAAAGGTACAAATCACCAACTTTGCAGGCTAAAACAGTCCATTACTCTATGCTCGACAAAATAGTTTCTATAGGTGCTATCATTTTAGGAGGCTGGGATGGATTATACACCGCTTGGAAAGGATATCAGGGCAAGGAATTGAGATATGATGACTAACGAACCACTTGCACCAACGGGAATTTAACGCCGACCCTCCATTTTTTTTATAATTTCACACATTCATTAAGTACCCCCTCCCTAAGACGGTGGGGATCCTATCCCAATCCCTTGGACACTGGTGGAACACATACCCATGCTGTGAGCGGCAGTGCACAATTTATATAACTAGGACGTGGATCATTTAACACCTTCATGTCAAAGTGGCACCCTGGGAAGGCCTAAAGTTTCAGTTGGACAATAGACTGGTATGGCTGAGATCCTTCTCTTTTTGTGGTTGCTGGTGGCTCTGTTGGTAGAGCTGCAGGCTGTTCTTTTGTGACCTGCGGTTCGAGGCTATAGTCCTGGGGATGGGACTATAGTCCCATTCCCAGGACTCAGCCTATAGTCCAGATTAAATATATATATATATATATATATATATATATATATATATATATATATATATATATATATATATATATATATATTATATATACACATCAACGAGGTTCTGGTCGTTGATGTTTTTTGATGTCATTGTTTTGACTTGCATTTTGTTGAATTTTGTTGCATTTTGTTGTGTGAAAGCAACTCTGTTGCTTTCACACAACCGCTTCGGTCATATTAATTTCTCTAACCACGTAATTCAGTTTGTGCTTTGTGCTTCTTAATTATAATGATAATTAGAGAGAAAAAGTGAGCTTGAATGATAACTGGTAATTTGTATTTACATCTCATTCCGAACAATCCCCGACACCCTCTCCCCCCTCTTCCTTTTTTTTTTTTTACTTGCCGACCTTCGAAGCAGAGTTGCGTCACTCAGAACCTGAAGCGATAACACAACATTTCCTTCCTTATTAAAGGTGCCCATTGAGACCAAAGTCGCTGGTCGCTGTTCCAGGTCTGTAACTCACACGCCTGGAAGCAAGTGTTTGGAAACCCAGCAGAGGACATAATGACTCCGACGATTGCTCAAGTGAAGATGGATAGATTTCCTTAAGCGCGACAGGTGCGAGGAACAAAAAAAAATCCCAAAGCAGAGAAGAAAATAGTTAGTATTTTGGGTGTACTAACCTAGCTGTGCTTACGATGGTTGACTCCCGCCATCAATCTTCAGTCAACTGGTGGACAAGTTCTGAAGTCCATTGAACATTGTTACATTTACTTCTGAATCTGCGTATGGAGTCTACCGCCACCACTTCACCTAATAGTTAATTTAATTTATTTACATCTCAAAGAACAAATTCGTTCGATTATTTATGACGCTGAATCGATTATTTAGATTCCGTCTTTCCTTGGTCGTATATCACCCAGGTTAAATAGTCGGCCCTGCTCTACCCTATCTGTTGCCCTCAATATTTATGTGTGGTGATCATGTTTCTGTAGTTTCTTCTCTCTTCCAATGTTATATATCATTGGAGTCCTTCATTTATTTTATTTTTCGTAACTCATCTCTGAGCTCTGAACCTAATCTGCTGGCATACCACTGAAGTGTCTTCACCTTGGTGTTTTGTTTAGCAAGACAAGGTTCCTTGCTGGCTCCGGATATTCTATAATTGGTATAACATACATGGTGTACACAGTCCTGAACGACTCATTGTACAAATTCCCTAAGTCTTTAAGCTGCTCAACATTGCATATGCAATTAATGATATCCGGTTGATGTGTGCTTCAGAAGACAAGTTCGTTGTAATGCCCAGTTCAGGTATTTTACCTTGTCTAATTCCTGGTGAGTTTTCCATACTACTTAGTACCTTAGACTGTGAACCTTAGTACCTTAGACTGTGCCCAGCTTCCTGGTCCAAATGCTCACTTTAATGATTTTACACCTCTTATAGCGTACTCGCCCAGTTGTTCTTGCGGGAGTTGAGCTCTGGCTCTTTGGTCCCGCCGCCTCTCAGCTGTCAATCAACTGGTGTACAGATTCTTGAGCTTGTTGGGCTCTATCAAATCTACATTTGAAACTGTGTATGGAGTCTGCCTCAACCCCCCCCCCCCCACACACACACACACACACACACAGCGTATGTGTGTGTGTGTGTGTGTGTTTTCTACATATTTGAACTTGCAGAGTCGAGCTTCAGATGTTGATCGTCTTGTGCAATATATATCCTATTTTCTGACACGGACACCGTTCATTCCATCTTTCCTATTACTCTCTTGCTAAAGGAGTTTATGACCTTACAGGTCATTTTCAGATCTTGGGTGTTCCCATTTTACCTTCTGGCCAGAACTGCCCAACAAATTATAAAGAGTTGGGCAAAATTTCAATCTGACAACACTGGAAAAGATGTAACAGACAAGGCAGACAAATGAGTCCAGGTTCAGGAACAACAGAAGAAGGCAAGATTTGAAACAAGAGGAGAAGAAAGCCGTTTTCGAGATAACGGAATGAGAGAGCAAGGTTCGAAACAGAATGAAGGGGTAGGGCATGAAACTCCAGTCCTCTATACTGGAGTTTTATGTCCTACCCTTTCATCCTTGAGTTTCAATCCTGGAAACTCGTGGACGAATGAAAGCGCTTCTGTAGGATCGGAAAAATATCTAAGCAAGTACAATGCACTTCAATGCACAGTTTCCAGAGTAGATACAATGAGTATAAAGAAGAGGATTGTTCATTACATACCACTGCCGACAACTGACGAAGTGGGATCCGTGAGCTGAGACTCAACCCGAACGCGTATCTACGTGAGAACAAAATCATGTCCATATTATAAAAAAAAAGTTAAAATGAGTAAAAAAAGAGAGAGGTTAAAGTTAACATGGGTGGAACCAATTTTCAGTCCGGGTGATGGGAGGTAACTAGATACTCCTTAATGAACACATAAATACAAATTTCATGCAATATCCACCAAGAAATCAAACCACTGAGCAAACTACCATCGCCTCCTGACCGATTTGTGCCTAAATTTAAGCAGAACTTCCGTAAAGGCAAAATCAAATATATTTAATCTCCATCTAAATCAGCATAGCCGCTACAGCATTCTCAGCCTCACCAATGCATGCAAATTATTCCAAATGCACATGTTTTGAACAGCAAAAATATTTTGTAATGACATTACTTCATTTTAGTTAATATTATCGTTACGTATCGCTATGCGATACTTTATTATCGTCTCGTTTTTATATAAAACAATTTACTCAGTTTCCGAGCGATATGGTAGGAACGCTCTTTGAGTAGAGTTTAAAGTATACAAAAGATGTATACACTTATGATGTATACAAAAGTTTTTTATTCAAATTTGGTACTTTAGCTTTCTCATAGGCCTCTTTCTCATAACCAATGTTTCTGTGAAATTTAAACAATTGACTATTTGACATTGGCATTGACACTAAACATTTAAAGTTATTGATGGGAGGTGGCACTGGTGATGTGAGCGACACTCAGTCTGTCAAGTTAAGCATTCTTGGGCATGGTTAATGACTGGTGGGACCTCTTGATATCACAATACCCTATTAAGGATACCATACACCCAAAAATTCACAAATATGGTCTGATTTCTGCGTGGCTACTTATATTGAGTTAAGTAGAAGTAGACTCTATTTAAAGATGAAAAGAGAGGGCAGGGGTAATTTTAATATTAATTCATAAGTGTTGTATTGCGCGATATGCTCTGTCTAGGACAACAATCATACCTTCCTCGATCTCCTTGTCTGCATCTAAGAATAGGACGGTTTGAAAAGTGTTTACCCCCTTTTATCCACCCCCATAATAAGGCGGTTTGAGGGTTCTTTCCTCTTGCCTTTTTCCCAGTAAACAACGTAGTGAAGTTTGTTTTCTCCTTGTCTCCTCCCCAGGGAAGCACCACCACGTGAAGATTTAACCTTACTCAGGCAGGTTAATAACTTCGAGTGATCCAGACGATTGGAGAAACAACAAGAACTCACCAGATCTCAGGTATGTGACAGGTGTAAGCTCAACATCATGGAGGAGCAGAAGCTATCATGATAAGTTCGTTCGTTGATATTTTCAATCATTATTTTAGTTTTAAAATGTTTGATCTATTGCTTTGCTTATTATCTCTTATCAGATTACTCTTAAATGTGATGTAAATTCAGAGTTCTCCTCGCAATGTAATGAAGTGAAGGAAGAGTGCATCTGAATCTCACCTTGCTCCTTGTATACATAGTCCCATTAATTGAAGGGACTCAGACGAGTGTAGCTGGCTCTCATATGGGCCACACGTGTGTGTGTGTGCTGTGGTGTGGTACCTGTAGCTTCTTTTCCTAACAAAATAGTCATGCAACTAACATTTAACGTGTCCGGAAAATATGAAAACTAATATTTGCTCATTTTTATGCCCCAGCAAGTGTGTTAAATTTTCTTTCCTCAGCTGGTGGTTAATGGTGATCATTCAATTTGGAATTATGGATACACCAGTTAAATGCCAGAAACTTTAGGTCAAGCATTATTTAAGAGCAAATTTAATTTTTTCTAACTCGATTAGTAAATTAATTGTATAAAATAATGCAATTATGCTGAACTTTGATAATTTTAAGACGATCAAGCTTGCAGCTTTGCAGCAGTTACTGTTGTTCTGTATAGCTGAGGGGTCTAAATAATTAGGACCTAGATCAATTACTCTGTGAATGAAGGAAGTGCTCGAGACACTGTTTTGCCGTGAGATTGTGAACGCTTCCTCACTGGAAACAATAATTCACTGCTGAATGTTGTTATTTTGCAGTAAGAAGTGAGTTAACATGTAAGAATATTACGGTCTTTTTCTATCACATAATAACTTTAATTCAATCTTGAAGTTACCTGGCTTGTTACTGTGAGGGACGGTCACTCCCGTGTGTTACTGTGAGGGACGGTCACTCCCGTGTATTACTGTGAGGGACGGTCACTCCCGTGTGTTACTCTGAGGAACGGTCACTCCCGTGTGTTACTGTGAGGGACGGTCACTCCCGTGTATTACTGAGGGACGGTCACCCCGTGTGTTACTCTGAGGGACGGTCACTCCCGTGTGTTACTCTGAGGGACGGTCACTCCGTGTGATTGATGTGAATACTGTGTTGATAATCGTATGAGAAGAATTTTGAGTAACTGTTCTTATCGTGTTTATTCTGAAATATTTATTGGAAACCCATTGGAACCCCATTTAAATAGAACCCCATTGGAAACCTATTAGAAATCCGGTTGAATTCCATTGAAATCTCTTTGGAACTTAAGCTGAAACCCATTGGAAACCCACTGCATACCCATTAGAAACCCACTGGAATGCCATTGTCAGAAGATGACCGCTGCTGTAGCCGAGTATAGAGAGGTGATGGCAAGTAACAAAGACGTGTGAGATTTATATTTTTGTAGAAACCTTTTACCCATTACTAGATTTACTAGATTTATATTTTTGTAGAAACCTTTTACCCATTACTAGATTTACTAGATTTATATTTTTGTAGAAACCTTTTACCCACAGCTAAACACTGCAATAATTGTCAAACTCAAAACTCTATCGAACAGGTTTTTTTTTATTGCTAAAGACAAGTTTCATAATAATCTTTACTTTTCATTTGTTAGGATGAGGAGATATACCATACAGATCTGTGTTAAGAATACAGATCTGTATTTTTTTAACGCAACTAATCATTATGTGAACATTTTGTTCATTATTTGATCAGTTTAAGCCGTTCACATAAGTTCTCGGCACCACACTAGAAGGCAGAACAAGTGTTTAACTCTCCATGGCTGAGTCAAGTATGAACACCAGTTAGTATATAGGCATGACAAGAACCGCCAAATTGTGATTTGTATTGCAAAACAGTTTAGTCGATCATTCTAATCAAATATTCTGACATGTAATTTTATTCAGTAACTACACGGGGCAGAAATGGTTAGTTACGTTTCCTTTCATTTAATGCCGCTGTTCACCTAGCAGAAAATACAGTAGATACCTGTATCTACTGTATTTTCTGTATAGATTTAGGTAGATATTGTAGGGTTACATCCTAAGGAAGGGTCAGTAGTTCGGCCTTGAGGGGACCTCGATATATGGCTCAAGTATATATGTACATAGGCTTCTTGTCCCCGACACAAATAATTATTATTTATGTCTATGTTCAATGGGTTTTATTCCCATGAATCCTGAATACATGAGGATAAGCAAGGCAGCGACGCCTCAGTGGGTGTGTTGTCCGTCCACACTGCTATGAGACCTCCACCAGTCCTCTTACATAATACGTCGCGTTTTTTAACGGAATTAACCATTCCTGCAATAACATGATGTATAAGTAAAAAAAAATATAAAACGTAATACGAACTTTTTCAGTGCGCCGGCATCGATTGGTTAGGTGGGTTGGTTGGGTTTATACGTTTCCGGTTAATGAAAACGGTTACTTTTGTTACGGAGTTGTAAATCGAGAGAACAGGCTGCTCCATCACCGGTCCTGGAAGACCAACAATTACTTTAACATTGAGCTAATATACAAACACCGAAGTTAATCATTATGAATCAGTTATAATAAAAATTATAATGCATAAACCCTAAAATTAAAGTGACAAGGGCTTAAACCATTAACTGCAAATTAATGACCTGAACTAATAACTGATTTTTCTATATAAAATACGATGTCTGTGTTTTTGTCCGAGGCTGTAGGCCCGACGCTTGGCGCAAGTCTCTTCTGACTTTCCAAAGATGAGTCATGTTGAGTAAGAGAGTGTCATAGGCCAGTCGGTGTCGGCCCCAGTGAAATGCTTTATGAAATATCGGCATTTATAGATTAACCATTATTATTTTTAAGCATTACAGTGCTTCGTAATATTATATTTTCTGAGAGGTGGGTGTTATATTTGAGACTTCATCAATATGTGATATTTGATTTTCTCCTACTTTGGTTCTGGTGGTCACACGCCTTGTTCCCAACGACGATTCTCACGAAGTGAAAGTGCTAAAACTTTTCTTATAATATATATATATATATATATATATATATATATATATATATATATATATATATATATATATATATACTATATACAGAGAGAGAGAGAGACAATATACAGAAATCATCACACCTGTAAAATGCATACATGAACTAGACGAGAGTCCATTACGGCTGACGGGTCGAGGGAGAGAGTCGAGTGGAGTTGAGAGGTGGGAGATTAAAGTGAGATTAATTCGAGGGGGTTGAAGTGAGGTTGCGAGTAGATAACTCCAGCCCATCCTCCTGTTTTGGAAGTACTTATAGTGACGATGAGGACCATAGTACATATACCGACGTACAATGAAAGTAGAAATCGGCTCTATTGACTAGGGCAACCCGGACACCTATTTTCTACCTAAGTTGCAAAGACAAACTAAACTAACCGAAGTTTCCTAGGCCTAATACATGCTAGCTGAGGCCTAATATAGTACATATGTGTGCTATACTAAACCTAGGAATATTTAAGTTTGATTTTAGCTTCATTTTTTCGACCCAATAAAGTGAACAGTACAAAGTTTTACTATCTAATTAATAGTCATCAATCATCATAGAACATCAATCTTTGTACTGGTGCACATAGTTTCAAAAACTATTATCTGAACAAGAGAATAGGTTTGATAATTCACAAGAAATAAAATACGAAGCGTTAAATATACTTAGAGACAAGGCAGAATGCCATGATTCGTTCAAGATTTGTGATGTTTTCCAAGTGGCAACAGTTGGGGGGGGGGGGAAAGAGTTGTCTAAGTCGTTCTGCACGAGTCATTCTGCACGAGTCGTTCTGCACGAGTCGTTCTGCACGAGTCGTCTGCACGAGTCTCAATCTTTGGTCGTAACATACGTCGTGAATATTATACTAAGGTCTTTGTGTTAAAATTGTCAACGTTAGGCTATGTTGAGGCGAGTCTATCATGATTAAGTCATCACACTTGGTGGCCTCACAAAGGAATCATCAGGGAAAAGCTATATTGCAGGAATCGGAATTTTGTGTCAGGTTTATGTTCAAATGACATATTGAACTTGTCTTGCAGAGCTTTTCCTGTTGACTTTGACATTAGTGCTTGTCATATTAAGGTTGCTATATAGGGTTTCCTCGCGTTGAGGCTGCCTTGCAGGGCTTGCCATATACTGTGGATGACATACACTGTTATGTTGTGGCTGCCATACAGTTCTTGGCATGTTAATAGTGCCGCACACAACTAGTAAAGGAGTGATCACACACAGAACAGGAGTGATCACACACAGAACAGGAGTGATCACACAGAACAGAGCGGAACACTGATTGAAGCTCTGAGTTGAACACTGAGAGGAGCACTGAGTGAAGCTCTGAAGAGAACGCCGCCGGGATCAGCGTGGGCGTTCCTCTGCTTCATGCCCCAATAAAAAATTATTGTTAGAAAAATCTTAATAGTTTATTAAATAAACGTTCAGGTATTCTTTTCATCGCTCAGATCGGGTGCTGAAAACCAAAAGACATGCCTTAAATATATGTACATGTAAAAAAGTTAATAAACATTAACAATAGGAAGAAGAAGAATTACCAACAGTAAGGATGATGTATGTTTTAATAATAATGATAATAGTAAGACAAATAATAATATCATCAGCCATGATAATCACAAGCCAGTAAAATAGTTTTTTTATCGTTATTATTGTTATTATATTTCATGAATTCAATACATAACACAGCTTAACAGAGCAGGTTGTTTTTCACGGGAGAGGTGATTTGTCCAGTGGCGATGAATTGTCAAAGAGTGGTATTCAGCCTACGGAGGCGGAGGTCCTTGAGAACGGAGCAACGTGCTCAGAGAGACTGAGCTTAATCTTAATCATACCTTTGCCTGTCAAGTTTCAATATGCCGCACGGCCCATATCTAGATGTCCAGGCGTCCATTTGTCCAGGTGTCCATTTGTCCAGGCGTCTATTTGTCCAAGTGTCCAGGTTACAAATGCTCAATCCAGAAGCGCAAATGATCTTGTTCAGCTCTGCGTACAGCGGTATATGGACCCACTATCCCATTCTTCCTTGTGTTACCTAAACCCCCCAATATATATTGTTATGGGAGATGATTATAGGCATGTCTGATGACCTTTTAAATAAGTAGTATATCTCTAATACGACTGTGATTTCGATGCATTAAGAATCATACATCATACTCCATACGTTATGCTCCATTGATATTTAATATACACTAAACACTCTTATTTCACTCATGTAATTGAACGACTGCTTATTTTCTTACGTATGTTACTATTTTGCATTCGAAAGTCATTGAACGATATTATCTTACACATGGCCAGATTTATTTTGGAACTTTAAAAGTGAATACTTCTTTCCAATGGTCTTAAGACACTTTTCCTTAGATACCTTTCCAATAACATTAAGCTAGACTCTATTTTTCAATTGCCTTAGTCACGCTTTTCGCTTATGGCCGGCATGAGAAGACGCCAGTATAAGAGGTCTTCGTCACCAGTAAGTCTGGAGGTTACAAGAAAAAATTTTGTTCCAATTCAACATCATAGTGGCTTAATATCGTGATGATTAGCAATATATCTAAACATGATTACGTTTGGGTAGAGTGCCTTGAATATTATTAGACAGCTATGTTTAATTAGGGTTTGGTGTGTGTTTATAGTTTTTTTTTTGGGGGGGGGTATCTGGATTATAGTCAGTGTTTAGTGATTGTATATTGGTTAACTATGTATGCTTAAAAAGTTTAAGAAGTGTAGCTTACCTGTAATTGGGCATGTGAATGTATATTAAGGATTTGAGGAACGTTGCTTGAAATTTATTTACAACGGAATATATATTGGTCTTCAAATACACAGTTTCTAGTTTTAATACTACATTATACGCCTCATTTTCTAGGGTGAGACATGGTTTCGCCTTTGTTTTCCAAACGGTTCACTCACCCTGACTAATATTGAGGTAAATCTACAATATTATTTCACTATTATTTCTGGATAATGGTGAAAATATTTTATATTTTTGTCACTATTCAAACTGTCAGAAGAGCAAAATCATTATAATTATGTTATGGTCTCTTCGCTCTCAATGAAATTGCTTCGAGCCTTGATAACTTTGCTTGTCTATTAAATCAACAAAAGCTTGTTCAAATCGCCAGTTTGTTTCAAACATGTCAGACATTTATATAAATGAGTCTGGATAGATGTAAACAGGAGCTGCATTGTTTGAGCCAATAGGCCTTCTACCGTTTCCTTTATTGTGTTCTTAAGGTCAGATTATCCAAGAGCCTAGAATTTCCCTTAATTCTATGCCACTCTCTTAAGGGTTAATTTTGCTTAATCGATTGTTTGGTGACTGTGCTTCCACAAAACACAATTCGTCAGTCGTAAATTAAATTCTTTCTCTTGTCAAGATCCGTAACTAAGTCCTGGTTTTCCCTGGGTACATTTTGCCGTATTTTGTCATGTGTTTGTGTTACCCAGTAACGCCTCATGAGGTAAGCGAGACCTTATCCTGCCAAATCTCAGATGGGAAACAAATAAATCCTGTAAAATGGACTTCCATTGTTCTGTTTCGGAATACTGAATAATTACCTCAATATATAGATAATTTTCAAAGGGAAAACATGCAGCCTTGATACATGTTTTTAGACTAGACTGAAATTTCTTGTGAGTTACTTAGAAGTTGAAAGTACAAAGCACTGATTAAAGACACTCGTCAGCTGCGAAACATTTCTCTGAGTAATAAAATTGATAGCGAAGTATTTTAGCGCCATAAATCCTGGTGTTGGTAATTAAAAACAACACAAAAACACACGCATAAGAACATAAGAACAAAATAATAAAGGAAACTGCAGACAACCCATTGGCCAACACCAGGCAGTTAAGTTATATCCACCAAACTCATGTTTGGTGGATATATATTATATATATATATATATATATATATATAATATATATATATATATATATATATCTATATATATATATATATATATATATAGGGGGGTACCACCTCTGGTGCAATTATAGGGACCCACAGCCTCAGAGAAGGGAACACAGAGCATTCAGGGAAAAACTTGCCATTAACTCTGAATACATGAGGGTATTCGCTTCTCCTACCACCCCCCTTTTTTATGGTGTACACTTTATTAAGCAAGGTTATACAGTTACATATCTGATTGTATACAAAAAATGAGCATTAAGAGGACACAAAAATAGTTCGCTTCCTAGAGGCTGTAGATTTCCTCGAACTCCTCCGACGTTGGGCAGGAACCGAGGAGGCAGCGAGCATTCCCCCTCTGGATCGCGACACTGAGGCGCTGAAAGAGAAAACTTGCCGCTCTAGGGTCTCTTGTGGTGTCAATGAGCTTGGAACCAAGATCCTTTAGAAACCTTCTTGCACTCTCTCCCCATGGGCCTAGGGTCTCCGACCCTATTGGAACGAAGTTGTACGATGATCTAATTGCCTATACTTGGCTGACTTGTCTCTTTCTCTGTGTGTCGCCGCGGCTCCTGCTGTGCCGGCAGAGAGGTTTATATATATATATATATATATATATATATATATATATATATATATATATATATATATATATATATATATAGTGTGTGTTTGTGTGCTTTTGTATGCTTTCCCATGCTTTTGTAGTGTGAGGACACAACACACGGCTTTGCATCACGCAGGCGGAGGTTCTAGTCCCAGCAACTTTTTGGAACTTTTAAATATATATATATATATATATATATATATATATATATATATATATATATATATATATATATATATAATATGATTTTTTCGTCTGCAACTAAATATTTTATGCAGTGAAGGAATACGAGGAATAATAAACTGTACTCCGCTGAAGCTAGCAGACTAAATGCCAAAACAGTTCTTAAAAGCACAGTCATTACCATATGCAAATTTGCAGTGTAAAAAACTCTTTCAAGGTTAAATTCTGCAGGCAGAAGAGGGAGCCGCTCCCATCTGGCAAGGATGTCTGTCTACAACTCATCAAACTCTCTAACAGAGCGACGCAAACTCTAGTCAAACCAAATTACTCTCAAAACAGCCTTACATCAATCTATGTAAATTGCATTTGAAAATTTTCAACAATGCGTGGTTTTTGTACTCAAAACGAGACATAACAATAAAATAAATTTGGGGCTACTTTGCAACGGAAATGAATTGGACGCAAGGAAACAAAACGGTGTGAGTTTCGACAAGGAGTCAGATACACGAGCAGATATTAGACATAAGTACTTGAGAGCCATGTTGACGTGTCTGCGGCAAGACATCGTCCATAAGGGCGGTGGAGGAAGATGCTCTAACTACAGGGCTCACTCGTGATCTAATTTATCTACAGCACGCAAACTGCCGCCGTGTTAAGACCAGCGGACCAGATCCTTGGCCTGTACTAAGCTGAGCACCGCTGTGGTTGTTTATTTCCGTAACGTGAAGTGAAGGTTATGATGGATTTTAAGGGAGGGGGATTTTTTTTATTTGGTGATGGGCTTAAGACCTATCAACCTCTGAAGAGTTATCAATGCCTATCAGCCCCTGGAGGGCTATCAAGGCTTAATAACCTTTCAGCGTCTATAAGGTTATTAAGCCCTATCAATCTCTGGTGGGTTATGAAAAGCTCTATACCTCAGGGCACAGTCCTTGCACCACTGCTCTGTACCCCAGGGCACAGTCTTAAGACCTATAACCTCTGGATGGTTATACACCTCTATATCGGTGTATATACACCGTAAAGCGAGCTACACTTCTCTCTACATATACCTTGTTTTTGAGAGGTATTCTAACGAGGCTTTTCAAAGCATCTTTTCACGAAGAAGAACATTATTTAGCAATAATCTGAAACGATGGTCACACACGTGAAAAGAAGACGGAAAAGGATGATGAAGCAGTAACAAATGAAAAATATAAAAGAAGCATATGAACAAGAAGAAATAAAAGGGGAAGAAATAGAAGAGGACGAAACAGTAGAGAAAGAAATAGAAGAATTTGCATAAAGCCTATTGACCCATGCAAGACATTTCCTATTTATATCTGCGAATTTCTAGGCAAATAACGTAAAACGAAATTGTGGTTACCACGTAATGTTCCCCAAGTAGAGTCGGACTTCCCCAAGTTAGAACGAATTAGCCTAAAACGTTTGTTAATTAGCCTACAATTAGGCTAATTTAATTCATAAATTTTTGTTTCTAATATATATGCAATTAAATTACATTTTAGAGATAGTTAGGGATCTAGGTAGAACAGTCTTGAATCCCGGCTTTAGTGTGGCTAATATTTTTTTAAGATTTTATATTCTGGGAAAAAGACAAAGACCCAGCTAAGTGTGTGAGAACGAGAAAAAGACCTAGCTACGTGAGTGAGAACGAACGATATATATATATATATATATATATATATATATATATATATATATATATATATATATATATATATATATATATATATATATATATATATATATATATATATAGCCACGTGTGAGAGTGACCCAACCACATGTGTGAGAACCATAGCCACTAAAAGTCAGACAAATGAACACTTGGCAATATTTTCTTCTTTGCATTACCGTGAGGAGGCCAACACCATATCACGTCATGGAGTTATTTTCTCATTTAATAGATCACACACACACACAAGGGGGTAAGTGTGTGTGAGGCCGGATCAAAGAGCCAAAGCTCAACCCCCGCAAGCACAACTAGGTGTGTGTACACACACACACACATATAAGAGGAATGAAAATAAAATGCAAAAGACCCATTGGCCAATACGAGGAGGCTACTATTTATATCACTCCTCATTCATATATATCTCTAACTTTCGCTTGAAGCAATCCAGCAATCCCTCTCCCCCCATGATATGTTTCCGGATAATCTGTTTCATAATTCAACAACCCTGTTTCCAAATCATATTAACCCAGGGTATTTCCTGAATCTAAATTTCTGCAGTTTGTATTCGTTGTTTCGAGTTCCATTTTGTGTTGATATATATATTACAGTATGTAAAACCTTGTTTATGTTCCCTTTGTTATAACCTTTCATCACTTTATGTACTGCACTATGTCACTGTTAATTATGTCACCGCTTTTCTCGTAGCCTTTCCAGAGAATTTAATATAAGTATTTTTTGTCTTCGAGGTTTTCTAATTCCTGGGATTAACTTTTCATCCTACTCTGCTAGCGAGCGTTCAATTCAATTACTGTCCACGCTGTGGTAAGTAAACCAAAATTGAATTACATAATCTAAAGGGAGCCTAACAGGGGCAAGATAAAGCTGAAGAATAATATTAGATGTCTTTCTGCTAAAGCCTCTAGAAATATGTCAAAGTATCCTTTTTCTTTTTCTTTAGTCCTTAAATTTATGCATTTTTGGGAGGCTTAAGATTTCTCCTAATCATGACTCTTAGATCTTTCTCGTATTCCGACTTCGCAGTTTCAACATTTTTCAACTAATATATAGTAAACACAATTTTATTGCTTAAATTTGTTAGCAGCAGTCCTTAGTAAAGCAATATTCTGAATCCTATATTAATCTGTGCTTTTCAAGATGCAAACGAATGGTTTTTGCAATTGTCAACTCAAGCAATTTCCCTACAAAACTTTAAGCTTATTTTAACGATAGCTCAACGCACGTGATCTACCTCCCTTCTTAAAATCGACCCCGCATTAGCAGCCCTCCACGACTCCAGTACTCTGTTCGACTCTATTTTATAAAATATTCAAGACAGGGTCCTAGTAATTTCTTTGCATTCTTAAAGCACTCTGTGAAACACTTCGCCTGGCTCTGGGGTGGAAGCTTGACGCTCGGATGTGCCATAGAGATGTTAGAAAGTGTTCTTTTAGCCTAAGATTAGTGGGAAAATGTAATGAACTAAAGGAGTAGGTTGTGGAAGCGAACTTCAACCATGTAATTTTGTCTGAAAGTAATCACCACCCAGTAGACTGAATCGGCTCTTTTTTCACGCACTCATTTATCACTGGCAACTTCTACTTTTCTAGAAATATAAACTAAATTGTTAGGAATAAGATTCAGGAGCGTGATTTTATATATATATATATATATATATATATATATATATATATATATATATATATATATATATATATATATATATATATATATATTAATGGTTACAAGATATACATGGGTTGATACAAAAAGTGCTTAAAGGTTATGGATCTCTTGAAAAACACGACAATGGGAAACATTGATAAATGTCACAGACGGGTTCGATCATTGTTGCAAGTCAAGCACTTCTTCGAATTCCTCTACAGTTCGAATAGTGCCCAAGACGCAACAGGCATTCCCTCTCTGAATCGCAACACTGAGGCGCTGGAACAAGAAACTTTTTGCTCTCTGATCTTTTGTAGCACCGATTAATTTGTCCCCCAATTCCTTTAGGAACTTCAATGCACATTTTCCCCACTAATCGAGGGTCTCCGAGCCGATCGGAACAAAGCTGTAGCAGTGTGCCAGACTTCTGTATTTAATAATTTTCTGCGATTCCCTGAAAGAAGCAGTGCCACTCCCTTCACGTGTGCTGTAGTGGAGGTAGATACTAGCCTGTGTGGCAGTATTATATATATATATATATATATATATATATATATATATATATATATATATATATATATATATATATATATATATATATATATATATATATATATATAGTGTAGCAGAGATATATTAAATAGGATATCACAACTCGTTAGCAGAAAAAGCAGAGACTCTCAGCTGGAAATTGGAATTATTAAGAAACTACTGCCACAGAGAGATGGATTACTGGCAGGCATTTTGAATCCAATTGAAGTCAGATCGATGTTATATGAGCTGTGTATATGGAGTGATTGTGAGGCAGGATAACCCCAGAATCTGTTTATATAGAAGGCTGAGGGGGTGTACAAATATCTACAAAACCATGATATGATTAGTTTACATTAGTTCTATTTCTGATTGTCTCTTCATCCTAAATTTTGTAATATAATTTTTGCCACTCTTATTAATCATAAATCTTACTTTTTCATTAAAAATCTTTCAAATTGTTAACTAAAGGCCACTCACTTTATGCTTAAAATGTGTTTGACTTAACCTGTTGTACACCTGCTTATTCCAGCCAGTCCTGTAATGATTTTGTATAAGTTGTTTTGAATAACGTTTCTGATTCTTATTCTAAGAATACCAGTGTGTATGTGCTTTGCTGTTACTGTGACTTTTATATAATTAATGTACTGCATTTTTTATGTAAACTTTCCCAATTATAAATGTGCTAACATTTACATATGAAGTCTTTCATTTGATTTGATTTTAACCCAACCCCGTCCGAGACAAATGGGTAGAAATTCTGTTACCTGATTCCTCTTTTCACCAAGCAGTAAATAGGAGCTAGATAGTTATTGTTGGCTGCGTTCTGGGGATGTGTTAGTGTGTGTGTGTGTGAAATATATAATAGATATGATAGCGAAAAATAGGTCGGGAGTCAGTTCATAATATAGTAGACATCCGACTGTTAGAAAGACGGGGTCCACCGCCAAACAGTTCGATCCTGTAGGCATAATAACAAATAAGTATACACACTCATATCACACGCACTCACAATTTATAATTTCTGAGCTAGAACAATATAACATAGATATGTAAGATAGAGTGGGCCTATTGGCCCACGCGACACCTTTACCTCACACTTGCACCAGCTAAATTTTATTCACTTCCACTCTGCCTTTGGAAATGTTGACAGGGGTCAAGGAAACGCGTCAGGTGTTAATAAAACTACAAAATGAAATTTGAAGAGTTAATTTTCAACTTCCTTTTCAAGGGAAGAAAAACTTTGCTAGAATTATAGACCTCGCTCTTCCTGTCATATTGCTGTATTGCTGTTACTTACAAATGATAAAGTAAATTGTATTAAAAAATGTATTACCCTAAATCATTGTTCTTATTTTGTTATATTTAGATAAATGGCTTAATAACTAGTGCAGCAACAGTAACTGCCCCCGCAACTCCCCCCTCCCCCTCTTCCCAAAAACATAAAGCAATTTTAAACACTATTTTAAATTATCTAATAATCAAATACTATTGAAAGAATAAGACTGAGAAGATAACACCTTCGTTAATCAGCAGAACCCTGAAATAAAATACTTTCTACGATCTAGTGATGGGAAACGAAGCCAGTGAAGCAACACTCAACTTTGTTGAAGACCTTTTTTCTCCTCGTCTGTTGAGAGAGTCGCTTAAAGTGGGCAGTTTTCCACTCTTGGATGTGTACCTTATTATATCAATATTGAAATATAGAAAAAGTACCATATATATATATATATATATATATATATATATATATATATATATATATATATATATATATATATATATATATATATATATATGTTATGTTCAAGGTTTTTTCCAATACTTTGCATTGTAATTTGCTTTCGAAATTTATACGTGTATAAAATATTTTTCTCAAACGTCGAGTTCTTGTTGCAGTAGTTGTGCTCCAGCTGCCGCGTGGAACACAACACGTGAAGTTGCTGCCATCAACCGTGTAACAAAGCGCAACATCAATGTGAATATAGAGCGGTATCAATCTTACCTTGTGTGTGTAAACATTCCCTCCTTAATTGATAGCTTGATCCACGAGCTTGTTCTAGTTGGCCACTGAGATTATTGCTCGTTCCACTACGCTTCATTTACATAAACACTTTTTTCTCTGTATTCTAATTATTTCTGGCTTTTACCATCCTGAGGCACAAGACTGCGGGGCGGACACCAACACACCGCCGCCAACACCCGTCAACACTACACCACCACCAACACTACCACAACACTAGCACCCTCGCCACACTCCACTGCTGCAACACTCGAAGCAATCACTAGAAACTGAAAGATTTATGTTAACAACATCGACACGCACACCAATAATCAACGTTACACCAGTACCACTTTGCGCTAGTTAGATGGCCACTTGGACCATCCCGGGGTGCTAACGAGAAGAGAAGGAAGGTTTATATCCAGGCGTCGAAGCATCGTATAGAGAGTACGGAGTAGCCAGGCCGTGATGGTGTTTGATCAGGAACGAGACGAGGAGTGACAGAGAGTTCGTGAGCGCCAGGTAACTCCACCAACAGCAGCAGCAGCGAAGCGGCTCGCTCGGTAGTCGGCAGGTGTGGTGGGGGTTATGCTCACTTTGGGGCCCCACCCCACCACCCCATGGCACCCCATCCTCACCAAGCCCCCCTCCCAGCTCCCCTCCATCATCAATAGAGATGCATGTCGACTTGTGACCGAATTTACTGCTCCGGTGCTGCTGTTGTTTTTCCATGCGGCAAATTACATGAACCTTGGGAATCGGGAGCCGTTCGTCCGAGCCGGAGGAAATGTAAACATACTGTCTGTTTAATATGTTTGGTATTGTGTTTATGGTGTGGACATGTTTAGTTCCCATTCCCCCAGGACCCGAACCTCATCCACCCACGTGCTACAGCCAATCACATGACGTACAAGCTCCCACCAGAGGGTGTCAGCTGATTGGTGGAACGTTCACCTGTGGTAGTTATTCAGCGGTGGCCACCGCTATTATGTTTGTAGTTGTGGTAACTGTACGTTCATGTGTGTGTTCTCGGATCTGCTCGCAGAGTCGAGCTAACCTCCTGGCCCCGACTTCCGAACGGTCTTCGATTAATGTGTTGATTCAGTGCATATGACTCCATGCTCGTCATATTTACGTTTATAATTTTGTATTGACGGATCAAATACTGAAAAAGTTTTTGCTGTGATTCATTTGTGTCACTAGTTTCTATCTAGTTTTGTTCTGCTGTTCCTAGCTACGAACAATGCTGCATTGTCAACTTTGTAAATTTCCTTCATAATCTTATATATCGTTATCATGTCCCCTCAGCCCCTCCCCCACGCCTTTCTCTTATCTCTTCATTCCTCCAATGTAGTAAGGTCCAGTTCCCACGGTCTTTCCTTGCGGCTCCAACTGTTCAGCTCTGAACAGTTGCCTTGATGCATATCTTCGAACCATTTTAAGTATTTTCTTGTAATTTCTCAGGTCAGGGTTCCATGGCAGGGACGTATATTCAGGATTGGGTCTCACCTTGGATGTGCATAAAGCCCTTGAAGCTTTTAATCAAAGTTTCTGAAGGATAAGACATATGCAGCTGTTTATTTTCTGCTAATGTGTGCTTCTGGGATTTAGATTTGTAGTTGTTTACTCCCAGATCTTTCACTTTTTCTAATTCAAGAATCTGTCTCCCCTTCATCCTACACTGTTGTACTGGTTGTTGCAAGTGAAGTGTAAGACGAGGTATTGCAATGAAGTGCAAGAGAGAGGTATCAAGCAACATCATTCTCAACACCATTCTGGATCGCCAAGACATAGTGAAAGATACGACAATAATCATACGCACCGACGACCGTAGGAGGATTTGTACGCTTGAGGCTGTGTTCATTCGGGAGCTGACACTAGTAATCAACATCCAGATGAATTCGACTTCGAGCATACAGCTGTTGGATGGTCCTCCATTGATCCATTTAAAATGTATATTAAAACTTGTGTAAAGTTTAATCTAGATTAGATTAGGAATTTTGATTCTTTTGGCACTTATTTCAACCCGTCCTCAGACTATTCATTCCATCCAGTGACCGACCGCAATCATCAGTTTTAACATGCTGTTCTTTCAAAATAGAATTTCCTCAAATATAAATTAATATTATTATTATATTGTTGGTATATTGTGCATATTTAGGCGTAGGTTAGGTTATGTGTTTAGGTTCTGATGACGATTATTTGTATTTGTAGTACGTATGGTAAAGCATTTGCAGAGATGCGATTCGAATAGGGTCGTGAGTTAATCCTGTTCAAGACGTTTTCGAACGTCATCTGTTGCGCAGCCCGTCCTCATCAAGAAAGACCAAATGCTCGTTAATGCAGTCACTAAGCCCCCTGTTTACGAATAGAAAACTGTTTACACACGATTCACAACTGATGACGTTCGAACAGTTGTTCATTGACGAATTCTGTTCGAATCGCAACTCCAATCGTTATAGTACCACTATGAATGGTACTCTACCACTATGGTTATATGACTTTGACAAGTCCGGGGTGGTCCGGTGGTCCGACCAAGTCCGCGGTGGTTGGACTTTGATACAGTCCGCGACTGGCAATGCCGGGGTCGTAGGTTCCTGCTCACCTATAGTCCCAGTGGAGTTTCCAATTGATATATATATCAGATTAAGGGGAAGTTGTTGAGTGTTAATTATATTATCGTTCATCTCAGCTGTGTCCAACAATATGTCTCCTCAACAATGAACAACAACCTCAACAATGACCAACAATCAGTTGTTGTTCACTCCCAAGGCAGTGAACAATGATGGGATCTGTCAACTATGGCCGGAGCTCGCATCACTTGCTACAGCGTGCCTCAGGTGCCTCGTGCTGACTGCAACAGTGAGAGTGTTCTGTTGACATTGAACTTCCGTTTATCACGCCTCATAATCCTACCCTTCTCTATGTACTGTGAGCTTCCCTCATCCGTCCTCACACTTAATACATCACAGGTTTGATGCTGTTGACCTCTGCGTCAAATTTCTGATGCATTAGAGAAATTGATAGCGCTTTCAGCGCTAATGTTTCCGACTCTGTTGGATCGGTTGCATAGAGTGCTACGCTTCTGGCCAGGTAAATCCACAGTAAAATTGACGCTTTGATTTGGAAATGGATTCGTAAAAACGGCCAGCGCCTCCACATAGTTTCGATTAGGTGCCTGTGTAACCCTTTCCATCACCGCCCAAGGGATGGGTATGGGGTGCATAATAATGAAAGCATCCACATAGTCCTAAT
Source organism: Procambarus virginalis (assembly GCA_020271785.1). Lineage (NCBI taxonomy): Eukaryota > Metazoa > Arthropoda > Malacostraca > Decapoda > Cambaridae > Procambarus > Procambarus virginalis. The sequence continues at coordinate 12,887,396 of WNGS01005997.1, read as the reverse complement.
TTCAGACTACAGACCGGACAGTCAGGTACATCGGGCGACGGGGACTAAGTAACGGTTAGGCAAAGTTATTATCGGCTCAAAGCAACGAAAGTCACACAGATTTTTTCCGATTTTTCATTAGTTGATTTATAAATATTTACATGCAAGAGGGAACGTTGGGTTGTGAAAGTACATATTTTGGTGATTAATTTGTAAATTCTTCCCCGTTCCTCTCCCTTCTTCCGATTCTATCGTCGTGCACCCACATCCTCCGACACCGGGATGGCACCAGGCGCACTTCCACTCTCTCTCGGCGCCGCCTGAACTTAAGAGACATTCGATGTACCCATTTTTTGGTGGGAAGGCGGCGGGCGGCTGCCTGAGATTCCTGCCCCGCGTCGGTGGCTCTGGTCACCAGGCTCGGGAGACCTGGCCCGGCTTGTAAGTCTCCGCTGATGCACTAAGAGCCCTTGCTTCTGTAATTGTTTTCTATGATAAATTTGAGTGACCATGTGTGTGTGTGTGTGTGTGTATTCACCTAGTTGTGCTTGCGGGGGTTGAGTTCTGCTCTTTCGGCCCGCCTCTCAACTGTCAATTAATCAACTGTTACTAACTATTAATTTTTTCACACGCGCGCACACACACACACACACACACACACACACACACACACACACACACACACACACACACACACACACACACACACACACACACACACACACACACACACACACACACACACACACACACACACACATGCACAGGAAGCAGCGCTTAACAGCTCTCGAACTCCCAGGTACCTATTTACTGCTAGGTAACACTGGCATCAGGGTGAAAGAAACTGCCCATTTGTCTCTGTCGGCGCGGGGAGTCGAACCCGGGCCGCAGGATTACGAGTCCCGCTCGCTGTCCACTCAGCTACCAGACCCCATGTGTGTGTGTGTGTGTGTAGTTCATCGATAAAGGCGAGGTCCAAAAACTAGAGCTCTGTTTAACCGGCACACATATATGAGACAACGCATATCTGGGAAACCCTCATCAAGGAACATTGACCCCCACGAACACATAATTAGGGCGTCAACCACCCAGTTGTGAACAGCATAATGATGTAATTGTGTACAAAATGGGTACCTTCAGCCCGTACGAGCGTGGATGATACAGGCATCCACAAGCCTACTACAAAATCCAGTTTCCTTCTTGTATATATATTTGTATTCCAATTGTTTTGTATATTTTAAAATTGTGTTTTATTCTGTTTATTTGTATGGCTATTATCTGTTTGCTTTATGTTATATTTTGAGTTCCTTTTTATATACGCATTGTTTTAATGAGGCTGTGTATAGAGTATATATTAGAGACACACAGGGACACACCATGACACAAGCAGACCATGACACAAGCAGACCATGACACAAACAGACCATGACACAAACAGACCATAACACAAGCACACCATGACACAAACAGACCATGACACAAACAGACCATAACACAAGCACACCATGACACAAACAAACGATGACACAAGCACACCATGAAACAAACAGACCATAACACAAGCACACCATGACACAAACAGACCATGACACAAGCAGACCATGACACAAGCAGACCATGACACAAGCAGACCATAACACAAACAGACAATGACACAATCAGACCATGACACAAGCAGACCATGACACAAGCAGACCATGACACAAGCAGACCATAACACAAACAGACAATGACACAATCAGACCATGACACAAGCAGACCATGACACAAACAGACAATGACACAAACAAACCATGACACAGACCATGACACAATCAGACCATAACACGAGTAGACAATGTCCTGGCTAAGACACCTTGTGTTCAGTTAAGTCAGTAAATATAAATGAACACGTTAATATTGAACTATTGTTTATGGCGTGTGTTAACACGTGAACACGTTATACTGAACAGGGCGAGAAAAGCTTGAGCTATCTCATTCCCTTTTATGTACAGTATTTATGTCTCAATTAACTTATTTCACCTGCAATACGACTCGATTCCTACTAAAGCAGAGAACTCAGACAACAATCTCCAGGCTTAATCTTAATCCTAATAGGACCGACAATCCTTTAAACACAGAGAAATCACAATAGCGTGATATATCATTCGTGCGTCTGAGATCATCCCGGACGTAGGTTCGAACTCTCATCACGGCCCTTTTGGATTTGTTCATTTGATATATCACGTTATTGTGATTTCTGTGTGTACTGAAGTAAGGGCGAAGAGGTGGAATATGTGAAATCACAATCGACTTGAGAATGGTCCAGGACGGACCGAAACGTCGTCGTCCCTTCACCTTCTAGTGTGTAGTCTGGTCAACAGGTGGAATATCTGGTTGACAGAGCCCGGGTGCACGGAGGAATTCTGTGAAACCCGGGTTTGTGCTTCGGAAAAGCTGCGGGATCCTCGTGAGGGCAGTAACACTCCAGGTTGCAATTCTTTTACCATGTGGTGCAGTCGACTAAGATGCGTTTGAAATCATCCCAGACGTAGGTTCGAACCCCCTCATCATGGCCCTTGTGAATTTGTTAATCCTATAAGCCTTTTCAGTGACACACACGAACCGACAATCATATCCAATCAGTCATTCAAATGCAAGCAGAAGCAATATAGACAATGAATCACTACAGTATTTATTCAACACAATACAACTTTCTCAGTGCATTTTATACAATACAAACAATGCAGTTAATAAAATCAAAACAGTCAATGCTCTCAAGATAATAAAATCAATTCAGTCCCCTCAAAGTAATACAATCTTCACAGTCAGTTTGAACCCTCCAGTCAATGCCAACATTGACATGCATCGGGTCGTCTTAAAAGGTTTAAGGAGTAATCAACCTTCTGTCAAGCGTAGCATCCGGTGTCCGTCCCAGGTGGGCTAAGTAGTTTATTGGACAGTTATTTGACAGCGAATTAGTGACTGTTCAACTCCTGCATTTCCACGTCCTATTGATATAAATTGCAAACCACCATGTCGTGGATAATTACATTTCATTCACTTGGAAAATCGAAGCCTCGAACCGCCGACAATATGGTAGTAATTTATATGACTAGGACTTGGGGTCACTTAACACCTTCAAGCCAAAGTGGCACCCCAGGAAAGGTTTAAGGTTCCAGTTGGGCAGCAGATAGGTGTGTTTGGGATCCTTCCTTTATAAGGGGTGTTGGTGACTCAGTAGGCAGAGCTGCGGGCTACATTTTATGGATTCGCTGTTTCGAGGCTTCAATTGTTCAAGTAAATTATATATATATATATATATATATATATATATATATATATATATATATATATATATATATATATATCGTACCTAATAGCCAGAACGCACTTCTCAGCCTACTATGCAAGGCCCGATTTGCCTAATAAGCCAAGTTTTCATGAATTAATTGTTTTTCGACTACCTAACCTACCAAACCTAACCAAACCTAACTTTTTCGGCTACCTAACCTAACCTAACCTATAAAGATAGGTTAGGTTAGGTTAGGTAGGGTTGGTTAGGTTCGGTCATATAACTACGTTAATTTTAACTCCAATAAAAAAAATTGACCTCATACATCATGAAATGGGTAGCTTTATCGTTTCATAAGAAAAAAATTAGAGAAAATATATAAATTCATGAAAACTTGGCTTATTAGGCAAATCGGGCCTTGCATAGTAGGCTGAGAAGTGCGTTCTGGCTACTAGGTACGACACATATATATATATATATATATATATATATATATATATATATATATATATATATATATATATATATATCTCACAAAAACACTGATCCAAGAATGCGGAAAAACCACATGTGAAAATAGAGAATGCGTTTTCGGCTTAAATCGTCTTCATCAGAGCAAATTAGAATGAAGTAGAATTCATTCTACTTTGCTCTGATATATATATATATTTACTCTGATATATATATATATATATATATATATATATATATATATATATATATATATATATATATATATCTTTCCATAATTGTTAACTGACCTCCAATTCTCGCCCTGTAAACGAGGAACAGCTGTCATCATCGTACAGAAAAACGGTTAATATCAGCAAGACGGGTTTTATTCGCTGCTCGTTAACGTCAGGTCGTGTAATGGAGGAAAGATTAATCACTGTGGGCCATCTTCCCGAGGCGGAAGTAGTCCGGTTTGTCGAATAGGTTCTCACTTCCTCTAAGGCCCTATGTCACGGAAACTGATACAATAGTTGTCTTGGTTTAAACATGTTAACTTCACAAAGAATATCATTCATGTTATTGGTAACATACATGTTCATACCTATTAGTTTTTTGCGAGTTTGCTGTGATTTTTGGGTAATTCTTGGTTTCGTGACCCGATTACTGGTGCTTAAGTGACCTTTTCCCAGCCGATTAACCGTATTCAAGTGATTTGCTGCTTTTTGTACGGCGATTATCTATACTTATGCGATTCAGTACTTTTTGTTTCCTTCCGTTGATAACCAGCAAATAGTACTGACTGAATTATGCCCTAATCTCGTGTCTGTGTCTATCACACTCGTGTCTGTGTCTGTTACACCCGTGTCTGTTACACCCGTGTCTGTGTCTGTTACACCCGTGTCTGTTACACCCGTGTCTGTTACACCCGTGTCTGTTACACCCGTGTCTGTGTCTGTTACACCCGTGTCTGTTACACCCGTGTCTGTGTCTGTTACACCCGTGTCTGTGTCTGTTACACCCGTGTCTGTTACACCCGTGTCTGTGTCTGTTACACCCGTGTCTGTGTCTTACACTCGTGTCTGGGTCTATCACACTCTTGTCTGCACAATACACACTCGTGTCTGTGTCTGTTACACCAGTGTCTGTTACACCCGTGTCTGTGTCTGTTACACCCGTGTCTGTGTCTGTTACACTCGTGTCTGTGTCTGTTACACCCGTGTCTGTACTTCACATAAGTAGAAGAACACGTTCGTGTTCGTGCAGATTAGATACTCGTCATGCCCATTGCTCACTAACGGCCGTGCCCCTACATACTATAGCCGTGCCCTACATACTAGCGTCATTGCCCCACATACTAGTGCCCATGTCCCATGCAATAGTGCCAGTGGTATTTCCCCTCTCTCTCCTCTCCTTCCTCTGGACTCTCTTTCCTTCCCTATACACTCTTCTTTCCTCTCTCTCTCTCTCACTTCTTCCCTCTACCCCCTCTCCCTCATTTCTTCCCTCTCCACCATCTCTCACAATATCTTTCCTCTACCCATTCTCCCCCATTTTCCCCTCTCGCCTCTCTCACTCTCTCTTCCCTTCACTCTATACCTCCATTTCCCCCTACCTTTTCCCCCTACCTTTTCCCCCTCCCTCTCTACCCTCTCACTCCTTCTGTTCCCCCTCTCCAGCGTTATCAAGTACCCGTCAATGGCCTTGCGTTAATGTACACATGTTTCTTAACGTCAACACACACCCGATATGCTAAGTAATCCGGGTGTTAGAAATGATTTTTTATGAGGACTTGGCACAAAGTGGACTGGTGAGTGAACGGGTGAGCTGGTGAGTAGGTTAGCTGGTGAGGGAGTAAACGAGTAAGCGAGCGAGTTGGTGAACGAGTTAGTGGATGAGCGGGTGTTTAAAAAGGCGAGATTGTTAGCAGGATATGTGAATCTGCGTGTGAGATTGTGAACTGGTTAATGGATGAACGGGTTAATGGATTTACCCTCTCACTGGGTAAACCGGTGAGCGAGTGAGATATTGTGTGGTTGTAGGACTGCGTGGGTAAGTGGGTTAGCAGACAATTAAGTGGGTGGGGGGTGGCTGAGCGGGTAGGTGAATGAACTGAAATACATACCCGCTCACCGACCGGTAAAAGGCTCGGAGAACGTTCACTGTAAAAAAAAATATTTACATTTTTTGTCCTCATCTTGCAGCGGTTTCCGCGAGTGAGGACAATTGTTTTATGGTCGGCCTCGAGTGCAATAGAGAGCGTCCTCGCTCTGCCCAACACTGAGGCCAAGTAAAAGCGGGTCTCAAGTCTCCACAACATGTTGAGTGATAGTTATTTGGGGGAGGGGTAAGAGGAGAGAGAGAGAGAGAGAGAGAGAGAGAGAGAGAGAGAGAGAGAGAGAGAGAGAGGGAAATAAAAGAAAAAGTGCTGGATGGCAAGGGAGAGAAAAACTAAGAAGAAGGAAGTCATGAATTTCTGAGGGAAGAGATAGAGGGAGAAAGGGAGATAGATAGAATGGAAGAATGCAAGTTGAACATGAATAGGGGTGTAATTAGAAAGAAGTTAATTTAAAGGTAAGAAAAAATATGCAATGGAAAGTTGGAGGACGTAAGGAAATGAATGGACGTACGGAACTGGGAGACAATAGAAAGTAAAGGAGGCATAGTGAAGTAATGGAAAGGTCACTGGAGAATCGTTTTTTGGAAAAGGAGATGAGAAGATTGGAAGGGAGGGAGAGGTGATGAAGGTTGTGTTTACTTTTATATTTAAAGGTAAGAAGGTGAGATGTACAAGAGGAAAACACACATGAAAAGCCCTGAAGAAAGAAATAGAAGGAGGAGGAAGAGAAGAAAGGAAAGTGAAGACATATGATAAATTGGTAGGGGAAGAAATTATGACAGAGACAATACATAACAACATAAAGGTGTCATAATAAAGGAGACGATGAATTAATGATGACATCGTATGAGCACAAGAGCTAGGCACAGGAGACTGGCATTTGGTGACCAGTTGATAATAAAGTTAATAATAATAATCTAGTGAGAATTAAACTTCTCCTGTACACGACCCAGTGCCATACGTCCACACTCTCCAAGCCGGAAGAGATGTGGCTGGTCCATGTGTATCCCACTAACTCAAAAATTACATACTCACCATTTAGCTTCTCTAGAAGTCCCTCCCTCATAACAAACTACCTAACAAGAGTTGCGTTATGTGGCTTCCAAAAAGATCTTCTCTTTGCACGAACACAACAATTTTGACCCTCCTTCCAACCCATATATACAAAATTCTAGAATACATTTTGGTAAAAGGCTGGTGATCAAAACATAATGTCACTTCGACAATTCAAAACAAACTATAGATGTATTACTAATAAGACATAACATTATCTAATTAAAATACAGAGTTACCGTATTACTGCAGATAACTGAACAAAAAAGTGAAGTTGATGCTTGCTAGCTTCAAAGTAAACTTTAACAAGTGACGAATAAATACATCATTTTTGGTAGTCTTAATAACACTCCAGAGGTTGATAGGCCTTAATAACAGTCTAGAGGTTGATAAGCCTTAATAACACTTCAGATGTTGATAGGTCATAATACACTCCAGAGGTTGATAGGCCTTAATTAACCCCAACTGCAAACTTATTAAATGTTTACTTATGTCTAATTTGTGATTATTTCTTTATGATTATTTTAATAGTGTAAGAAGTCATAATAGTAAAATAATAATTGATGAAAACAGCAAATATTACATGAAGTTTGGTGCTGCTTTTATGGCTGCTGTGGTGAGTCCTGTTGTTGTTCTTGCTGTGGGGGAGAGTCCTTTTATTGCTACTANTCTGACGTGTGACAGAGAAGGTCCTAAATAACTCTTATATTGCCCATATCACACTAGTTTTTATAGAGCTATATTACCCTTGTCAAAGTAGGAGAGACATAGGAGTATGTATATATATGTGGGTGGATAATGTAGGTATATGTGTATACATATGTATATGTGTGTTTATTTGTATTCAGGGTATGTAGAAGCCTGTCAGAATTGCATTTCTCCTTCTCTAACACACATTAATGACACAATGTAAAAAGACACCTCGAACACTGTTTATGTTGGACAGACGTAAATCTGTGTATTTATGTCTGTAGGTTAGCTTAGCATGTTAAAAATACTACAATCATCTTCTGTGGTTGATTGTTCAATAAATCACTGAATTATATGGTTAACAGATCTCTAACCCTGTCCATGGAGGACACAAGAAAATGTATATATGCTCGTTAGCATTGTAAATGTGTGGCCACGTCTGTGGTAGAAAATAATAATAAAAAAAAACTATTTGTAATCACCAATTTGTACCTGTAGGATCGAGCTTAGCTCTTGGACCCCGCTTTTCTAGAGGTTGGTTGTCTAATGCAATGACTCCGAGCCAATTTCTCTATCGTGCCTGCTTATAAAGTTATGAATGGAGTTAGTCTCTACAATCTGCTCTTTTATGATATTCCATTTCCTCACTACCCTTATGCTAAAAGAAAACTTTCTAATATCTCTATGACACATCTGAGTTTCAAGCTTCCATCCGTGCCCCCTTGTTCTATTGCTATTCATTATAAACATGTTCTCTGTTTCCACCTTGTCAATCCCTCTAAGTATTTTATACGTCTGTATCATGTCACCCCTCTCCCTCCACCTTTCTAACGTCGTCAGGTTTAGTTCCTTCAGTCTGGCTTCGTATCTCATCCCTCGCAGGTGTGGAACGAGTCTCGTTGCAAATTTCTGCACCTTTTCGAGCTTCCTGATGTGTGCATGTGTGTTTGTGTGCATGCGTGCGTGTGCGTGCTTGCTCGAGTTCTCGTGTGTGCTTTGTTTACTGATTCAAAAATCATCAAGTACGTTTACGCGTTCCAACACGTATTAAGAGTACATACCCCCCGTATTCGTGTCAGTGTACGTAGCCCATGTGCGTATCCGTGAACGTAGTCCATGTGCGTGTCAGAGAAAGTAGCCCATATGCGTGTCTAACCTCCGTTTGTTATTTACTACATGGAAACATTCCCTTCCCAGGAATACTGCGCATTTCCGTTCTTACTTTTCTTTTTTCAAGAAACAAATGAATTCAGATTCGTGACAAATAAAGCTCGAGGTTGGGGAGGGGGGGCGATAGAGAGGGGAGGGGGGGCTGTGGGGAGGATGAAGGTGAGTGGGGGTTGGGAAAGTGAAGGAGTAGGGCAAGGGGAGGTAGGGGGACTGGGCAGAGAAGGGCAGGTATGGGTCTATGAGAGACAAGAAATGAAACTCTCTGAGAAAAATAGACAAACTGAAGAGAAAAGTTATTTTCCAAGCGAGGGGAAACACGGCGCTGAGCCCAAGAGCTCAGCGTTCTCAGAGTTCCTTGTTCTTCGTATCTATCTCTAACCAGTGCACACACACACACACACAGACACACACACACACACACGCACACACACACACCACACACACACACACACACACACACACACACGCACACACACACACACACACACACACACACACACACACACACTCACACACACACACTCACACACACTCACACACACACACACACAAGTTAGAGAAGATTCAATGGTATGCCACCAGGCTCGTCCCGGAACTGAGAGGAATGAGCTACGAGGAAAGGCTAAAGGAGCTGAACCTCACATCCTGGAAAACAGAATAGTAAGGGGAGACATGATAACCACCTACAAAATTCTCAGGGTAATTGACAGGTTGGACAAAGGCAAACTCTTCAGCACTGGTGGGACACGAACAAGGGGACACAGATGGAAACTTAGTACCCAGATGAGCCACAGAGACGTTAGAAAGAATTTTTTCAGTGTCAGAGTAGTTAATAAATGGAATGCACTAGGAAGTGATGTGGTGGAGGCTGACTCCATACACAGTTTCAAATGTAGATATGATAGACCCAGTAGGCTCAGGAATCTGTACACCAGTTGATTGACAGGTGAGAGGCGGGACCAAAGAGCCAAAGCTCAACCCCCGCAAGCACAATTAGGTGAATACACACACACACACACACACACACACACACACACACACACACACGCGCGCGCGAAGGGAGGTAACAAGACTCAAAATATACGAAACATTCACAGGAAATCATTATTTACCTTAAGTTCCGACGAAATTAAGAATACCAATATTTGCCTCGAAAATTTCCTGTGATTAGATATAATATGAACGATTGATATTATCTAATTATCATTACATATAATCAGGCTCTATAATTATGATAATAGTAGTCTTTGCTTGGATTGCGGGTGTTGTTGGTAGTCTTGGATAAGGGACTGGTGAGAACAGCTGTAGATATTACTACCACTTTAACACATTTCCGGTTTGGTCTGAATCATGTTTTCTTATTATATTAATTACGAATGTAATCTGAGTGTGTTCAGTACAGATGTAACTGGAAAGACCATTCAAGGTGATGCCAGCAGGTATATACGTTTGGCGGAAGTGAGTTCGACTTTACATATATGCAGCAGATGTTAACGCTCCTTGTTCAATTACGTTGCAAAGAGTATCGCCAGACACAAGTTATCCAGACTTCTTTTGTTTTTCAGTGTTGCAATTTTATCGTGTTATTCCTCAAATAATTTGCTGTAGAGGCAATACTTACCATGTGTCTATTGTGCGCCAGTAGCCACTCTGGTTCCCATGGGAGAACTCTCTATGTAAATTAAACATTTCGAGTGACCAACCATCGGCAGTAAGGCAGTTAGGTAGCTATGCGGGAAGTAGGAGTGCCATAATGAGACGATTACAGAGCAATGCAGTTAATTTGGTTTGGGTCTGATCGCTTATCTCTGCAGGAAATGCGACCTTTAAGGCAAATCGGTATTGTTTCCGGTGTTTTTTATATGACGGTTTGTTGAGGGAGAAGCACCCGGGGGAAACAATGAATTTATCGTAGTCATCAATTTTTGTTTGTAGGGTGAGCTGCAGACCTTAGTGTCGAGCTCACCCTAGTCAGGGACCATAAGTCCCTGGTCGCCATAACTTCCCTTCCTTCTCCTTATTATACATAATTTTCTAACTATAGACGGATTTAACATTACCGTCCCTTTAAACTCATTCCGCTTGCTCACTGCTTTACCCTAAAGAAGTGCTTTATTACGTTTTTCCGGCTTATCAGAGTTTCCAGTTTCTATCCATGTCCTCTTGTGCAGTCCTTCGCTTGCTAACGATTTTCGTTTTGTCTATTGAACCGTTCATAATTCTGACACACTTGCAGGAAGGTATCACGACCTTGCTGTTCCCTCACCTAATACATCGTATTTTATACGAAATCGACTAATCCGTTAACAGTCTATGTAGAATATAAATAAATACCTCTGAATGTTACACTTTTATTGGAGTACTCTACCATGAAATCCGTCTTTGGGATGCATCTCATCACGGAAATGAAGTGATCGGCAAGCCCTGTCTTTCATATGGAATCGGCACCTATAAGTGTCTTAATCCAGTAAAATAACATAATCTGATTCCAATGCCTAAATCAGATTATGTTAATCTCGAAGTGGTAAGAAATACCACTCACAATCAAATTTTGTTTCTATTATGTCTTTAATTAAAGTATTATCATTAATAAAAATCCGTTAAATTGCAGATGAATAATAACAGGGGTTCACAAAAGTACAATAATCTAGATGTAGTTGTTGTTTTAGATTTAGCTACTCAGAACGAAATGTCCATTTAGCACGGGCTATGGTGAGCACGTAAAATAATCTAGAACACACTACCGTTCCTGGCTATCTGGGTTCAAATCCTTCTTGGGTGTGGAGTTTTCAGTTGCATATTGGCTTGGGAACCATTCAAGCTTGTTCGCATATATATATATATATATATATATATATATATATATATATATATATATATATATATATATATATATATATATATACATAATATTAGAGTGTGTATTCACCCAGTTGTACTCACAAAGGCAAAAGTGTGTGTGTGAAAGAGAATCTGTAATCACCTAATTGTTCCCACTTATCTATGGAGAATAACTAACATAAGTAAAATAAGCGTACAATTGAAGAGAGAACATAGCCGCAGATCGTTCACGGTCTATAAATTAACAAGTGTTAATCATAACAATAATTAAATGGCAGGAACACTTTATGAGAAGCTAGCCAGTGGCTGACTCCCACTTTATCATCGAAGAAATCTATCCTTTGCGATCAAAAGGCAAACACACAAAAAGTGAATTAATATACGCTTTTGTCCATCTTAAAATTCCCAAGACGAGGAAAAAAAATGTGTGCGCTGCATACTGCAATTCACCAACTTAGGGACGTTAAGCAATGGTCCAAAATTACTAGCTGCGACGTTTCCTGACTCGGACAGGTGAGGGTTGGGATGTGGGGGCTGGGAGTGGGGTCCAGGATGAGTGGGGGGGGTCTGGTAGTCTAGATGAGAGGGCAGGGAGTGGGGGGGTGGGGAGCAGAGAGGTTGAGGAAGAGGCTTTTAATACAAGGTGTTATTAGAGGGTTAAGTGCGCAGTCCGGGTTGTGTGTGCTGGTTTAAAGGTACACTTTGCTTTGTTATTTATTAGTGCGAGAATTTTCTTTTTTTTTTGTCTCTTGGGGACGTTTTTTGTGATGTGTCGTGTGTGTTTACTCACCTATTTGCGCGTTTAGGATCGAGCATTGGCTCTTGGATCCCACCTCTCTAGACACTGTTTGTTTAAAGCATTGACTCATGTTCTATTTCCCTTTCATATCTAATTGTTAATTTATGAATTATGCTTTCACAATCTGCTCCTTAAGTTCATTCCGTTTTCCTATAACTCTCACGCTAATGGAAAACTTCCTAACATCTCTGTGACTCATTTGAGTTCCCAGCTTCCACCCATATTTCCTTGTTAGTATTCAGTGTGAACATTTCGTAAGTGTTTCATTTTGGTTAACAGTAAGTGTTGAGTCAAGAGACACATGTTAGTCATAAAGTTGGAGATACCTAACTGTGTAATAACAGTGATCCAAACTCATGTCTACAAATACAATAGGATGTAGAAAACAGTGTAATAAATCAGTTATTTAAACTCACATGCTTTCTGCAATATTCCCGTTGTTGAGGACAGTAAATCTGTACTAAGGTTTAGCGAGGTCAGTCTATGTCAGCTTCTGACCTTTTCCAGGATGCAACCCCACAATAGTTTCCTAACTCCCGGCCACCTTTTTACTGCAGACGAGGAGTCACAATAACGTGGCTGAAATATGTTGACCAGACCACACACTAGAAAGTGAAGGGACGACGACGTTTCGGTCCGTCCTGGACCAAGTCGTCGACCATTCTCAAGTCGATGAATTCTCATCGACTTGAGAATGGTCCAGGATGGACCGAAACGTCGTCGTCCCTTCACCTTTTAGTGTGTGGTCTGGTCAACCTTTTTACTGCTGGGTAAACAGAGGGCTCAAGAGACATGCCACGTTCTCAACCATGTCTGTCCAACACGTAGACTAAACCCGAAAAAGAGAAAAGATGACTTTTAAAACAAATGAGAAATGTTAGAAAAAGCGAGAAATTTTACTTTACAAACATGTGAAAATTTAAAAGTTTTGACTTTGTTTTCTGAACTATTGATAAACCTGAGTGGCAGTTCATACGCTACCTCGCTGGGTTTGTCAATAAATGAAGGTCTTCATTAGTTTGTACATTGCAGCATTACGAGCGTCAGTAATGTTTTTTTATTAACACATTTAGGTACATCTGCATTTATGCAGCTACCCTAGACTATATGAAGGGGAGTACAGTGTGTCAAAAAGCTAGCTACGTGATGCTAAAATCCCCATCACACAGGATGGTTAGTCATACAATGGCATGTGATAAACAAATACACAAAGGCCGTGATCAGAGTTCGAACCTACACCCGGGATGTTCCCAGGTGCGCCTTAGTCATCTGTGCCACCTTATGATTAAAATAATTGCAACCTGGAGTGGGTATGTTCGAACCCCCATCACGGCTCTTGTGGATTTGTTCATTTGATATATCACGCTATTGTGATTTCTGTGTGTATGTGATAAGTAGTCTGCACTGGCAAACTCTGGGTGCATTATGAGGATATCATCAACACAAGAGTCTGTGTTGTCAACAAGAGTTTAGGGTAGTGTTAGGTGCTAGCAGTGGCATACATAGACGCGATAAAGCACCTAAATTATTTGGATCGTCTCAAAGTTCTCCAAATGTACTCACTAGAAAGGAGACGGGAGAGATGTCAAATAATATACACGTGGAAAATACTGGAGGGACAGGTCCCAAATCTGCACAGTAAAATAACAACGTACTGGAGTGAACGATATGGAAGAAAATGCAGAATAGAACCAGTGAAGAGCAGGGGTGCCATAGGCACAATCAGAGAACACTGTATGAACATCAGAGGTCCACGGTTGTTTAACACCCTCCCAGCTAGCATAAGAAATGTTTGCGGGACAACCGTGGACATCTTCAAGAGAAAACTAGATCATTTTCTCCAAGGAGTGTCGGACCAACCGGGCTGTGGTGGGTATGCGGGCCTGCGGTCCGCTCCAAGCAACAGCCTGGTGGACCAAACTCTCCCAAGTCAAGCCTGGCCTCGGGCCGGGCTTGGGGAGTAGAACAACTCCCAGAACCCCATCAAGCAGGGAAAACATACTCTATCAATGTCATCAATGCCGGATCGGTGTTATCAACGATGGATCAATGTTATCAACGATGAATCAATGTCATTTTCTCAGATTTCCCCAGGGAGGGAGGGGGGATGGGATGGGGGTTGCCTACCTTGCCATCCGACGACGACCTGTCGTACGTCCGCCAACGGTGCTTTAAGTTAATATTGACTGTCGCGGTGCCGCTGCACCCGTTACTCTGTTCTTGTACCGCTGAACTTTGATACACTCACAAAAAAACAATGGTACAAATAAGACAGGGAAAGAGTAATGGTGTGAAGTTATTTAAGTTATTCATTACAGTTTTCTTTTGTGTGAAGCTTATAGTTTGCCTTAGCATGGTAAATAAGCTGTGTAATGAGTCCAGACACCGGCCTCTTAACCACAAGTAACCACCACACTTACATACTTCATTAAAGTGATGAATCTCGAAAATTATTCATGGGAAATATAAATCTAGCAGCCAGAATATAATGATGGAAAGTTGCAAGGAAAAAAGATCAAAGTAAGAGATTTGCGGTAATTGTGTCTGCCATTGACTGTAAAGGTCGTTAAAGTGTTTTACAACTCTGGAGTCTATTAGCAATATGGTTAGTAAAGCAAGTTCTTGTCTCGACCCGAAGTGGCCTGCCTCCATGTGTTCATTATGTTCTGGTGTGCAGGTGAAGTAAAGTATAGCAGACGAGGAGCTGTAAAGTATTCCACACACAAGTAAAGCAGACGGGAAGCAACATCATTCCAAACAAAGGCAACTCTTGAGTTTGACCTCCACAATAAACCATAAACGCAAACTTTATGTAAATGAAACATTAGCCATTTGTGTGTTAGTGGGAAATTGGGGACAAGAGAAGAATATATTGTTGGAGGAGTTTCCAGTTAACTTGAGTATAGTGCTATTATTATTGATATTGAGTGTACAAATGTACACTCAATAATAATACCATCTACGAATCTGGAATACCATCTACCATCTCAAAATATGTTTCGAATTCAAAACGCTAAGTATTGAACTATGTTGGATAATGCTCAGCAAGTTTGTGTATAACAGAATCCAAGAAATTCATTAATCAATATATTGGCCTCATTCTAAACTGACGTTTCTATCTCCCATGTTAATTTAGAATCCAATTAGCTTATAGAAATGTTAGCTATGGTTTAATTTTCATGAAAGTCGATTAACACGTTCAGGTGAAAGAATGATAATAAACTAACTGACAGACCCACTGACAAACAATCACTGACAGACCCCCTGACAAAAGGACCCACTAACAAACTCAAAACGAAATTATAGAATTGTAAAATTGCTTAATTTACTTCACTCTATAATCTCTGCAAGTATTTGTGTCCAAATACCTGTCATTTAGCTCACAATAATGTCTCTTCCGTTTAATACTCTTGATTAGTGTTTCTTGCGCTAAAAACATGAATTTAAATTCGTGTCGATGCGGGTCTCTTACGCAAGACTGACACCGGTAAAAAGGCGCAACAAATTGCAAATAGCAGTTAGTTAACGCCAGTCTTGCCTCGGTCAGGAGAGATCACTCACTCTGCCTCATACCACTGTCACGACAGACCTTGCACTCTACCTCACAGAAGTCACAACACGTCTCTCACTCAATCTACCTCGTAGTAGAGTCACAACACACTTCTCATCACTCTACCTCATAGCACAGTCACAACACATCTCTCACTCACCACTCTAGACATGTAAAAACGACCCCACGTATTTACCTCTACCTCAAATTACCTACCTGTTGGCTCTATCTCAGTCATCAACCGCGACACTGCCATCAGGCGGGAACCGGAAAACTGGTTTTCAGCTCCACACATTCATAAAGTTTGATACATGGCGGTGACTCGCTCTGATGACAATGATTATAATGCATTAACAGTATCTCGTTCCCAAAGCCTTATTATTTTATGAATTGTGATTAATGTAGCAGAGATATGAAAAACAGCTTAATGATTATAAATGGCATTTTTTTCTCTCTCGTATTTCTCAAAAGGAAGTATTAACGAGCGGAGAAGATGGGGCGTGAGTTATATTGACCAAGGCAGCTGTATATGTGGGATTTAAAGTTTCATTCATATTAATATATGTAGCAGAGAAAATATGATATCTGTCTTGGATATTCGGTCATGGTATTTAAAATCAAATAATAACACGCATTTAAAAGTCTATATATTTGAGCATTAGAGAATGGCACAATATTATCAGATTTTTATAATTTATATAATAAATGGTTGTGTTGAATGTGAGGAAAAAGTACGAATATTGTTAGGTCGAGTCTCTCTTTCTCTCATATAAATAATAGACTGGGTACTCAGCGGTGCCCGGGTCAACTCTTAAAGATTGCGCCATTTAGGTGTTGGGAGCCCCACAACACTTAAATTGGCCTCCAGCATTTTATCTACACCAACTTCATGGGTGTCATCATTGGACCGACTTTCCTTACAAGGACGACAGTAGGGGATCCGCCAATGTCAGTTCCCTTAACACCAAATGGTCACCCTGCAAAGTTTAATAAAGCCCTAAGCATCTGTCCTCACGCCTTGTACAGAGAGAGAGATTATTATATACTTGAAGCAGTACCAGCCGATACCTAGGTCTGCGTCTCTGTCTCCCCATCTCTCTCTGACCCTTATTCTCTGCCTCTTTCTCTCTCGCTCTTTTCATCTCTCCCTCTCCTAAAATATTTGTAATAACACTATAAAAGCAAGTGTCAATATGTCTTTAGAATTAATGAAATATTCAAAGGATAAAGTAGTACCACGTTGATTTTGAAGCTTTGAGATAGGGATTAGTCGGCCTGCAGTTCCAGGTGGCAGGAGGAGTGGGGCTGTGTTTAAGTTACGAGTTTTATGCTACTACGGCCAAAGTATGATGAGCAGAGAAATTCTGTTAATTTTCCCGAGATCAGTGCATAATATTTCTATAAGAAAAAAAATTGAAATTTTTGCTTTCAAAATATTTAGTCAAGCATGGAATATTTTGGTCAGTGCCAAAAATCGTCGTAGGTGTTTAATATGTGACTATGGTAGGCTGTTCCCTTTTGAATTCTGATGATCTCCCCCCCCCCCCCCCCCAGTTCGACTATGCTGTAACTTTTGTATAGGTTGAAGTGACAAAGGTTCTCTTAGTACAGGTTGAAGTGTGGAAGGTTCTCTAAGTATAGACTGAAGTGTACAAGGTTCCTTTAGTATAGGTTGAAGTGTGGAAGGTTCCCTTAATTAAGGTTAAAGTGTGGAAGGTTTCCTTAGTATACGTTGAAGTGTGGAACGTTCCCTTAGTGTAGGTTGAAGTATGGAAGGTTTACTTATTATAGGTTGAAGTGTGGAAGCTGCCTTTACTTTCCCAGACTATTACATCCAGGAAATGCATCTAACCCTTACTCTAAGCGTTCAGGCTAGCTAAGCCCACCAACACCCTGCTGACTCCATTCATGTCACGTATTTTAAGCATTAAGTTTTCGAAGGAGTTCCTCGACTTCTTGCAAGGATCCTAGTCATCGGGCTTGAAAACCTCGCTGGATGTTGATTGATTAAGGTTAAGTGTAATTAAATTTGCTTATAGTTTACATAATAATATAATTGAAATATATGTGGTGTCAGGAACAGTGTTTTATCACAAAACTCTTGATGATCATTCTTACAATATCGTACTTTCTTCGTTGTCTCTGTAGGGTTGAACATAGGTTCAAGTGAATGGCTTCTCCAAAGTTCATGATGTTCAATGTTGAAGTGTTTCACCACGTGAGTTGCGGTCAGGTTTGTGCAAGAAGTAGGCAACAGGCGGTGGATTTGTGGTGAAGTGAAAAAAAGTGAGGTGAGGAAAGATTAATTTAGGTGAGGAAAGGTAAGATTGATTGAGAGTTGTGAAGTAAAATGTGTTAAATTGAGGTAAAGTAAGATGAGGTGAGATCTGTTGTATGTTAAACACACATTACCTTAGGACTCACATCAAGTTCCTAGATAATGAGCAATAAAGCTCAAGCGCATAATTATTTACGCATTTGCAAGCAATAAAAACAAGAGACTATATACATTGTTTAACAATAACTGCTAATATTACTGCTTTTCTGTTAAGTGCATGCTCTTCATGGTTCTCAATATTCTAAATGGGGGGGGGCTACACCGCCATCTCATTTCCCTTATATGTAATAATGGTCTGAACCACAATCCAAGATATATATATATACTTTTTCCTGACAAAATATCGTTTCATATTACTGTTGTTCATTATAACTCCATATTATGAGGTAGTTCCAAGTATTACTAGTTGTTTTATTTGCTGTTTTAATAATGGGATTCACAAGTGTGTAAGATTACAGGTCGAATCCTGCCGTGCTCCTGGATATTGCTGACATAACTCGTCATAACTGTTAGAAGCAACCGGAAATACTTTGTGTATTGGTAACTACTCAGGTAGTATTTTAAAATGCTACAATTTATGCATACTAAAAACTAAGTATTGTACTGTCAGTGCCATAATGCTTTCCAGATGTGTGAGTTGGGTGTCTTATTATAAGTAGTAATAGTAGCATTATAATTATTATTATTGTATCATAGTACAAGCAGTGATTATTATTATTATCTGGTATCATGCAGCCGATGAGTCACAATGACGTGGCTGAAGTAGTTTGACCAGGCCACACACTAGAAGGTGAAGGGACGACGACGTTTCGGTCAGTCCTGGACCACAATCGACTTGAGAATGGTCCAGGACGGACCGAAACGTCGTCGTCCCTTCACCGTCTAGTGTGTGGTCTGGTCAATCTGGTATCACAGTACAGTTGGCTTCGTTCTAGACTTACAATCGGGGATCCTGGGTTCGATTTCCTAGCGGGACAGAAATGGTTGGGGATATATCCGTGTAATCAGTTCTGTCATCACTGTGTGATGACACTTGAACTGATTACAGTTGAAAATGGTCCACGAGTGACCGAAATGTAATAAATTCCTTTATTTTCAGATTTGTGGGTTTGATGATTTATTTTCACCTACGTTATGTGACTTATAATCTGCATTAGATGTAGATAGTGATCTTAAAGAAGACTGTGAAGAAACGTTCGTGTTATGTGGGATGCGAACAGACAATAATTGGTTAAGAAAGCACAAACAAAAAGCACAAAGTTGCACAAACTGGTAGGAAAATGAGATGAATTGTTTGGTGAAATGATGAGACAGCAAGTGAAGTTGATTAAAAAAAAGAGAGAATGTTATTAATTCAAAGTGAAGAAAAGAAACAAGAAAACGGGAGAATGACGAGAATCAAAGATATGTGAAATTATTGACTGCTGGAGTGTGGTGGTGCTGTGGATGACTGCAGGAGTGTGGTGGTGTTGTGGATGACTGCTGGAGTGTGGTGGTGTTGTGGATGACTGCAGGAGTGTGGTGGTGCTGTAGATGATTGCAGGAGTGTGGTGGTGCTGTAGATGACTGCTGGAGTGTGGTGGTGCTGTAGATGACTGCAGGAGTGTGGTGGTGTTGTGGATGACTGCTGGAGTGTGGTGGTGCTGTAGATGACTGCAGGAGTGTGGTGGTGCTGTAGATGACTACTGGAGTGTGGTGGTGATGTGGATGACTGCTGGAGTGTGGTGGTGCTGTAGATGACTGCTGGAGTGTGGTGGTGATGTGGATGACTGCTGGAGTGTGGTGGTGCTGTAGATGACTGCTGGAGTGTGGTGGTGCTGTGGATGACTGCTGGAGTGTGGTGGTGATGTGGATGACTGCTGGAGTGTGGTGGTGCTGTAGATGACTGCTGGAGTGTGGTGGTGATGTGGATGACTGCTGGAGTGTGGTGGTGCTGTAGATGACTGCTGGAGTGTGGTGGTGATGTGGATGACTGCTGGAGTGTGGTGGTGCTGTAGATGACTGCTGGAGTGTGGTGGTGATGTGGATGACTGCTGGAGTGTGGTGGTGCTGTAGATGACTGCTGGAGTGTGGTGGTGCTGTGGATGACTGCTGGAGTGTGGTGGTGCTGTAGATGACTGCTGGAGTGTGGTGGTGCTGTAGATGACTGCTGGAGTGTGGTGGTGCTGTAGATGACTGCTGGAGTGTGGTGGTGATGTGGATGACTGCTGGAGTGTGGTGGTGCTGTAGATGACTGCTGGAGTGTGGTGGTGCTGTAGATGACTGCTGGAGTGTGGTGGTGCTGTGGATGACTGCTGGAGTGTGGTGGTGCTGTGGATGACTGCTGGAGTGTGGTGGTGCTGTGGATGACTACTGGAGTGTGGTGGTGCTGTGGATGACTGCTGGAGTGTGTGGTGCTGTAGATGACTGCTGGAGTGTGGTGGTGCTGTGGATGACTGCTGGAGTGTGGTGGTGCTGTGGATGACTGCTGGATTGTGGTGGTGCTGTGGATGACTGCTGGAGTGTGGTGGTGCTGTAGATGACTGCTGGAGTGTGGTGGTGCTGTGGATGACTGCTGGAGTGTGGTGGTGCTGTGGATGACTGCAGGAGTGTGGTGGTGCTGTGGATGACTGCAGGAGTGTGGTGGTGTTGTGGATGACTGCTGGAGTGTGGTGGTGCTGTGAATGACTGCTTGGAGTGTGGTGGTGCTGTGGATGACTGCTGGAGTGTGGTGGTGCTGTGAATGACTGCTGGAGTGTGGTGGTGCTGTGGATGACTGCTGGAGTGTGGTGGTGCTGTGAATGACTGCTGGAGTGTGTGTGGTGCACAGAGGAACACTCCACACCTGGTCTTATAAAACGGTGGTGTTGGTTGTAGTATATAAATTCATTTTGTAAGGAATCGGAATTCGTCTCTGCTGATAGCATCTGCTCGCAGCGACCTCTGTCAGAATTTATTGTTAGTTATTCTTCCTTGTGGTAAATGGGTGTCTAAAGGAGTGGGGGAGTGAGGAAGAGGAGGAGGAGATGGAACAGAAAGCGATAGTAGTTGGAGGAGGAGGAGGAGGAGGTGAGGAGGAAGGGGAGAAGGGGAGGGAGGAACAAACAAGGGGCAGGAATAAAAGAATGAGTCGGACATAAGGGCGGTGGGAAAAAAATAATGAACATTATAATGAATAACAGTATAATGTTTCATTATCATAATAATGACGACAGAGATGATAAAAATAACCAAAACAGCAAAAGAGCAGCAACTACGTTTTCTATGCACCCCAGGATCCCATTTTTCGTTGGCCGACGTGGCTTCGTTTTCTGTTGACAGGTGAGGGCTGGCCTGAAGGTAGGAATGCAGTCAAGGACTCATTACCCGGGGAAACAGGAAACGTAGATACGGCCGGTATTTTATTTATTTTCGCATCAACACACGCAGGAAACTCGATTATCGGTATACGTTTTAAGCTGTTTCGACATAGTACAGGAAGCCGGTGCGATGTAATAGGGTGAAATTTGCCGGCATGGTCACCCACGTTGAGTGTGTGTAGTCACTATTTGTAGTTACCTATTTGTTGCTGTAGAAACGGGATTTTGCTCATGAACTCCATCTTCCAGCTACCAGTTATTTAAAGCTGCGACGCCGTCCAATGTTGGTACAGTGGCTCACTGTTAAGGTTTATATTTAAAGAGAAATTCCAGAAAGTTTACAAGACGCCGAGGGCAGGAACTTTCTTATAACCTGATTCAAGCGTGGAGCCAACGCTCTTCAGGAAAGCGCTAACCAGAAGGCTTAAACAGTACTTGGAGGGATATGTGGACAGAAACAGGGATAGGGCGGAGGGAAGGAATGGTGAATATCCACTTGGACCTTCCGGGATAGAGCACCGACCCCTACAAGAAGCTAGGCCGCTAGGCCGCAAGTCATACACCTATGACTTGCGATTCAAAAGTCATACTCCTATGACTTCTGCGTCAGCTAGCAGTGTGAGCAGCTGCTGCGACGGCTGTGTGTGAGAAGTCTGATGGCTATAGATAAATAGAAGCCGTGGAGGAAGTGAAGATGCTTGGTGCTCCAAAGGCTTCAATTCGTCCAGTAGCTGGCCAGTGGTGAGGTGATCTGTTTACTAGACCTATGTGAAATAGGACTAATGAATGGTGTCATCTAGAGATGAAAGAGGCATCATGGCTTCCCTGATACGTAACTAAAAGAGAATCTTTCTGAATCATTGTTTACCCGACCACATACATACCGGAGGAAAGGCTTCCTGCTGGCTGAGTTTTAACATGGTGAATAAAACCGAGTCGTCTCATGGGAACTCTTAAGAACCACTCAAAATTCGCAAGGAATTTCATTGGAGCTGCAACAGGAAATTCTCTGGAGTATTAAGGCGAGAAGTATTCAGTACGAATCTACCCTGAGCTGA
>WNGS01005997.1:12850919-12862425 GCA_020271785.1 Procambarus virginalis | reverse complement strand
TATAGATACGTGCCTATACATGCCCAAGTGTGCAGTGAATAAAGAAACACTTTACTCCAACAAGACCTGAGTGCAAATTACTCAGATTAGGCAAGATTTCATGCACATCATAAAAAAAAATAATGTTATGATAATGAGGATGTTCACGAGAGCGTAACAGAGTATATTCGGCGGCAATGGTCGCCAAGTCCTCTCACTATTTCCATTACCTGCTCCCCAATATTCCTAATACCATTTTCATAATCTACGTCATCACGTTTATCATAGCCGTAATTTTACGTCAATAACTTTAATAACATGCTTCTTTCAATATTTTATAAAACAAATAACATTGAAAAATATAAATCGGAAAATGCACGAGAAAAACCAACCATTTAAATTGATATATTCGACACGTAAAACATGGTGTTCTGTATAAGAGTTCTGGTGCGGTAGAAGTAATTAATATGCATTACAGGGATGTGCAAAGAAAGATGAAAATGGACCGATACTCATCTCTTAAATATGGGAAAATATATATATTTATATTTTTTATTTTGCACCACAAACCTTTTTTTTTATTAGAGGAGTGAATGGAAGCATAAATCAGCGAAGCTGTTTTATTTGCATTAAAATTGTAATACAATGTGTTTCATAGATCACATTCAGCTGAATGTTGTCATTGGTGGAATGAACTAAACTGGGAACAAAAAGAAAATGCGACGGGTTAATAAATATTAAACGGTTTAGTTACAAATAAACGCAAAAACGTGGGAGGAAATATGTTGCATTGTGATACTTTAGTCCACTTACGAGAGAAATTCTGCCAGTTTACACCAGTCAGCAGTGACTAATCTAATTTGTATATGCAATTTACTCCTTTAATAGCATAAACATCTGTTGAGGATTAATAAAAAAAAAATTACCTTCAACTACTTTAGGATCTCCATCTCCCTGTCACTCTCTCTCTCTCTCTCTCTCTCTCTCTCTCTCTCTCTCTCTCTCTCTCTCTCTCTCTCTCTCTCTCTCTTTCTCTCTCGTTCTCTCCTTCCCTCATTCACCTTTTCTCTGCACGTTTCTACGCTGTACGAAGAAGATAACCAGAATTATTCAATTAGCGAATATTCAATATAAAATGGAAAATATCTATATTTTTAAGGATATTCGAATGTCCACCGTCGCGTTGATGGCACTGAGTAAAACTGAGAAGCTTGGTGTCATTCTATCAATTTATAAGCGGCATATTAACGTACAAAAAATTTACAAGCTTTTTCCCTACAGTGCTTTAATATAAACAAAATAATTATGTTTCTCGTATGTTAATTTTTACTTCGTATAAAGATACCTCGGCAGATATAGAGATAAGAGGGAACAGATAAGACCGTTCTGCAGTCACCATAAGCCGTGTTAAACCTTATTCCGCTCAAGGGAAGATTCGGCAACGGATGTTAAAACATAAAAATATAAGAACAAAGGTAACTGCAGAAGACCAATTGGCCCATACGAGGCAGCTCCTATTTATACCCACCCAACCCCACTCATATACTTACCTAATCTTGTCCAATCTAACCTTAGCTAACCTAACCTTACTCAACAAAATATAGCCTAACCTAACCCAACCAAGCCTAACCTAACCCAATCAAGCCTAACCTAACCCAATCAAGCCTAACCTAAGCTAACCGAACCTAAACTAACCCAGCCTAACCAAGCCTAACAAAGTCTAGCCTAAGGTAATACAGCCACACCGAATGATACGTACGGTTTAGACCATCACAAAACACACCCGTGTTAAGTATTGTGAAGAGTGTGTGGCTGTGGTTGACCACAACCTTCTCCTAGGTTTGCCACACCGTTAAAAATCTAACATTTTACCCTAACCAGAAACATAGAAAACGTAGATACTGTTTGAGAGTCGTTACTTTTTCTTAGTAGGCTGCATTTGTAAAGTTCATTAAGATCGTAAAAAACACGACCTATAAATTGAAAAGACGGGTTGAATCAGAGAACTACCAAGTGTCACGATCTGACAAGCGTCAAATTTGGAGTTGTTTTACCTAACCAGAAGCGTATGATTCTTGGCATCCTTCCTAAACTATCGAGGCTCATGTTAAAATATCCATGTTTTTAATTTCACTAAAGCGTCCTATGTATGACGTTGTGATCAATAACGACAAAATCGTAATGAATCAAGTGTGAGGAAAAGACGCGATGGAAGAGGGTACTATTTTCGGCCAAACAAGAAAGGTATTTTGTTGTGCAAATAAGGAATAAAAAGATAGTTTTATCCGAGTATGATTATTTCGTCTACCGTAGAATGCTTTACTCAATATTACACGTCACGCACAATAAAGGTGATTTAAGGTAAGTTTCAGAAGGAAGCACTAAGTCAAATATGACTATGTAACACTTGTAAGGGGACATAAAGACAGTGTTAGCTGGGATATAAGGACGTAGTGAAGGAACGGTGCGCACTCATTTGGATCATCGGGGATCGAGCTCTGACCCTGCAAGAAACCAGGTCGCCGTTCTACCGATCAAGCTAAATAGATGAACTGGATATTCAAGGAAGAAAATACATGCATTTTCGCTGCATGTGGCAGATATAAAATATCAAATATTTCCTGTCCAATATACTGGATTTCACTGACTCTGTGGAGCGTGTAGAGGCAGCGTGTGTGACACTTCCTGACAGCGGCGTGGCAGATCACATCACAAGCACTCTCTAGCTAATCGGTGTTAAAATGGACGCGAGTTAATCGGTGTAGAGAAGCGTAATTAATCCCTTTCCCCCTCCTCTCCTGTCCTTTACTCCTATTCCCTTCCCTCTCTTCCACCCTCCCTCACACGCTTTACTGCACACTACCCTTCCCCCCTCCCTCACCCAACACAAACATCCCCACACTCTCCCCTGTTATAAACTACCACTTCAACACCCCTTCCCCAACCCTTCCTCGCCCCTCATCAACCCCCTATCCTCGTCCTTTCCCTGCCCCTTCCCCTCCACCCCCATCACCTGGTAATGATTAGGATTATGATATGGGTTTTCGGTCAGATATTAAACTATCAACACGGATTATTGATGCCTGAAAGTTTTAATAGTTAACATGTGTTGTGGGGGTTTCCGGAAGCACATGAACTTGTTTGCTATTTTTTGAGTGTTTGCAATAGTATGAGAGTTACTGTGTGGTGTGCTCACCTTCCTGTGCTTGAGGTAGTTGAACTTTAGCTGTTGGATCTTAACTCTCAATCCCCTGGGCAAACAGTAGGGGCTCTAGGGAAATATATAAAGAAAACAACAAACTAGTGATGGCACTAACGGTGGTAAGTGGAATGAGAGGAACTTCTAGTCTTTGGTGATTTTAATCACAGGGTAAATGACTGGAAAATGAAGCGCCCCCAGGGTGCGGATGACACGTGGACAGGGAAATTGGTGGAATCTACAGATAAGTACTTTGTGAAGCAGCACGTAACCCAGACATCAAGAGGAAGGGAAAATAATAAAAAGACGATAATGGATCGAGTTTTCACCGTGAGTCGGAAGCATGAGACACGAGGCATCACTGGGAGCCAGTGACCACTGCTTCATAGTGCTTGACGACGTCAAGTGAATGAAAGAGGTGGAACAGGGATTGATAGTGGATTCGGAATGAAATAATACTACAAGATGGAAGACTTTAGGAGGACTTACTTCATACCAGATGGAAAAGGATTTATTGGGAAAAATATTCAAATATCTGATAGAATATAAACACTTCAGGAAAGTTGAGAAATCCAGAGACGTGTCACGAGACTAGATAAGACAGCTGAGCTATGAGGTGTGATTAAGATCATTCAACGGAATTACACTACCCAGTGGGCACAATATTCAGCATCAACGCCAGTTCAATGCCGAATCAACGTCGTTAACTTTAATTCAACGTTGAATTAGCATTGATAAAGTTGATTTGGCATTGAATTGGCGTTAATCTTGGACATTGTGCACACTGGGTAGGAGAGAGAAATTCCAGAAACATGATCACTATAGGCATGATACTAAGACTGAATGGATAGTTCTTGCAGATTTTCTTGCATATGTCTTCAAGAAAAAAACCGATAGGTTTCTGCAAGAACTGCCGAACCAACCGGGCTTTAGTGGATATGTGGGCCTGCAACAGCCTGTTGAACCAAGCTCTCACAAGTCAAGCTTAGACCCGGTCCTGGCTTTAGCATTAGAAGACCTCCCAGCCCATCCACGTGCAATCCAAATAAAAACAAAATAGAGAGCAGAGGCTCAAATTGGATACACGTGATACAGATGTAATTCAGTTCAGTCTGGGTAGTACAACATGTAGTGTGCCTGAAGCAGCGGTCGCGGCCGCCACCACCACATGTCATAGCATCAAGAACAAGTATGATAGAGTGCTGGTGTGTCGGAAGCTACAAACATCCAAGGAACATTAGGCATCATATGTAAACAAACACACACACACACACACACACACACACACACACACACACACACACACACACACTACTGTGGCTGTATACATCACTCCACGAGAAGGTAGCCTTGCTGGTGTGGTAAAGAGGAAACGTTTACCACATTATGTCCTTACCGCTGCCCGACACATTTACTCGCTCTAATATGACAGTATAATATGGCACTTCCAGGCCTCTATTAGTCTAAATTAGGACCAATTACCTGTACCTCAAAAAAAAATACAAATTGGGGGATCATAAGCGGGAGTGTTCTGGGGCTCCAAGTGTTAAAGTTGGAGTTTGAGAAGTGTACGAGAAAATGAAGACGACGTCGCTGATTGGTGCCTCCGATATGACATAACGAATGACGTCATAAGTAAAGACGGTTCACCACATCTAACAATTCGCACACCCCATGCTAATAACGCGGCCACTTGTTAAGATGAAATTGAACCATGTAATGATAATTGAAACATTATGTTGGTTGATGTTAAGTTAATGGAATAATATATGAAGAGAACGATGTCTTGTGAAATAAAAACTTGCAAATCTGAACAGTTTGGAAAGTTGCCTAACCGAACTCACTCAAGCGAACACCTCTTACGTACGAATCTTCCGGACACACTTGAACATTCCCCCTTCCTTAAATATTAATTTTCTCCTCAACGGTCGTGATTTAGCTCATCGTTAATATTTTATTATGAGTGAGAAAAAAAACACATTTTTATTGCCTGCAATTTAAGTTGCGCGCGCAGAAGTTCAGTCTGTTGGCTGTATTTTATTACTATTGAGTTATTACGCAGTGTGAGGCGCTGGTTAGTTAATATGCAGTGTGAGGCGCTGGTTAGTTATTACACAGTGTGAGGCGCTGGTTAGTTATTACGCAGTGTGAGGCGCTGGTTAGTTATTACGCAGTGTGAGGCGCTGGTTAGTTATTACACAGTGTGAGGCGCTGGTTAGTTATTACGCAGTGTGAGGCGCTGGTTAGTTATTACGCAGTGTGAGGCGCTGGTTAGTTATTACGCAGTGTGAGGCGCTGGTTAGTTATTACGCAGTGTTAGGCGCTGGTTAGTTATTACGCAGTGTTAGGCGCTGGTTAGTTATTACGCAGTGTTAGGCGCTGGTTAGTTATTACGCAGTGTGAGGCGCTGGTTAGTTATTACGCAGTGTGAGGCGCTGGTTAGTTATTACGTAGTATGAGGCGTGGATTAAAAAAAAAACTTGTTCCTTCCTTATAATGTACGGTATAATATAGAAAGTTAGAGTTAGCCTGAGAATAGTTAGGTTTGTTAAGATTATATTAGGCTGGACTAGGTTCATTAGGTTAAGTTAATTGGTTATATTGGACCACCAGCAATGTCTGATCTCGGGAAAATTAACAGAAATTTTCTGAAGCATAAAACATGACACTTCAACACAGGCCCTCTATCCTCTCCCACCTTGTCCTCTCTACTGAAGATCGACCCATCACACTCACACAGTTTCAACGCCAAAAGGGAATTATTTAATGCGTGTATATTTCATTAATAATAAAGACATACTAAGATGTGCTTTTACGGTGTTATTAGTAAGACTAATTATTAGTATTAAGAGTTATTAGTAATCTCTATTCTCATATGGACTTGACGTGAGGAACGGCCAACGTGCCTGGTCAATGTGATGACATCTTTCTCGTACGTTTCAACCAATGATAGGGCTTTTTTTAAGGCCAGCAGCCAATCAGAGAATGTTTCATCAAAGTTTTATCCAATTAACGTCGATCTTTTTCTAAAGCTGCAGCTAATAAGATGGCATCTTTTAACGTTTTGCCACGTAAAAAAAATACTTATTGCATCAGTTACAGAAAGAGACAATAACCTTTAATTAAATCACGGTGTATTAAGTATTAATAAATTGGAAAACATCTTTTATTGCATAAATTATTATTGCAATTTAACTAAGCAAACAAAATGTGGTTTAATTGCAGTCGATCAAATGAGGCCTAAACTTAAACCATGTTTTTTATTTACTTTTTTAATAAAAAAATAGTACTTTACAGGTTTTTTACTCAAAATATTTGTTTAATTTCAAGGATAACCATGAATCAATACGATATCTTAATCAGTAATACAGTAGTTAATTAACTCATCCCTAAACGCGTATCAAGATGTTTCTGTAATGTTGTGCAAAACAACAGTTCCCGAATCAAAAGCAACACTTAGTGCATCAACCCATCAGAATTGACGTTAAATAAATTAACATATGAAAATCAATTCATTGCTATAGTTACTCAGAAAAACAATATATCAACAAATCTGAGGAAGACACAATCGGGGATGTCTTCCAGAAATTGGGTTTCTCTCGTACCGGTCAAGCAAAAAGTTATTTTATGGACATCTTTTATTAATAAAATTACCTTGGTTCTCAGGCTGCAACAAGCTTACATCGAGCCCACTAGACCCCCACAATGGCTTGCACTAAGGCTGCACCAGGCCCGTACAAAGGATGAAGAAGCTTGCATAAAGTCTTGTACTGAGTCTGCATGAAGACAGCACAAAATATAACCTATCAGGTCTACGCGAAACTTGTACCAAAACATCGCACTAGACCCGCACCAAACCGGTCTCAAGCCTACTCCAAGCCTACACCAAGGCTGCAGCAAGCATGCACCAAGCCTGCACTAGTCCTACTCTAGACCTGCACTAAGCCTTCCCCAAGCCCATGCCAAGTCTACTGAAGCCTGCACCACTTTTGTACCAAGCCTTCACGAAGGCTATACCGGTCCTAAACCAAGCTTTCAAGAAACACGCATTCAACAAGTACCCAAAGTTTCCCTAGCTCTCATAAAACCAGTCCAAGAGTGTTTTAAATGCACACCAAACTACCGTTCAACCATCACTTAACTAGCTTCCAACCATCACTTAACCAGCTTCCAACCATCACTTAACCAGCTTCCAACCATCACTTAACCGGCTTCCAACCATCACTTAACCAACTTCCAACCAACCAGCCCTAAAGAGAGAAATTTCGAGCGAGTCTCGTGTGTGGAAAAAGGCAGTTCACCCTGACCGCGCCGCTGTGACACAGCCTCGCGTGCATACCCACCCAAATTGGCCTTTTATTGCTGGTGCAGCCAGGGAGACTAAAATATTCACACAACATTTTTTGCAAGGAAGTTTATTGCTGGCTCTCCATTAGTCGGCGAGGCAGCTCATGAACGCTGAGGGTAGCGCTGTGATGTGGTGTTAGTTGGGTGAGATGTGCTGTTAGTTGGATGTGTTGGATGTAAACAGATGTTAGGTTATTGTGGTGATATTTTCAGCATGTCATTATGTTTTCTCATCACCCCCGTCTGTCTCCCACTTTTTGGTCACAACGTCACGTCTCATCCACCAACATCTCACCCACTAACATCTCACCCATCAACATCTCACCCACCAACGTCTCACCCACCACCATCTCACCCAACAACGTCACATCCATCAACAGCTTACGCACCAGCATTTCTCTCTCACCAACATGTCCCTCACAAACATATCACTCACCAGCATCTCTCACCAATACCTTTATCTCACGAGTATCTCACTAATATCTCACCTGTCAACAACCCCACCCACATATCATCCACTTACATATCTCCAAGTGAAAGAGAGAGGGAGAGAAGCACACAGAGATCACATAGAAGGGATATGAAGCCAGACTAGCAGGAAGGAGTGAAGGAAAGGTTGAAAGACCTTGAAAGGTTGACTAGTTGACAGACTGACAGACAATTTGAGAGAGACAGACTAGTTGAGAATGTGACAGAACTGTATCATTGTCTCACCAACCTCGTCTTCTCTTCCCTGAGCTGACTTTATTGTTTTATTGTCCCTTCCTTTTCCTCCCACGAAATCTTACTTCCCCCAAAAAATTATATATATATAAAGTGCAATATACAGCAATGCTAAAAGTCAAATACTTTTAAGGATGAATTATCTATCTGAAAACCCGGGATTTTGACACTTAATGAAACTGGCCTCTCTGCGATTTTTTTATGTGGTTCGAGGTCTTTCAAGCGGCTGTAGATATTCTCTTTATTACTCTTTTCCTGCTATTCGACATTATTAAAAACATTCTCCTGCAGATGTATTCAGCGCCTGAAAATTAACAAAAGTGTATCTATTTTAAAGCGGAGAGAAGAAAATAATTATTTCTCATGGCACCGTCCTTTTAATTGGTTACTGAATGGGTTAACAGGCGGGGATTAATATTGTGAGTGCTCAGAGCGCATGTAGCAAGTGTTCACAGTATGCATAGCGAGTGCTCAGATTGGAGAGATTGTGAACACCCGTGGGAGCTCACGCATAGCTACCCTCGGTGCTGCATATCCTCTTCTTCCATATCCTAAATAGGGGCTTAGGGCCCCTACAAAAACAACCAGTGTTTGCAGGGACTTATATATTATATATATGCAAACAAGCCTGAATGGTCCCCAGGACTAGATACAACTGAAAACTCACACCCCAGAAGTGACTCGAACCCATACTCCCAGGAGCAACGCAACTGGTATGTACAGGGACGCCTTAAACCACTTGACCATCACGACCGGACATAAGGAAGTGATAGCCGAGGCTATATGAACCACTTCCCCGCCGGCACTCGGATGGTAATCTTGGGCATAGCATTTTATCAATTCACCTCATTTTTTGGGGTGATCATTCACCTCATTATATATATATAATATATATATATATATATATATATATATATATATATATATATATATATATATATATATATATATATATATATATATATTGTGTGTGTGTGTGTGTGCGCGCTTGTCTCCCTTCTTCACCTTTCTCCGCCACTCTCCTCTCTTTCCCCTCTCCTTCCTTCTCCATCTTCTATCGCAATCCCCACCCCTCTATCATCCAACACTGGTGATGGGGTTGGTGATTGAGTGGACTGCGCTCCATACTCGTGGACTTAGGAACCGGGGTTCGATCCCCGGCACCGCCGAAAAAACAAATGGGCAGAGTTTCCTTCCCCGTGATGCCCTGTTACCTAGTAGTAAATAGATACCTGGGAGTTAGACAGCTGCTACAGGCTGCTTCCTGTGTACTCACCTAGTTGTATTCACCTAGTTGTGCTTGCGGGGGTTGAGCTCTGGCTCTTTGGTCCCGCCTCTCAACCGTCAATCAACCGTCGGTGTACAGTTTCCTGAGCCTAATGGGCTCTATCATATCTACACTTGAAACTGTGTATGGAGTCAGCCTCCACCACATCGCTTCCTAATGCATTCCATTTGTCAACCACTCTGACACTAAAAAAGTTCTTTCTAATATCTCTGTGGCTCATTTGGGCACTCAGTTTCCACCTGTGTCCCCTAGTGCGTGTGCCCCTTGTGTTAAACAGCCTGTCTTTATTCCCCTGAGAATCTTGAATGTGGTGATCATGTCCCCCCTAACTCTTCTGTCTTCCAACGAAGTGAGGTTTAATTCCTGCAGTCGCTCCTCGTAGCTCATACCTCTCAGCTCGGGTACTAGTCTGGTGGCAAACCTTATGTGTGTGTGTGTGTGTGTGTGTGTGTGTGTGTGTGTGTGTGTGTGTGTGTGTGTGTGTGTGTGTGTGTGTGTGTGTGTGTGAGGGAAAAAAATTAGTTAGTTGCTAGTGGCAGTTGAGAGGCGAGCCGAAAGAGCAGAGCTCAACCCCCAAGCACAACTAGGTGAATAAAACTAAGTGAATACACACACACAACCCACAATTTACCTGGATCATCGGGAATTCAAATTCGCTCCAGAATATGCAAATCCGTCACCGACTCGTCAGCTGTGTTTTCTCTACACTTCAGCAACACCATACACGAGTCTCACACAGATCAAACACGTGTTGCATCAAATGTCCAATTAGTAAAAAGTCACCATTGACATGCGTACGTAAAAACCAGCCCTACAGCCCGTAGGACGCGAGATTATATTATTAAGTTTCTTCAGCTATGAAGTTTGTGGAGTGATATAACTCACAAATTAGACTGATTGTTGAGTTAACACTCTGAAATGGAGATTCCTGTTAACGTTCTTAACTGAAAGCACTTGACGAACTCAGAGACAGACCCAAACATATAACTGGAAGAAGTGCACCTGATTCAGATGTAAAGATACATTGTTTTAATCGTAGGCTAGACAAATTTAGTACCACTGGGGAAAAATAGGGAACACTTCGGAGCCCTGGGGACCAATGGAGAACACTGTGTACTAATGGGGAACACTGTGTACTAATTGGAAACATGTTTGAAAACAAGGAACATTAGAAAATTCAGGGAACCAATGGGTAACACTGGGCTCACTGAATAATACAGGGAAGCATTGGGGAACACTGAGGACTATTAGATGAAATTAGGGAGCACTAGATAACACTAATGATAACTGTGAGCAGCAAGAGCACTGGGAAACACTGAGAGCACTGAGGAACACTAGGGAGCACTAGTAAACACTAGGGAGCACTGAGGAACACTGAAGAACACTGAGTAGTAACATTCGGGAACTTTTGGAACACTGTGGAACACTGAGGAGCACAAGATGTCACCGGGGGAGCCATGTCAAACACAATGATTACCGACATACAAATAATTTCCGACAGAACCAAATTCTCTAGTTCTAACTATACAGTATAACAGTTCTAAATATGTTATACTGTACAATATAACATAGTATACTTAGAACTAACTGTATAGTTCTAACTATAACGTAGTTCTAACTATAGGCAAAACTGCTATCATATAGACATAATTATAATACCATTATGATATATGTGAGAAAACAACAGTTTTTATTACACAGTGGAGGAAAGTTATAATTGTGCATTTGGGGGATGGCCGAGCAGAGCCTCCGGATAGGATGGTAAAGACTTTAGGATAATATGATAAATGACCTGAGGATAGGATGTAATAGAATATATATATATATATATATATATATATATATATATATATATATATATATATATAATATATATACGCATACACAGGCATATATTGGTGGTCACAATTTTACAAAGTAGTCTAAAAATTATACGACAAAGAGTACTGGGAAGACGGGACACCACTAGC
>WNGS01005997.1:12801678-12832415 GCA_020271785.1 Procambarus virginalis | reverse complement strand
AATAAAATTAGACCAAGCTGAAATTAAACATAAAATATAAGAAAAAAAAAAACAGAATGAAAATGTAGAAAAACAATTATAAAAAATAACATAATAAAGAACAAAAGCTGAATGTGAAGGAATTTTTTTTAAAGTGTGTAGAAATACGCACAGAATATTAGCAAATATTGCGATCGTCATATGAGAAAAGCCGCTTAGGGCCATTCAGCTCTGCAGGAGAACATCGCCTTGCACGTGTCAAACCCCACATTATAGTACATGCAGAGCAGCGAAGACTGGTTGTCATAGTGACTTAGTTGCTGGTTGCAATAGTAATAGAGAAAAGGAGAAGCAAAAAGAGAGCGTATTAGGGTAGGGGATAGAAGAGGGTGGAAGGAGGTAGAAGAGGAGAGTGGAATAGAGGATAGGAGTAGAAGGGTAAGCTAAAACAAAGGGCGGGGAGGGCTTAGGCAATGGTCGTCTGGACATGCCAAGGTTGGAGGGACGTAAATCTTGCGTTGGGGGGTACTGGGGAGGGGGGATGGTGCTTTGTTGTGGGGAAGGGATGGTGGTTAGTGACGAGGAGGATGGTGGTTATGAGGAGGAGTTGAAAACAAATATCAGGTTTGTTTCTAAATGAAAGCGAGAGGACAAAATACATGAATGCTTTGATACGACTGTATTAGAAGGCATTATCAGTCTGTTTGGGGATCACAACAGAACAGCAGAAGGCTCTCTCCCTCTACTCATATTTTCTTCCAGATATCTCTCACTGCTGAGAGAATAAAATGAAAGGAAATAAAGCAACGAAGTGATGAAAATGGAAGAGGAAATTAGACGTCAAAGAAGAATTGCGAAACTATTGATTACCACTGCCTCAGCTACTGGGTACTATTACTACAAGTAATGCTACTCCTACAAGTACTACTACTAATGCTACTATTACTTGTACTACAACCAAACCCTTGTAGCAGAAAGATAACGATACAGTAATGCACCACACAACATGCTGAGTTAGTGATAAGATTATGAAGAAATTACAGTGAGTGGGTATATATAGGAACTGGTGTGTGTGACACTGTTGGAAATGGTAAGTAGGTGAATTAGTGAGTAAGATAATATGTGACTGAATGAGTTAGTGGGATCAGTTAGATATTCATGGTTGAGTGGGATCGTTGAAAAAAAAATAATCATAAAGTAAGTAAATGCAAGTCAGATGCTAATTGAAAGTAATGAATGAGGGGTCTGTAAATATTAATGAATATGTCTGGAATTGCAAAAAAGAGTGAGTCAGATACTGTTGATATGAAGCCGGGAGCCGGTCGGCAGAGCGGACAGCACGCTGGACTTGTAGTCCTGGGTTCGATCCCAGGCGCCGAGAGAAACAATGGGTAGAGTTTCTTTCACCCTATGCCCTGTTACCTAGCAGTAAAATAGGTACCTGGGTGTTAGCCAGCTGTCACGGGCTGCTTCCTGGGGGTGGAGGCTGGTCGAGGACCGGGCCGCGGGGACACTAAAAAGCCCCGAAATCATCTCAAGATAACATCAAGAAGATGAATGAGTAACTGAGCGGATGAGTGACTGAATGAGTAGAGAGGGACTGATTGGCAAACTCTCTCAATATTTAATTGGTTAGCGAGAATTAAATGAGCGATATTTCTTATAAATCAATCAGTACGAGAGATATTTTAGATGAGTAAGTAAATTGAGTGAATGATAAATGAGCAGTAGGATGAATTGCAGAGTGAATAAGTGAATTACTTGAATGAAGAGGTGAGCGAGTGATTTAAGTGATTGCGAAAATGAGTGACCTGATTTGGTGAATGAATGTGACTAGAGTGAGTGAGTGAGTGAGTGAGTGAGTGAGTGAGTGAGTGAGTGAGTGAGTGAGTGAGTGAGTGAGTGAGTGAGTGAGTTGAGGGTGAGGAAGCAAGGGCCGCCAAAGAGAGGAGCGCGGGACAGCATTCCTGACTCGACTGACATTCATCATCTCAACGTCAACCAGTTGATTGACGCCAAGGATGCCTCCTGTCCCTCTGTCCAATGGCTGGCTGTCTGGTTAGAGAGATGTCTGGCTGTCTGGTTAGATAGTTGGCAAACTGGGATACCTCAAACCTTGTTTCCTATTATTAGTCTTTCTACTCGTTTGTTTGCTGTCTCTCTTGTTTCCTTTCTCTCTAGATTGTTTACTTCCTTTCTTAGTTACCTCTTATAAGCTCTTAGTTTCTTTACTTCCTTTCCCGTCCCACTTATTTGCTGATAGTAGTATTTCTCCTTCTCACTGAACAAGTCATCTTCTCATTCAGGAGAGTTAGAAGCAGGTGCAGTTTTTCTTAAGACGAAGCAAACAGAGCGAATCTTTGATTACTCTGCAACCAGGACAAGCCTCCTCCTCCTCCTCCTCTTTATCCCTCCTCCTCATTCTCCTCCTCCTTCTCCTCCTTCTTCTTCTTCTTCTTCTCCTCCTCCTCCTCTTCTGGAATAATCGGTATTCCAGGGACATGAAACTCCAACATTCTCTGTCTATTTGATGAATTTAGCAAGGACGTGACATGACAATGGAACTTTGTTATCTGTGGGGAGTCTGACATGAGTGATTCCCCGCCACCAGCACCACCAAGCAAGACTCGAAATTATTCGCGGATCTCGTCGTCACAAAGGGGCAAAAAATGCAAAACAAAACAAAAATAATAAGACATAAAAGTCAACCAACGTTAAAAAAAACTTTGGCAGACTGTTTTTGGAGATTCCATTGTCTAAGACGAGCGAAGGAATGTTTGCGTAAAATGCAATCAGGCTCTCGTTCTTTAGCGTTTGTTGGTCGTGTCACAGACCAGAGTTGCAGGTGCTATTGACTATCGGTCATTAAGGATGCATGTCATACGACGCGGGTTGTTGATAATGATGCATATTGGTTCTTAAACCAGTTTAATTTTGTTTAAAATTATATGTACTTAATGTTTAATATTGGTTTCTCCTGCTGCGAGTTAGTAATCAAGGTTTGCAATCAGGACTAAATTATACAGAATTAGTTTTAATCAGGTTATTTTAAAATTAGTCTTGCATCAAGAGCATATTTTACATGTTTTATTTTTTCAAATAAGCCGTTTCAGAAATGTTGCTTCATTACTCCGTCGTGACTGCTAAAATTACTCAGCAAAATTTAGGTAAAAATCATCCCCAAAAAAGTTCAAAGTTTTATCAAATATCAGCAAAATTGAAAAGAATAAGAAAAAATTACAATTTACAGCGTTGTGGTTTGAAGAAAAGTCGTCGGCGAAGCACTTGTTCAAGAAGTGTTCGAACGTCATCAGTTTTGACGGGAGACATCTCCCGTCACGCAGGGTGCATTTGCACCTCTACAGATATTCAGTATCAGCTCTTGATACTGGTAATGGCTCAAAAAAGCCACCACTTACGGGCTATTCATGCCCGTGCCACCTTTTGGGTGGCTTAATCTTCATCATCATCATCATCGTCATCAGTTGTGAGTTGTGTGTCAACTGTTTTTCATTCATAAACAAGTGGTTTAGCGGGTGCATGGAATGAACTTTGGTCTTTGTATATGAGGACGGGCTGCTAGATTAATTAGCATTTGATCTTAGTTTATAAGGACGGGCTGCTTCACGGCATTTGAACAGAGCTGCAGTGATGAAGTCTGTTCGAATCGCAACTCTACAGATGCTTCACCCACGAACTACAAATACAATTGCCAACGGAACCTGAACACGTAACCTAAACTAACATACACCTAAATATGTAAAATATGCTAATATATAATATTATTAATTTATATTTGAAAAATTTATATTTTGAATAGACAGTATGTTCAAATTCATAAATGGGATATGGGACATATAAATGGGACATTTTTGGGATCGGCCGCTAGATGGAATGAACATAGCCTGAGGACAGGGTTGTAGCAGATTCCAGTTCGTTCTCGTTAACAAGGCTTGTTCATCCAGCCGCCAAACTACTTTTTATGAATGAAAACCATTCTACACACGACCCATAACGGATGATAATCGATCAATTCTGGAACAGTGCTTGCTCACGCCCAGGGTTCGAGCCGCACCTTGGTAAATGCTACATCCATGTTTTATATATACGAATGATTGCCAGCATAACTGAAACATCTATTTTGACTCATCTTATTACTTTCCATCGACAAAACTCTAAAACGATTTTGATACAATGTAAAAACTTATTAATGCTTACTCTATATTCAAAATCTGTATTTCCTCATATATAAATAAATTTAATTTTATATTTAAATTGTGAGTTCAGTTAGGCGTAGGTTAAGTTAGGTTAAGTTGAGGTTATGGTGGCAATTATTTATATTTGCTGTTCGTAGGTGAGGCAATAATGGAGGTGTGATTCGAACACAGGAAGTAAGCTAAGCACTGTTCGAGAACAGTAAACCTAATGAATTGTGATTCGTGTGTAAAGTATTTTTGCATTTAGTGTGTGGCGGCTGGATAAACAAGCATTTGGCCAACTGAACAAATCCAATTTGATACAAATCAGTTTGATACAATTTGATACATCGCGCTATTGTGATTTCTGTGTGCAATTTGGACAATTATTCAATGATATAGAGATAATATGGCTACATGTATTGTGCTTAAGGTGTCATGAGACATTCCCAGCGAATTGGACCTAACAGCTCAAAGATTAAGAGAGGTAAACAGCATCAGATCTGAGAATTTAATTTTGAATATAATAGCTTACAGTCCCTAAATTAGAAATTGAAAATATTGAATGTCTTTAGGGGACGGAATTCTAACAATAGGTAAAAATTTATTGTGTAATAATTCCGCAAAATCTTGTAAAATTTTCTTCATGGAAAAGCATATGACTCTGTCCCTCAAATTATATCATTTTTGTCCTTCTATTTATATAGTCTCAAGTGGAATTTTTTTTCATACTCTTTGCTAGAGCGGCATGCTGTTCGTAGACCTCGTAAGCTTCTTCGCAAAAAAATATTACAAAAGTGAGAAACAATAAAGAAATTTTGGTTACTTTTTTAAATGGTGAACGTGTGAGGAATGAGCTCAGAAGCTGGATACTATAATGTTCACGAGTTAAGCACCGCATCTCACTTTTATTACAACTGCTTTAACAGCCTTTACTCTTCTATTTAAGGAGAGGAATATCATCTCCACCGCTCACGTCGCCTGTCGTGGTACACCTGCTGTATTAAACACTACATCGTTGTACACAGAACACCACACCACCGTCACGAACCTACACTATCGTAACCAATCTATAATCGCGATGCTATTGAGCATGTGATAAAATATTAATATTTTACTCGTTTTAAATAATAACCACATTAGTTGCGCTTGAGCGCTCTCGAAACAGCGGGCGGGACACAGCAGCAGCAGCAGCAGCTGGCAAATAATGCTGTGTTGATTTGTGTAAGCAATAAACATATGAGCGGCGGCTTCATGTTAACTTGATGGCTGCTCCCAAGTGTCTGTAAATCAACAGGGATATTAATGCATGACACGTGAAGCGAGCTGCCAAGGAAGCCCGCGTCCCATTATAGTCTCTAATTGTGTTCCGTAAATTTTCTATGAAGGTGTGTTTACAGTTTATAGTCTCTTCCTCCTCCTATTATCACATAAAAACGCTGGAAGGGTATGTGTGTACTGGAGATGATGTGTGTATATGTGCATACCATCAGAAGGCCTCGGTTGGCAAAGGTTAATTCAGGATATTGTGGGGGTGCTTTGCCAGGCAGACTTAGACGGACACATCTTGATTAAACATA
The DNA here is from genome assembly GCA_020271785.1 of Procambarus virginalis. Taxonomy (NCBI): domain Eukaryota; kingdom Metazoa; phylum Arthropoda; class Malacostraca; order Decapoda; family Cambaridae; genus Procambarus; species Procambarus virginalis. Next base: position 12,826,660 of record WNGS01005997.1, on the reverse strand, counting down.
CATGCGCCCATACTTACACACGCATACATATTTAAACAAACACACACAATTATTCTTCTGATTTATATAAATGATCTCCCAGAGAGAATAGACTCGTTCCTCTCATTGTTTGCTGATAATGCAAACATTATGAGGAGGATTAAACAGAGGATATAGTATGAGGCTACAAAATGACCTAGACATACTGAATGAATGGTCAAACAAATGGCTACTAAAGTTCAACCCAAGCAAATGTAAGATAATGAAACGAGGCGGTGGAAACAGGAGGCCAGATACAATATACCGAATGGGAAATGAAGTCCTTCATGAAACGGTCAGAGAGAAAGATCTAGAAGTTGATATTACGCCAAAAATGTCTCCTGAAGCCCACATCAAAAAAATAACATCAGCGGCGTATGCGAGGCTGGCTAACATCAGGACAGCCTTCAGGAACCTTTGTAAGGAATCTTTCAGAACCTTGAATACCACATATGTAAAACCAATCCTGTAGTATGCAGCCCTAGCATGTAGCCTATACATTGTCAAGCACAAAACGAAGCTGGAAAAAGTTTAGAGGTATGCCTCCAGGCTAGACCCAGAACTAAGAGGCATGAGATACGAGGAATGGATGCGTAACTCACCTCACGTCGCTGGAGAACAGGAGAGCGCGGGGAGATATGATCACTACCTACAAAATTCTCAGAGGAATTGACAAGGTAGATAAAGATTAACTGTTTAACACGGGTGGTACGCGAAAAGGGGACATATGTGGAAGTTGAGTACTCAAATGAGCCACAGGACTGTTAGACAGAACTTTTTTCAGTGTCAGAGTAGTTAGCAGATGGAATGCATTAGGAAGTGATGTGGTGGAGGCTGACTCCATACACAGTTTCAAGTGTAGATACGATAGAGCCCAGTAGGCTCAAGAATCTGTACACCAGTTGATTGACAATTGAGAGGCGGGAGCAAAGAGCCAGAGTTTAACCTACGCAAGCACAACATGGGAAGTACACGCACACACACATCCCCAGGAAGCAGCCTGTAGCAGCTGTCTAACTCCCAGGTATGGGTTAGTGTGTCTCTGCATGTGTGTGTGTGTGTGTGTGTACTCACCTGCTTGTACTCATCTAGTGGTGCTTCCCGGGGTTGAGCTTCAGCTCTTTAGTCCCGCCTCTCAACAGTCAATCAACTGGTGTACAGATTCCTGAGCTTCTCAAGCTCCATCATATCTACATTTAAAACTGTGTATGGAGTCAGCCTTCACCACATCACTTGCTAGTATATTCCATTTACTAACTACTCTGTCTCTGAAAAAGTTCTTTCTAATGTCCCAATGGCTCATTTGGGTACTCGGATTCCACATGTGTCCCCTTGTGCGTGTGTTAAATAATCCATTCTTGTCTACCCTGTCAATTTCTCTGAGAATTCTATATGTGGTGATCCTACAAAAATTTTCAAAATAGATCAAAAACATGATCACACAAAAACTCTGGGCTCTTCTATCTTCCAGCGACGTGAGGTGCAGTTCCCTCAGCCTTTCATCGTAACTCATGCCTCTTAGTTCTGGGACTAGCCTAGTGGCATACCTCTGAACTGTTTCCAGCTTCGTCTTGTGCTTGACAAGGTACGGGCTCCATGCTGGAGCTGCATACTCCAGGATTGGCCTTATATACGTGGTATACAAGGTTCTGAAAGATTCCTTACGCAGGTTTCTTAAAGCAGTTCTATTGTTAGCCAGCCTCGCATACGCCGTCGATGTTATTCTTTTGATGTGGGCTTCAGGAGGCAGGTTCGGCGTGATATCAACTCCTAGATCTTTCTCTCTGTCCGTTTCGTGAAGGACTTCATCTCCCATTCGGTACCCAGTGTCTACCCTCCTATTTCCTCCGGCTAGTTTCATTACCTTACATTTACTTGGGTTGAACTTTAGTAGCCATTTGTTTGACCATTCCTTCAGTTTGTTTAGGTCGTCTTGTAACCTCATACTCTCCTGTGATAAGCACAGAGATAAGCCATAATCAACAATAACCTACTAGGCTGCAGGTTTGTTGTCACCGGTGAAGATAATAAAGGAAAATAATGGCATTAGTTCCAAATTATTTAAACACCTGTGCAGAGGAGAGAGAATATGCAAATAATAAATCAATAATATCACAGGATTTGAGTAGAAACTCAAATGATAGACAGAAGGAACTCAAATGATAGACAGAAGGAACTCAAATGACCAACAGAAGCAACTGAAAAGATGTGTGGAACACACTAAAAATTTTGCCTGACAGTAATCAAAACATCAATCAACTAAACCATACATAACGTCGCCTACAGGTGCCGTCGGACATCGGGAGACATCACGTGATCCAGCTTTATTCAAAGCGACATATTATATAATGCTTTGGGTTAGAGGAACAGTAGTGTACAACGCCCCCTTAAAATGGCTGTTTTAAGAAATGTTTTTACACATATTCTCTGATAAACAGTTTACAACATAACTCTCCGACGGACAGCTGTATGTGTCCCGGAACACACGCTTTGGCCTGTGGTTTAATATTAAAGTGATATGAAAAATAAATGCAACTGTCGCGATGAATTCAAGCGTTAAAAATTTGAATCCGTGCATAATCGAAACTAGTTCATGTAGTCTTAAGATCAAAACAAGAATTATCAAGATGAATTCAACCATTATCAAAATTAAAGTTAAAACGTTCTCAAGATGAATTAATTTAAAGCTTAATCAAGATAAATTCAATAATTATGGAGAATAATTGAACCACTTTCGAGACAAATTTAAGCATTATGGAAACTAAATGAATCAACATCAACGGAAATTCAAGCTTTATAAAGATTAATCAAAGCAACATCAAAATAAATTCCCAAGGTTTGGATCATTTCAAAATATTTTACATAAATAACTGTCACGAGTCAGAATCAGCGAAATGCGCGTACAAAATATCTGTAGGTGCTTGAAAAACATTGAATTTCGTGAAAATACAACATTTTGACATCTACACAATAAAGCTAAGTAGACTGACGGGGAATTTAAAAGAAGGTCAATATTTTCATTACAAGTGCCCTTATTTACAAGGCTACAAACCGCTCGCTGACACTGGTACATATTCCTTACGGCAGGACTCCGTCAGAGCCGAAAATAATCATAGTTGTTGGTAGATAAGACGCATGCTATTGGTTTACCATTACCAGAGAATATTTAGAATTTGCATTCGCAAAATCATGTTTTTTTTTTCCACTAACCCCTATTCTAAAACCATTTTCAATAAATGTATAATAAAACAGAGGAAAAAACACAATATAATATTGTATAATTACTGGTAAATGCTGTAATGGATCAGTTTTCAGAATAGTTTTGTTCAGCTAATGATTCATTGGGTCATATGTAATTATTATGGTAATGATTATCATAATAAATGATTAATTAAAGAAAAATCATAACAAGTACCGTTAAAAACATTAAAATACATTTGTGTATTAATTTTAATTTGGAAAAAATCTATTTAATTTCTACAAGCTAATTCTTAATAAAATATTTTAAGTGATTAAATAACAAAGTGAACATTAATGTGTTAGTATGAACAAACACTATGCAAAGAATAAACTCCTGGTGAACAAAAACCTTGTACAAAACTAAAACTTCCCAAAGAACAAATACCATTCAATGAAAATATAATTTTCCACGAATAAACACCTCACAAGGAACGAGCTCCAAGCAAAGAACAGATACCTTGCAGTGAACAAATAATTTACAATGAAAAAACACCTTGTAGTTAACAAACAATATACAATGAATAAACACCTTGTAGTGAACAAACAATTTACAATGAACAAACACCCTAAAGTGAACAAACAATTTACAATGAACAATCATCTTGTAGTGAACAAACAATTTACAATGAACAAACATCCTGAAGTGAACAAACAATTTACAATGAACAATCATCTTGTAGTGAACAAACAATTTACAATGGTCACCTTGTAGTGAAAAAATAATATAATGAACATACACCTGGCCAAGATTAAACACCTTCTATTGATATTGAAGTTCTATAATTCGCAATATAATTATAACATGGTGGCTGTTAATAAAACTATTGCATCATTAACACGAGTGATAAACACTCTAACACCATTAACGAGAGTGACAAGGCTGCTGTCACCTTACCTCTGCCTGGCATCTTCACTCCATCATCTGAAAAGAGAAATAACGGTGTTATTTTCTATTTCAATTTGTTTTGGAGTTTGTTTTAGGGCATATCTACCTCTAGAGGAAGGCCACCACAGTAGCTTATTGACCAAGCAGCAAGTATACTCTTGTTCTGAACATTGTCCAGGACTAAAGTATACTCTGAGTGTATATTCACCAAAAACCAGGGTACACTCACCTCAAAGTATAGGCAGAGTAGAATTGTCAATGAACGTTTAACGTTCTGCTCACCTCAAAATGACAAAAATATGCTGTATATATATATATATATATATATATATATATATATATATATATATATATATATATATATATATATGTATATATATATATATATATATATATATATATATATATATATATATATATATATATATATATATATACACATACAATCAATAATATACATTAAATTATATTGAGTAATCAGCATAACACAAATAAGATATCTTGAACATTGAAGGCATATAACCATGGTTATCACTTCAAGATCTCCCTTCAAGATCTCCCCTTATGATGAGGTGAATATTAATTACCTCTCAGACCCCCCTGTGAAATGCCACAGTGTTGATCTTTCCAGTCCTTGTTGCGTCTCGGAATTTAAATGTAGCTGTAATATTTTAGATTACTATTCTCCGTCTTTGGCCCTAAATATATTCAAACAAAGCTATATCCAAGTAGTTTGTTGTACCATTGAAATTGAAATTTGAAAACTGGTCCTAATAAATTGCATATGTTGTATGTGAGATATATCTAATCGTCAGTGTTGTGCTGGTAAATTGGATTGATATTAGTACACTAGAAGAACATTAATAATACTTCTTATTAAAGAAGCAGATATATTTTATTCTGCAAGTTTGCGTAAATTGTACGCTACTGAGACTCCAGCTTCCCGCTTTCTATGACAGCATCACTCACAAAGAAGATCCTCACTTCTCCGTTTCCATGGCAACCGCTGTCTGCTGGCAAGTCGTAAATTATTTAAGCGCCGCCCACCATCTTTCCCGCCCAGACTCTCTAGCGAATCATAATGCACCGGACGCGAGGGGAGGGATCTTGGATTCTCGCCAGCCAATAGTTGTGTTTGTTTACGCTCTTGACGAAGCGTAAGTGTGTGTTGATTGGCTCAAACCGTTCTGCTCGACAAATCAGCCACACCCTCTAATTGATTTTCATGGTACGCTATTGGACGGCCGATTGTCAATGCATCCGACGACTATTGGCTAATCTTGACTCGCACGTGCATGTGTGTAAAATGAGCGTCGTTTAATGTCCGGGGGATCGAATTCTCCCAACTGCCACAAGGTCCTCTAAACTTACTAGGGGCGCCTTTCATCAAGTTTACGCAGCAGAAAGGAACATATCCCGTTCCTCGCACGTGTAGGAGCCCGTATTTCACTCTCCAGCGAGTCTTATGGTCATTACCTTCTATCGTCAAAAGTTCCATTGAAGACATCTCAATAAGAGCGCAGGAAATGGACGCTCTTTGTGTCGCTTGTGTTCTGCTCTCTCTTTTCTGCGTCGATACAGCGGTCTCAACCCCGCTTTTCATGAGCCGATTGTCGCAGTTATTACATGAGTTTATTGTTAAATATCAATGTCAAGTACTTACTATTCTCCGTCTTTGGCCCTAAATACACTCAAACAAAGCCATAGCCAACACAAAAGCTAGAAGATTCCACAGAAAACGGAAGCGTTGATGGCCAGTCAACTTTAACTTCTGAGAGAACGGATGAGGGAGGATGTCACGGGATATTAAAGGAGATGCTAAAGGGAGATTACGAGTCTCTGTCCACCACCCGTGTTCTTCACAGTCACCCTCTGGCTTGAGTTTCCCATCCTGCGAGCAGTGGAGCAGGAACTGACCGTGCTTGGTGTGGTGGTACTACGCGGGGTAGTCGTGGTTGTTGACGCTGCTCATGGTTTGTGCTTCAATTGTGGTTGTGGGGTGTGTGGTTAATGTTTGCTGTGATAGCCATGGTTGTTGCTGTTGTTGTTGTTGTGGCTGTTACAGTAGGGGGGTAAGATGTAAGCAGGTGTATAATATTAGGAGCAAGATGTACAGAGGTGTATAGCATTAGGGGGCAATATGTAAACGGGTGTATGTCATTAGGGGTAAGGTGTAAACAAGTCTAATAGACAGCGGCGTATGGTAGACCTTTGGTAGCCAGGCCTCTTGTGGCTGCCCGCATATTTCCATAGGCAATGGCAGAAGATAGATATATTTATTCATTATCAAACATCGTCGTCCCTTCACTTCCTAGTGTGTGGTTTGGTCAACATATTTCAGCCACGTTATTGTGACTCCTCGTCTGCAAGATAGATATAATTTGAACATTCCAAACTTGATTATTTAACCAGGCATCCCTCTTCACCTATTTGTTTTATGAAGATTACTTTCTTAGACAAAAATATATAGTAATGACATGACAGATATCACAGAGACAGTTCTGATGCACATTGCACTGAAGATTCGTGTAAAGAACTGTGTTAGTGGAATTTTAATATCATCAACTTCACCGATAAGCAGACACTTAAATTTTTTAGGTCAGCAAAAGTAGTTTTCTCTCAGAGTAAATTATTCTAGGAGGAAGTTGTCACTACTGGAAGCAGCAACTTACAAACGGATTATAGTGAAAGGTGGCTATGTTCATCACTGATAGTCATATATTCACATATATTTACCAGTTAACTCATCAATGAAACAGTGAACAATATGATACCCCCTCTTGTTCAATCTCATAACATAAAGCTAAGGTTAATGTTAAATTCTTCACAAATAAAAAGATTATATAAGTTTTTAGCCATCGACAATGCACTAGGTAAATTTAGCTATGCTTGTTGCCAAGAAAACTTAACTTTAAAGCTACCTGCCATCTCACAGGTAACCATGAGGTGGCAGGTTAGTATCATGATATGAATTCGCCAACTGAGATATTTCATCTAGCACTTCTACACAGACATGTGCACAGTTGCTGTTGCTGGGGAAATATGGCATGATCAAATACTGCCGACACCATTAGAGATAACTACAGCGGTAGTGCGCCCTGATACGGTATTGACAACATTAAATTTGCATTGCATGTTGTGTTGTCACAGGATAGCAGATCCGTCATAATGTTCTCCAGGACCTGACCAGTCATCAGACACGTCGGTGTTGGCAGTGTATACACATCTAAAATTTTGGAAGGATTTCAATTTCATAAGATGTTAACAAGTGTTCTTGCAAAATATGACACACACAAAAAAAAAGGGTTTTTGACAGTCATACATTCCAGGCTGTCGGAAAGATACGAAAAATCACTTGAAATAGCATGGAAACGTAGTCAGTCGCAATAATAAAAAAAGAAAGACCAGACAGAAACCAGTAAATTATACACCATTGTCACTGAAAAATTATTCCTTATAAAGTACTGGAGTAACTAATCAGATTGAGAATAATGAGCACGTGAAGAGGGCAAACATTTTCCTGAAAGGCAGTGTGGGCTTGGAAGGGAAAAGTCATGCCTGGCAAATTTGATTGGGTTTTATGGCAAGGTTACTAAAAAAGACAGGAAAAAGAAGGCTGGGTACACTGTATTTTCCTAGATTGTCAAAAACATTTGATACTGTTCCTCATGAAATGCTGGTGTATAAGATAGAGAAGCAGGCTGGCATAACTTAGAACACACTGAACTGGGTAAGGGAATACCTGAAGGGCAGAAAACGAAGAGTTACAGTCTGAGAGGAGGCTTTGACCTGGAGGAATGTACCAAGTTGGGTTCCCAATGCAGACGAGGAGTCACAATAACGTGGCTAAAATATGTTGACCAGACCATACACTAGAAAGTGAAGGGACAACGATGTTTCGGTCCGTCCTGGACCATTCTCAAGTCGATTGAGACCACACATTGGGTTCCCAATGTGTGATCTTAGGACCACTACTGTTCCAACTCTAGAAGCGGGCTCGTATTTGTCACTGTTTGCAGATGACGCAAAGCTGATGAGGAAAAAACAAGAGGACTGCAGAAATTTATTAGAAGACCTTGCAAACTCCATGAGTGGTTAAACAAATGGTTCCTGGAATTCAGTCCCAACAAGTGCAAGGTAATGAATATTGGAAAGGAGAGAAGGCTGTATCTACACTATTAGGGAAAGGCAACTAAGTGAGTCGTAAAGAGAGAAAGATTTAGGGGTGGAAATAATTCTCACACTAACAACAGAAGCACACATGAACAGAATAACATATGCAGCATATGGAAAACTAGCAAACATTAGAACATTTCGAAACCTAAATCAGAATTCTTTCCAGGCAATCTTCATAATGTTGCAATAATGGAATATGCAGCATGGAATCCGCACCTCATGAAGCTGAAAACTAAATTTAAAAAAAAGCAGAAACTGTAACAAGATTTGTGCTAAAACTAAAACGGTTAAGCTATTAGGATAGGAAAAAAGTACAATCACGTACATCTTAATCCCCCCCCCCTTGCTCCCACCTTCCAAATGTTCAGTACATTCTCTCTCATTTCTCCGTTTCTTCCCATCCTCTGCATCATTTTCCTTCATCCTGCCGCCTATTTTCTCCTCTTCCTCCTTTTCTTACATCCTTTTTGCGCCTTTTCTTTTCCCCTTCTACCGCAGAGGACGTGTTCGTGGGAACTGATATTGCCTGTAGGATCCCATTTGGAACTGATCTTTTGAGTATATCATTAATTGCACTAGTCACTGTGTCTGCTTATATCTAAACATGTTTGACTATCTGCTTGTTTTTATTCATGTTTGACAGTTTGCCTGCCTCTGTGCATGTTTGTGTTTGGCATTGTCTCCTGTCTTAATTACTGATTTATTTGATTGTTGCTACCAGCGGCTGTTAGTTTACTGAGATTCTATACCAACTTTTTGAGTCGTAGAACACAAGTATTGTAAATGGTATAATATTTGCATCAATCCCCCAAACGATGTTGTTTAACAATGATCTTTATATTGTATATGCACAAGTTACTTATAATTATAATAATTGGTAATGGAGTGATGGTCTTGTGATTGTTGCAGAAGTAAGACGGCTCCTGACTGAGCGTCTTGAGCTGTATGTGCCGTCTTCTGTTTCTCCACGAAGATGAGAAACCTGCAGAACATTGTCTTTATACCAGCAAGGTCGCCTGCATTTTTCCATTGTTAAAGACTCTGATGTACTCATACTTATTTTTTTATACAGGTTGGAACAGGAGTAGAAGCCTAATGACTCATGTTAGCTGGCTGAGAGTTTTCGCCTCCTATAGCTCATGGTAAGCCTTAGCTTATTAGTTTCCCTGGAACACGACTCGACAATCTGTTTTACTCCCTTGTCCCCAATNAAAGAGTGAATTTTGAAGGAATAAGAAACGTCTTTAATTCCTTTCCAAAAACTCAATATTAATATTTTTTGTTTACATTTTCGTCTCCTTTCTAGTTTGGTGATGTATGTCTATCTGTCCCTACATGACAGGCCTACCTAACAGCGAGGAGTTCGCTTGACGACCGAAGGGCTCAAACATGTGCTAGGGTCATCACCAAATACATGATTCACTCATGATAGTGTTACTCAGTTTCTTTCGGTATTAAGGCTTGTCACCGTACGATTTACAGAATCTGATGAACTCGTTAATTGAAGGGTTTCTTCTTAAGAGTTAAAGTTAAATCAGTTTGAGATTGGACGCTATTAGGTATCTTGTCGATAGTTGTTGGGGTCTTGATGACCACCTGAAGCTAGGGCGAGGCATGGCAGAGCAACGCGGTAATGAGACCCCTATAATAATTTGGTTAGTAGCTTGGTAATAAGTTAAGGGAAACACTTTGGTTCAATATAAATGAACAGATACACAGGTAGACAGATATTATCACCGGAAGAAAGGTAGATATTCATAAATATAATTACGATTATAAGATTTCAGTCAGGTAGATCACAGTGAGTGAAGATTATCTATTGTTTCTGCTTTCCTCATATCATCTACCTCCTTCTCACCCTAAACCGAAAATACTTCATTACCACCCAATCGCCAACCCCCAAACCCACCTTCAAGCTTTAGACAAACCCTCCCCCACCTTCTACAATCTCCTCCCTCCCCCTGAACCCGCTATCCACCCTATCTACTCACTAAGCACCAACTATTCGACACATTAGCTCGACGCAAAAGCAGTTCAGTTAACGTTTAACGCCCCAGACCATATACCTGGTCCCCTTATCCAGGCGGCATCTCTCCTCATATATAATCAGAAAACTCACATAAGCGGTGGTACTAAACCCAGCCCGGACGGGACACTGTGTGTGTTATCTTGCCTTCTGCATCTCGTCAAATTATCATCAGCAGGAGTTTATGGATTATTGGATAATGTAATGCTTAATAACCAGCTGCGGAGTTTAGCGATTAAGCAGACTTTTATCGGTTCATCAGGATTATTGGGATGATAATGAAGTGAAGCAGTATATTATTATAGAGACTATTTTACCTTCCGAATTATATATTTATCTGTAATAATTTTAATTGGCAAGCCATTTTAAAGTTTTGGAAACAAATACAACTATATATATTATTTTATATATAATATAATATAATATAAACTGTGACAGCCGTTACTTCTATCATAAGGCTTTTATAACACTTGTTTACTCCTTTTTACATATAAATCAACAATTTACACCACAAATTACAACACATTTATTAACCAACTGACTACAACAATTAATTCATAAAACTATAGAGCCAATTTTCAACAAATGTTAGCAATAGGTTAATGTGACAGAAGTAAACTAATTATGATATAAAAATCTGAAATCAGTTGCTACAAAAAACTTTAGTTGTTAAACAATATATCTTTAATATACAAAAGAATATAACGGCATCTGCAGAGTGATTAGGTTTCCATAGATAGTGGCTGTTACGTTATTAATTAACCATATGGCTAGGCCAGGACGTTTGCAACGTGGGTAGTTTTCATTTGGACGTGTTCCAAGATATTTATTAATGTCAACTTGCTAGTTTATTCTGTGTCCAGGGAAAATACCCAAAATAGGAGAACTAAAAAAAACACTGTATGTAAATCTTTCATTGACAGGAATTTTAATTGAATCCTGTGGAATTATAAGTGCAAATAATGTAATCGAAATATTAGTCAATGACTATTTAAATTGAACTGTTTTATAACTAGTAAATAATGCAAGAAGTAAAAAGTACCGAGAATAGTAATCCAATGATTGTTTTAATGACATATACAGTTAATTTTTATGATGCCTAATCTTGCAGGTCTTGTGTGTACATCTTCTCAACTTTCTCAACTTTCTAACAAGAGTGTATTCTAGTTTGCATCTATAAATGTAAAACGGCTTATCCTTAACAAAATCTGGAGAGGAAATAACTATCTAAAATTGCTGGTTATTTCTTCCAATTTCTCTCGGTCAGAAAAATTGCTCACTTAGTTATACATGAGTGATTACACCCGCATATAAATCAAGTTATTCGCAATCATATTCCGTCGTATACTCCCACCTGCCCTCATATATCCTTGCATAATTCCCCCTACCCTCATATACCATCGCATTCTCCCACCTGCCTCCATATATCCTTGCATACTCCCACCTGCCCTCTTATACCATCGCATTATCTCGTATACTCCCACCTGCCCTCAAATAGAGGGCATCGCATATTTTTTTCATTCTCTCACATACCCCAGACATGTTCATATAGGCTCACATACCCTTATATGAATTCATCCCTCACACAACCACACATGTCATCACATACTTTCTCATACACGTGTGCCCAACCCCTGTCACATACCTTAATATCGCATCTCATATCCCCCGACCTAGCATCATATACACTTTCCCTGGCATCACATATCTCCCCAGAGCCCAACGGCACCAGGAGTTATCCAAAATTTACACATAGTGACACAAACTCGGAGGACCCAGCTGTGCGCCAGACATTCTGAAGACAAAACTTCAAGAGACTGTCATGCATAATGCTGCTCTAAGTGTGACATTTGGTGGTGGGAGATTAAAATTCACTGTCCACGCTGGTGTAACGTTGTTCTGGGGCTTTTAATGTGACTCTTGTCTCAGACAATTACCATATTTCTCAGAACTAAAATTCTTCCCCGTTATCTTGTATTCAGTTGCTTTCTGCTTGTTGGTTTTCTCCTCACGTATGTGATGTTTTTGTCTGTTGTAAGTTGTTTGTTAAATGTTACCTGTTGTCTGTTACCTGGTGTTCTGTTTCACATTGTTTGTTACCTCTAATCTGTTGCCTGGTGTTTTGTTTTCCATATTATGTTACCTGTTGCCTAGCGCCTGTTGTCTGTTGTATATTTCCTGTGTGTTTCTTGACTGTTTTTTCTTGACTTTTTTATGTTAGATGTTACCTATAATAAGTTGTTTCTTGTGTATTTTCTGTTGCCGGTTTTGTTTTTCTAGTTGCCTGTTGTATATTTTGACTCAAAACTACCTCATAAGCCTTCTCTATGGTAAATAAGTCGATTATTTCTCAGTTTTGCCTAACTAAAATTCTCCAAATAATAAATAATAACTAATCATTCAACTACATTAATATCGAGATTTTTATAAAAAAAATCGCGAGGACACATTGAAAAATAATAAATTATAAATATAATCAGAAGCGACAAATCTTACTTGTTAGGCCAACTTGAACGGTTGTGCCCAGAAAATATACAATTTTGGCATATACATTTATACGCATTTTCAGATCCAAAATATAGATTAAAAAAAACACAGAGAGAAGCAGAAGAGAAAACAGTACAAAAAGGAAAACGTGGAAGCAAAGTCATGTAAAGGAACATTGAGAAGGAGATTGATTGATATTATGGAAGCGAAAATAATATTGGGAAGATTGAGAAATACAGATATATCAATAGAATGAAGCAGGATAAATTAAGAAAGAATGGGCAACAGAATATGGAAACTAAGTTATGAGGCAATCAGGAAAGAATGAAGAGATAAGGAATAGAAAAAGATACATATGAAAATTGAGAAGTAAATGAGCTAAAAGACAGAAAGCACAAAATGAAGGAAAGATAAAGCAAATGAGTAAGAGAACAGAAAATGCAGATATGGGAGCTAAAGTAAAAGAAGGGAGGGTGAGGGAGAGAGAGAGAGAGATTGAATGAAAAAGGCAGGAGATACAACGTAAAGAATAAAGACAGGAGACCAGGGGGGAGGACGAAGGGAGAGCCTGGTCGGGCAGGGAGCCTTCCAGCCTTATGGAAATAGGGTTCCAGGAGAGCCCATAAAGTTTCGGACACGGGGGCCTCATGAAAATTTTATCGTGGGACTTTCTTGGAGGAATTTTCTCCTGTTCTTCCAACATCCTTGAACACCGTCGTTAAGGAAAATAAGAAAATTTAAAAAATGACACAGGAAAAAACATTAAACATAACTAAAACATAATTAAGTCGACGCAATCAAAACAAAAACATGGCGTAGAAACTTATACAATTTCATTGCTGCTATTTCTGTGCTTAGTGTGTATGCTTTAAGATACAGATACACATTAAGAAGTATTGGAAATCAATGTTTTAACAAGAGTCAACTCTTCCTCAAATTTTGTATTCCCCTACACACTTTAAAAATGAAAATCAAGAATATTTATCTTGTTAATTCCAATAAACATATGTTGCAGACTTCGCAAAAATATTATATAAATTTAAAAATTTAATAATCCACCAATATATGAATATGTGTTATTATATAACCTTTTAGACACGTTTGTGACCGTCACTGTGGAAGACTGTGATGACCTTCCACTTTAGACTATAGCAGTGACTGTTCTTTTTTTCTAATATTTACATTTAGGAGGCCTAAATGTAAAGGCCCTCCGGGGGGCCTTAAATGTAATACATTTAATTATAACAATTTAATTTAATTTAATTAATTTAATTTAATTTAATTTAATTTATTTATTTAATTTAATTTAACTAATTTAAGAAATTAAACGTAATACATACTTAGCCACCTACTGGCTAAGGAGAAAGTTATTATTGTCGACAAGATTTTTTCTTTATTTATTCTTACATATTTAAATATAAGACAAATTGGTTCGTACAACAGGTTCTCGACGAAGCGTCTTTAGACGACGCCAGACGACCCTGTGACTTAAATTAAGCTAAAACGCACGGTTTAAGTCGACAATAAGTGCAAACTATAGGGAAACGGGAAGGGTTTATATTGAATGGACGCAAATTCACTTGAAGACTAAATCATACACCAAAAAATTAGGAGACGACGACGTTTTGGTCCGTCCTGGAACATTATCGCGTCAAAGGTTAGAAACGTCGTCGTCTCTAACCTTTGACTCGATAATGTTCCAGGACGGACCAAAACGTCGTCGTCTCCTCATTTTTTGGTGTGTGGTTTAGTCTTTAAGGATATAAAGAGAGAGAGAGAGAGGATTATATCATATGTGCACAGAAGAGAAAGAATGAAACAAAAGGAAAATCAGGCAGCAAAAGATATAAATGGAGTAGTCAGTGATTACCGACAAATAAGGTAATAAGACACAGTAAGAAAATATTATCGTTAATGAGGGAAAGAAAAAAGCAAAGGACGAGAGGAATGAGATTAATGAAGGATAAGATGGGTGGGGTAAAATAGAAAGAAGGAGGTAGAGGTGATGGTAGATAGCAGGTAGAGGGCAACAGAGAAAAGGTAGGGGAAAACTCAGTATGACAGAGCTGAGTGAGAGGAAAATCATAAGTAAAACATTGTTCCAGATAGAAAGAAGAACAAAAATAAACAAAAGGCAGAAGAAGAGAAGCGAAGAATACGATATGAAAGAAAAATATGCAGAACAACATTGAGGAAGAGAGTGCAGAGGGAGTGACGAGGAAGTTATAATAGAAGGAAACAGACAGAATTAAAAGAAAATTGGGATGGAGAAAAGAAGGAGAGAAAGAGGGAGAATGAGAGGGCCGAGGGAGGCTCCTCTTTGACTGCTGATGACAAAATCGATCATAACATGGAAGACAAATTTGTCAAGAAGGTTCCGGTCAATATCGAAGACACACGAGATGAATTTTTATTTCCCGAGAAGGGAAAAATTGGTAAGGGGTGATTAAGAAGGGGAAATTGAAGAGGTTTGGAAAGAAAAAGATTGGAAAAGAGGAGAAAAAGGGTTATGGTGAAGTAAAAATAGTAATAAAGATTGGGAAGACAGATTGTTATTCCCAGCTCGTAGACTGTAATTATGCCATACTTGACTAACATCCCCAGCCACTAGAGCGTTTTCCTGGACCACTAATCTGTCCCCCGAACCTCAAGACACTCACCCCATCCCCATTCACCATAACCCCAGACAGTCACCACAATCTCAGTCACACCAACCCCAGCCCTAAACAGTCACCCCAACCTGAGACAGTCACCCCAATCCCATTTAGTCATCTCCAATCCCAGATAATAACCCCGATATCAAACAGTCACTTTAACGCCTAACTATATTCCTCAACCTGAAGACTGTCATCACCAACATCTAGCTTGTCACCCCATTTCCAGAATATTTTCTCCATTCCACAGAGTTCCCCCTAAACCTCAGAATTTCAATTCAATCCCAGATTGTAAACTAATCTCTATACTGTTAACTCCAACACCAGGACTGTTATACTCAACCCACAGACTAACCCCAAACTAAAGCAACACCCTCAACCCCCAACATAATGAAACAGCGGCTCATTAGTCCACAAGACTCATGGCACGCGCGCTCAAGAGGCTCGTAACTCGTCTCATTAAATGGAAGGCACCACCGACAGCTGTCTTAATGGTACACTGCCAGGCCAGAGGAAGGCCAGCCTGCACGGGACTTTATCCTGTTAATTAATCATTAAAGTCCAACTGGTGCTGAACATTCTTGGTTTAAAGGGAGCTGGGGGTGTGGTGAACCTTGAGTGAAAACGCAAGATTCGTCCTGTTATATATTATAACAACCCTCGTATATCTTCCCTCATTATGAGAAATATTATCTCTGCCTCCTCTGACAAACTGAGGTATACCAATGTAGAGTATCAATACAAATGCAGTTCTGGAGACTGTGCGCTCCAAAATAAATACTACATTGGACACTCAACGAATACACTGAGTAGACGTCTTATACACCATTTGCAAGAGGGAGGTATTAAGTAACATCATTCTCAACACCACAACACCATCCTGAATCGCCAAGCCATAGTGAATGATACGATAATAGTCACACACACCGACGATCGTAGGAGGCTTCGTATGCTTGAAGTTGTGTTCATTCGGGAGCTGACACTAGTAATCAACATTCAGATGAATTCGACTTCGAGCCTACAGTTGTTCGATGGTTCTCCATTGATTCAGAGGGGAAGATGGAACATGTTTAATAAAATGTGTATTAGTGAAAACCTGATCCCTAAATATACTATTTTAAATAAATTGACGAAACAATTATAAATTTGGTTTTGTTTTACTGATGTTAGGCAGCATTGATAAATAATCGTCATGTTTGGAATAGATCATGTTCCTAACTTAGTTTTGACTCAAATTAAAACAGCATTGTGTATATTCTATTGAAACTATCATTTCCTTGTAGAAATATGATGGAAAATTACAATTTAAGAAAATTCGGCTTGTTAGGTAACTCTGGCTACCAAGTAAGATATATATACACACAATTTAAAATAATAGTTTAAAAGCAGCTCGAGATATGGAGCGCTCCACACCAGTCCTCCCTAATAAAGGCAAAAGCTGTAAAGACCACAGAGCACTTGACGAGGGATCCCACTTGATCTGTACTTTTAAAGTCGACTGTCGATAAGGTAGAAGAATTTATGTTCACATCAAGACGACTGGGGATTCCTCAGTATCTGTGAGAATGATCAGATTATCTTAGGCGGGGTCGTGTTAAGAGACGGTCGTGGCGGAGGGTGACAAGCACAGAGGAGGCTGGGATATAGGGAGGGGAGGAATGTGTGCTGACGTGGTCCCTCCGAAGGAAGTGTAGTTAGGGGGCGTTTGGTTGCGGAGCGGTGATTGTGGTGATGCTAGTAAAGGAAAATGGAGTGGAATGTGGAGGGAAGTGTATGTGGTGGTGGCAGATGGAAGGAAGTGCATGTGGTGGTGGTAGATGGGAGGGAGAGGTGATGTTGGATATCTGGTATATTGGAGAGATAGTTGTGGTGGTGGGGATTATATGCAGGAGTGAGAGTACCGGTGGTGGTGCTGGTTGGAGGGCGGAGGAAAGTTCCAGTTATGGTAAGGACTGTTAGAGGGAGCAATGTGGCAAAAAATCTTCCTTAGATTAATCAAGTATTAAGTCGAAAGTTCTATTCTAGTAAGTAGAGGAGGGTCTGGGAATATATTCCAAAAGGGGCCAATTAAAGGGCGTTACATATTCCTGAATGGTACTATTTCCAAGGAAAAGTCACTAACCAAGAGAAACCAATTACAGGAAACATTAATTTTAAATGCACGTACTCGAAGATCAGCCAATTCCAGGGATAAACTAGTTACACGGCCAACCTTTCCGGAAAGGTATGATCCAGGAGGGAACTTGCTCGGAAGGGACCAATTTTGGGGAACTGATTCCCAGAGATGACAAGATCGACTTAGGGCAAGTCTCAAGGGATGAAATGGATAAATTTCAGGAAAGAAAATGACTAAATTTCAGGGAGTAAGACGAAGAATATAACAGCTTCAGAGGTAAGCGAAAGAAGGAAAGGGGCAAGTTCCATGAATGGAACGGTTAGGAATGATCCATTTTCAGTGTTGAGGGGGAAATGCACACTGCATTCAGGGTTCCTGCCCGCCATCTGAGGAGCTGGAGGAACTCGACAACTTATGGCAATCATCTTTGTACCCTATATGTAACTCCTTTCTGTCCCCGACAAAAAAGAAGTAATTATTATAAGAACGAGGGATGAAAGCGGCCTAACAGTTATACACAGAAATCACAATAGAGTGATGCATCAAATGAACAAATACACAAGTGCCGTGATGAGGGTTCGAACCTACGTCCGAGAGGATCCCAGACGCTGCCTTAATCGACTGAGCTACAGTCGATTAAGTCGAGGTAGCTCAGTCGATTAAGGCAGCGTCTGGGATCCTACATCCTCTCGGACGTAGGTTCGAACCCTCGTCACGGCCCTTGTGAATTTGTTAGGCCTAACAGTCCTCAATACAAAAGTGTCTGATGCTGCACAAATCTCTAGCAAGGTCGGCTCCTGAGATAGAGTTGGTAGGTACCTAGACATTCCTCCCCCCTCTATCACCTGGTCTATTTTATATATTCACCGTTGCTGATGGAGCTGCAAGGGAAGAGTAGAATTTGAAAATGTGCATGTGATTGTCTAAGGTAATGAGTTCGCTCCCTGTTTTGCGTCAGTAAACTTGAAACAGAGAAAGAAAGAGAACGAGAGAAAATAATCAGCGTAAAATATTCTTTCCTTTCGAGGACAAAACCCAAACGCAAAACTGTTATAGATATTGGGAAAAAATGAAAATTCTGCAGATGGATCTCGGGACAATGTTGCATTTTGAGAATTAATGGCCGCAACTTTACTTCATCATATCTATCAATGGGTATATTTTTGTTACTTTGTTCACTCAGACGTGAGCTGAGCTTTGAAGGAAGGAGCGCGCCAGTCCAGCAGCGTTCTGGCCGGCATCACCGGTCTTGATTGGCTGCTCGCTTCCTTAGCTCCTCCTCCTTCCCTCCAATGTCTAGATACTCTCCTTCCATTGGCTGAGCCGCCGTGTAATGTTGACTCGTGGACTATCCATACAAGTTAGAATTTAAAAAAAATATCCTGACCAATCGAGGAAAAAAAAATTGCCTCGTTAAGAAAAGAGGACGGCGAACCTCCCTATCAAAAAATTAACAGACGCAGGGGGAAATTTATCACTAATTCTCCGGCATGCGACAAAGCTAAAGTATGTTTATGGGGAGAGGAAAGAAGATTTTATGAAGAGAAAGGACTTTCCTGGAGGAGTTTGAGGGCCGAGATATAAACATGCCAGATACGACGTTATCCACAACAAGTGTCGCAGAACTCTTCTAATTGACGTTTAGTATATAGTATTTGCATATCACAACCCATCTTGTGATAAGAAGTACGTGGGGTATATTCATTAAAACAAACTCACATTTACTTCACTATTCTAAGACGTTATAACTCTTTTTATGGGTACCTTCGCTTCGTCCAGAATGTCCTTCAAGAATATCTTACGGCCTAAATGTCAACTTTTATGCTAATGTAAAAATTAGGTGGATTGTCATTTTGCAGGGAAGGGGGGCGGGTGGGTTGAGCATCATTTTTACCACGGTCGACCCTACGATCAGGACCCCCAAACCAAATATGTATCAGGAGATACATGCGCAGTTAGAGCAGCTGATACATAGGGAGGGCGGTGCGCATGCGTCGTTATTACGTGTGAATGGAGCCGTGTAGTGCTTTGAAATCTGATACACGCACGCACGCAAACTTCAACCCAGACTTCAGATCAGGCTGATAACGCCCTCCCCTTAATTCTCCCCCCATCCCTCTTGGTGCTTGCCTTCCCACGCGTTCAGAGACACGACACGAAGACCTTACCTATTTTGATGACATTTACCTTTGCACTGTTGTTTTCCGAGTATAAAATGTAGTGTTTTTATCTAAGTCTGAAATGTAGTGTTTTTATCTGAGTATGAAATGTGGTGTTTTTAATCAAAGTCTGAAGTGTAGTGTCCTGATCTGGGTGTAAGATAAAGTATCCTTATCTAAGTTTAAAATGTAGTGTATTATCTGAGTCAAGATGTAACTGGGGGGACTGGAAATATTAACATCCCACATGTTACCCGCTGCGTTGCGATCAGAATTTATCAGAAACGGAAAACGATAAGGTTCAACACCGTCTGAATCTCACGACCCCGAACCACTTGACTCCCCTTGGCACTCCAGCACTTATAGCTTTTATGGCACTGTCTTGGCTCCCTCAAACACTCCAACACCTATTGCATTCTCTTGGCTCCTCCTGGCACCGCAACACTTCAAACACTGTCTGGCTTCTCCCAGTCACTCACACCCATGAGCTAGACGCTTACAATGCAGTGAACAGAATCAGTTCAAGATGAACTTGAAAAGTCTCGCATGCTCGTTACATCCTGGACAAGTGTCTGGTCACTAAGGAGCTCAGAGAAGGTTTTTGAATTGCATTACGTGTCGTTAAGACTTGTAATATGCAGTTTGTGTCATATTTGTGTGGATTTTCTTGACGTACATATGTGAGAAATACACATGATCTGATTTGTTAGAAATACAGCTCATTTTAACCAATAAAACAAACCAAAAACATATTTATACGATTCCTTAGTGAAAGAAAATGATATCCACTGAAACTGTTGTGTGACAAGAGAGCAAGGTATACTGCGTATGCTCTTTGGTATTTAATTTTCAGGCAGGGTATAAATGAGTATACTCCCTGTTGTGAGAGCAGGGAGCAAGGTATACTGGGTATGGTCTCTGGTGTTTGAGGGAACTAGATATATTGGGTATACTCTTTGGTGTGTGATTAGGAAACCGGATAAAATGGGTATACTTTCATGGGAATAAGAGGAAGAATTGTATATACTGAGTAAACTTTGCTGTATAGGGGGAAGATTCGTATACTAAGTATATTCTGCTGAAGGAGAACAAAAGATAGAGTATACTCTCTGATGCACGAGTGGGAGAAGGGTAGACAGTGAATACTCACAAGTGGGTAAGGAAGCAGAAGATCAGATGTAAATACACTATCGTGTATGAGGAAGAGAGTAGACCTTATATACTCACTTGCAATGAGATGGTAGGAAGGTGAAGAGGTTATACTATCTGCTGGGTGAGGAGAGATCAGGATACTTTGGTATACTCTCTGATGCGGGAGTAGGGGTATACTGCATATACTCTTTTGTATGTGAGAAGGGATCTTTAGACTTTCCCCTCTCTTAATATTTTTTCCTTCTACTGTTTTTTCTCCTCTTCTAATTTTATTATTACTACTTTTTCTACTACTTCTTCTTCGTCTTCTCATTCTCCTTCGTATTCTTTCTCCATGTCCTCCTCACTCTTCGCCGTGCACACAAGTTCACTGTAGTTGGGGTAGTGTATCGGGCCACCCATTCCCCTTAGCGGCGCTTTCCCACACCCTCAACCCCCTCTCCCTTGCTTTTTCATCCCGCTCCCCCCCCCCCAATCTCCATCATTCCCCATTCCCATCTTCCCTTCCCCCCACAAACAGATCATAAGTCTTTCCTAATGAAGTGTCGTTTTCTCTGCCTCACCAGTTCCCTCCTTCCCCCCACCCAACCCCCACCGCTCAGAACCCTCCCCATAACCCCCCTCCCGACCAAAAATACCGAAGGGGTATTAACAACAGCACAGTTAATAGCCCATGGAAAATCTATTAGCTTCATCTCGTATGGTTCCCCTCTTGCTCTTTAACTACGAAAGCCATCGTTGACGAGTCGTTTCTTCAGGCTGCCCGCAGTTTGGCTGTTCTCCCCCTTCGTCAGTAGCGCGTGGCGATCGTCACTTTCTTTTGCCTACTCTCATTTTTCGGTGCTTTTTTTTATTTCGTAGCTTCTTCCTCCCTTTTCCCTTCTCTCTGCGCCCCTTCCCCTGTTCTTTCTTATTTCGGGTCGGATCGTAAAGTGTCGCTTCCATGAGGGGTACAAACAATTAGTGATGGGGGTGGAGGGGTAGTTGAGACAGTGGTGAGGTATGGTGTTGTTGTTGATAATGCTTTGCTGTTGTTGTTGCAGCTATGATGTTTGTTATTTGTTGTTATAGGTGCAATAGCAGTTGGGGCCGGGGAGGGAATGGGGGAAGAGGCTGCTAGCAGTCATGTTTAACAAAATGACTTGTAATTTCTTCCTGGGTCATATTTCTTCTTGAAGTTGTGAATGGAGGTGGCTTCCACAACTTCTTCATACATCCATTCTACATGGTCAGAGCACAGGTACTCTTTCCGTCTCTTTCACTCAGTCGTATTTTCACTCACAACAGATGTTCGCTATCTTATAACAATATTAAGAATCTGTCAACCTTATCTGTTAGCCGCAGTATTTTGTATATACAGAATGATCAAATCCTTTCTGCGTGTACTCACAATAGTGTTGTTGAAAGTATTTTTAACCAATGTTCCAGGTAATTATCAGGAGAAAATGCTAAGCCAGGAACAGATTCAAGTGAAGACAGTTATGGATTGAGAGGAAAAACAGATTCAGATTGAGGAGAAAACAGCTATAGATTAAGAGGAAGATAAATTTAGACTGAATGGAAGACAGCTACGAATTTCGGGGAAGGAAGCTATAGATTGAAGCGAAGGCAGTTATATTTTCAGGATAAGACAGCTTAGATTGAGAAGGCTGGTATGCATTGAAGAAAAGGCAGCTTTAGATTGAAAGAATGACAGCTTTAGATTGAAATCATCAAAACTCAACCTATGTAAGACCAATCCTGGATTATGTAGTACCAGCATGGAACTCGTACCGTTCAAAGGTTCCCAAGATCGCAACCAGAAAGCCGACATCAGAAGTGTAAGGACAAACTAATACATCTGAAACATGGAACGTTGGAAGAGAGAAGAGCTACAGAAAATACAGTGATGACGTGGCATACAGTAAGGCATTGACGATGTAGACAAATACGCATTGTATTAAGTAATTAGTAACAGAAAGACAGGCCATTGGTGAAAGCTGGAAATTTCAAATGAAACTTCTTGGATATAAGGATATACAGTTTGAGAGTAGTGTACATATAAATGATCTCATCAAAGATATTGTTGAGGCAAATTCAATAATCAATATCTTCAAGAGCAGATAATATACAATCATAGAAAACTGCCAAATACCCGATGTGAAGCACTTGTAAGGTAAGTATTGTTAAGAGTGTTGTTGACGAAGAAAAAGAAGCAAGAACAACTAGAAAAAGATATAGAAGACAATGAAAAAAGGTGAAAATACAAACAAAAAATACAAATAATAAGAAATAAAAGAGACTAAAGAGCAACAAATCGAAAATAAAGAAGCGATAGGATAAAATGCACGTTAGAGTTGTCGCTGGCGGCCGTAAAGACCACGATCAAGCGTAATTGCTACAGAGGCTTTGTGCTTGGCTGGCAGGATCCGGGGCCAATGTGAGTGGTTTACGAGTGTAATTTCTATGCAGCTATGGGACCCCTTGATGGCGGCCGTCGACAGGGGTCTGCTCTCCTTTTGTCGATCGGCGTCCATTTGACCGTTCCAGACATTAACAGGTCTTGGTATACAGAAACGGGTAGGGGAGGGACGAATAAATGGAGGCAGCAGTAGCGTTGATAAATGTGAGGAGGTAAGGAAGTAAAGGCGAGGACAGAAAGATGTGGGAGAGTGAAGGGGAAACTGGGACTGAAAGTGTGTAGGGAATGGAAGGGGGGCGGTGTGTCTGTCATTAAGGGAGCGAGTGAAAGGATCATTGAACATTATGGTAATGGAGGCTGCAAGTATAGATCCCCAGAGCTGGTTGTATTAGGCCGGCTCACAAAACTCTCGCGTCTGGAGTCTTTGAAGTAAATCGGTTCGATTTTTTTTTATTCATTTTGAATACCTTGTCATACCATTAAATATTTAATTGCTTGTCTTTGTGCAGACTCGGATATAACGTCGTTCCCTAATATTGTATTTAATATTGTGTGGGCGATGATGTATGTGTTAGCTACTGCATATTCCAACTCTCCTTTAATATGAGATATTTGTTTAATGTTACTATTGCTGCTACTGACACTACTGTTGCAACTGTTGCTGCTACTCTCTTTCTCTCTCATGGGCCACCATGTTGGCCCTCAATGCCTGTCACCACCATGTTGGTCCCTCACTCCCTGTCGCCACCATGTGGGCCCTTCACTTCCTCCGTCCCTGATTTGTTGCACTCTTTCACAACCCCTGACGCTGGAGAGGCTCTATCTAATTCACCCGTGGCTACTTATGATAGACAGTTCCCCTTCGTGTCCTCTCGTCCTGGTTACCCTCTTGATAATAAATATTTGTTCAGCCTTGTTTATTATCCCAAGTGATCTTACATGTCGTTAATAGGTCTCCAATTATTTTTCTCTCATCCAGCGATATGAATTTTAGTTCCTTAATCCTGTCTTCGTAACTCAGCTCTACAACCAGTTTTGTGAGACACCACTGAAGAGATGGCTGAGCCATGCTGGTTAAGATCAAGAAATAGTGTGTATGCAAAATTACCTGCATGTGCTCGCCTAGATATGCTAGCAAGCCTTTAGCTTCGCATTCTGAACCTTTTTTTTAGCTTAACGCAAAGACTCAGTTCCCACGCAGTAAACAAAGCTTCATCTTGTCCATTTTATTGTACCTAGATTTGAAACGTGTGTATATGTATGTGCATATGTATGTGTATATGTGTGTTTTCGTATGTACAAGTGGTATATAATTCATGTGTGTTGGGAAGGAAGAGGGCAGGGGTAGGGGGGTGGAAGTCTGGTTGTAGACATCGCCAGCCATATCTCATTTTCCCCATTTGGGGAAAAACACCCCCAAGAGAGTCGCTGGACCCCCAAGTCGTAAAGACAATTCATTCTCTCGGCTTCGCCCGGGCGGGGGCCTTCGAGAATGGCCTGTATTCCGTCTTTTACGGAGATTCTATCTGCAAATGGTGAACACGGGTCCCCAAGAGCCCGCCGCCCCACGACCAGAAATCTGTTTTATCGCCTATCCCATGCCCGCTCTTATTGCTGTTTCATTTCATCGAAAATTACCGAACACAAGGGAGGCGGAAGTTTTAAGT